>JAFHLA010000091.1:600000-915000 GCA_021432705.1 Caranx ignobilis
GTGGATGTTTCTCAGAATGCATCGCTGTAGAGTGGTTTCACTGTGGAAACTTGGACTGTTGTTGTTGTTGTAGTGAAAGTGAAAGAAAGTGCTCAAGGATGTGAGGACAAACATTATGCAGCATCTGAGATGTGGATATCACACTCCCACACACTTTGATCGAGCGGCGTCAGATCTGCAGTTTAATTTACTGGTTGTTCCACAGAAATATTCTCTCACTTTATGTTATATTACAATAACACGAGATCTGGGACATCGGCTCGGAGGCAAGGTTGGTTTTCAGCCAAGAGACGCTAGGTGGAAGGCAGAGAGCCTCCATTCTCCCCGTAACAAGTCATTTAACCATCAATCAATCAATCAATTACTCTGAAGGTAAAAATGTAGCAGAGTTCCTCTTCGACTTCTGCTGCACTGTTTTGGCTCACATCCTCTATGTGAGTCCATGTTGTTAAGTGAAGATGCACCAGGCCCCTCCGTTTTCACTGTATAGTAAAATGTGATTGTGACTGTGACAGGAGGGGAGAGACTGACTGAAGGATGGAGAGACAGAATAAGGTCAGGGCAGAGAGAGAGAGAGAGAGAGCCAGCATCACTCACTTCACATCAGCAGCTGAAAGGATAAAGAGTCAAACAGGTAGACGGACAGAGTGATGGAGTGATTTAACAGAGGTATAAAGTGGAGGAACGGCGTGTTGAGCTGAAGAGATTGACAGGACGACCTGCTGGGGAAAGAAAAGTCCTCCACTCAGATCTTAACATGTAAACAAATGTCCACTTTGTCCTGTCACAGTCGGACAAAGTCCAAAACGTCCATGAAGACATGGGGCAGAGACCGGGCGCTGCTCGTTCAGCAGGTTTCAGACTGAACACAAATACACGTTACTCTCCAGAGAGGAGAAAATGGCGGCTGTCTGGGCCGATGAGACGAGAATGAGTTTATAACTTGCACATTGGCAGTGAGAAGTGTGTGAACACGGGATGTTTAGTTTCCCAGACATTAGGAGCGATTACAGCAGAAACAACCACCACGTAAAGTCAACACACACTCTGAGGGTCGACTGAGGTACGTGTGACATCACATGCAAATATAATTTCTGTATATGGACATGAATAAAATAAATATGATCATGTATGTTGTTGCATGTGTTATAGATACATGTTATATTAATGTGCATCGACCCCAAAGCCTGTCAGTATATGTTGATATTATACACAGATGCACAGATTCATACATACTGCACATGCCATATATGGGTGTAGATATGTTCCTAAAGGTATGAATGAGCAGTTCATCCACAGCTGGAATGATTCGTCAATTAACTGATCAATGACTTAAGAAAAATTGGCAGATATTGTGATAATCAGCTCTTTTCTACACACAGTAAAAAATGCTTCAAGCCTCTGCTGCTGGTAGACTGTAACATACCATATGTCTCAGTTTGTTTGGGAAGAAGACGCCGCGGCCTCGGGCTGTTGGAAGTTACGATCGGAAAGTTCACTGACAACCTGAAAAATATCAGCAGATCAATCAATAATGGAAATCACCATTAGCTGTAACTCTACTGCTGAAGGGCTTCCGCTGTGCTGCGATCCAGTTAGAGCTGCTCCATTTATTTATTTTATCATGTTTTATACAGTATGTACCAGTTACATCTCTGTTGGACGTTTTTTCTGTCATTGCAGCTTCCACACATCATCTGAGGCTTTATTTTGTTCAACCAACAGTCCAAAGCCTTGAAGATAAATGCAGGAAATCGTCACATCTGAGAAGCTGGAGCCTGAAAATGTGTAAAAATCTTTGTGTAAAAACAAGACTCAGTTAAACGACAGCATTTCCATGGTGGTATATTTTCAAAAATCACATTTAAACGGCACTAACTTTATGTCTCACTGTGATCAGGCCTGTCATCCCATCACTTACGTCTAAACTGGAATCAACATGAAAATCCACACGGACCCTGGTGACCTGCAGCATCGTCCACGTTCCTTCACGTTGAACTGTGCTCCACTGATCTGTCTTTACGTTCACTGGAAATACACAAACAGCACTGATTCCCATTCTCCAGCCAAGTTAATTATGTCAGAGTCAACACAGCTCAGATCACTGACAGAGCTGTGATGTTTAGATTTGACTCAGTGATTTTTCTAAAAGCTCAGATATGGATGGTGCACACACCTCATCAACACGGTTTTATTTCCTCCTCTTTGTTCAGTGTGTGTGTGTGTGTGTGTGTGTGTGTGAGGGCTCAGTAAACAGACAGGCGGTCAACAGACAGATACTAAGACCAGTCATGAAGACGAGCAGATGGAGTCGGATGTAAACACACAGGCTGCAGCTCTTACTCTCTGATTGTGGGCAGACCGACTTTCTGCTAATTCACAATTTTCTACTTTTCTAAAGGAGAGAAAAATTACTTAAATAAGTCGTTTTGACATTTAGAGTCGAGATCCAACAGAAAGTTTAATGAAGAGATAATGTATTCATAAATTAGATTCTGGAAAATGATCTAAAGTTTCATGTCTTCTTCTTTTTTTTTACCTCATGTTAATGAGTTTCAGAAGTGATGATGGTGGACTTGAACTTCGGCCTTATATTAAACTGGAATAACCACGTCCTGACTTTGTGTTTAAAGTGACAGCGTCGGTAGAAGTGAAGCTGTGTTTTACCTGCTGTACATCAACAGGAGTTATGTCACGGCACTTTTCACAGAAACCAAACAGTTCCCACCAAGAGCAGCAAACATGGAAACAGTGGTGAGACAGAAACCCCGAGCAGGACCAGAGGTAGACATCTGCCTCGACTGGCTGGTTTGGGAGGAAGAAATATACAGGTCATATAATAAGTACCGACAAAATGCAATAACACTGATAGTAATGAGAGTAGGTTTCTGCAGCTGGCTTTAACTTAAAGCCCCCGGACAGCTGATCTGTGCTGTAATAAACGTGGTTACGTGCAGGAATATGGACGTTCAGTGGTTGAGAAGATGTAGTGCCAAAGAACTATTAGTGATAAAGCAGTGCAATTATTAAAAATGAAGCCAACACTTACTCACAGTCATGTTGTTTGTTGTAGATTCTCCTCTCTGCTTCTGCAAACTGGCAGCAATCTGACTGAGACCAAATGTGTTATGTATCTACAAACTATTTATCACTTTAATACGAAGACAGGAAATTTATCTTCACCTTCACCTTCAGCTCGGGCAGAAACAACCAAAAACCAGCCTCATACAGAAAAACATCGTCCAGGTCCTTCAGAGCAAAGCTGGCTCAAAACTCTGACCTGTTGTTGCATTGAAGGACCAAATCCTCCTGAGCTCACGTCTGAGCTGTAATTCTGTCATTTCATTTGCATTGTTTGGCTCCTGCAGATAAAACCTCGTGATGTTTTTCATCCTGACGACACTCTGCAGTTTTGTCATGTGGTGCAATCAGGCAGAAATAATTTGTTTTTTTCCTCTTTTGTACTTTGTCCATCCACACATGGGATGATCGGTAATGAACATTTCGGTTTGTACATCAAAGAGAAATTGGAAAATTTTCGGTGGTGATCACAAAACATCCTGTTTTTTTAATCTCTACATGAACACAAATCGCTGTTTCCCCTCCCTCCGTTCTCCACGTCTCCACTTCCCTTTCATCACTTCTCCTTCCTTTCTTCCCTCCATCTCTCGCTCTCTCTTTCCCTCCCTCACTATCTCTTCCAGCCAAGTCTGCCAGCTCTCATGCAGATCTGAGCTTGGACAGATGGTCGCGAGCAGAAAGTGTTTACTTACACACAGTTCCTAACAAAACGAGCAGATGCCTGCAGAGCCGCCGCTCCCCTCCAACCACCATGATACTCAAAACATGGAGGAGGAGGAGGAGGAGACGGTAAAGAAAACCAGTGGACCGACCGGTTCTGAGCACGAATGGAGGATGAGTTTGAGTTTTTCTGCTCAAGTATAAACACACGCTTCATCACGAAGCGACAGTCGGCAGCGAACTTGATTTAATTTGGTTTCTTTCCCCTTTTCACCTGAGCCTGTCTCATCTTCTGTCTCTTCTTGGAGTGAGATGTTTTCTAATCCTCTGGAGGTTTCTGCATCTCTCAGGCACAATAGTTTCCCTTTCCTCTTCTCCGTGCTTTTCCTCCATCACCCCCCGCCCCTCTTTTTTTTTTTTTTGCATATGGAGATATGCTAAACCTAAATCCAGGGTTTATTTCCTCAGTGAAATAAAATTAGTTTTCTGCGGCTCAGCATTCAAAGCTCAATTCAAAAGTCTATGAATAAACAAAAATCCAGCATGAGTCACACAGAGTCACCTCCCAGTGAGCGCCGGAAAATATGTCTGGATAATTTGGATGAGATTGGTTTCTTTTTTCTTTTTTTTTTAAAAAACAAACTTTTATTCACAAAACTCTCTGGAAAACCAACCAGCGTCAATGAAAACCCACCTTAAAATGTCATAACAAATGACACACACATTGTGTTTAATGAGTGATGTTTGCATTTATGGCATATTTTATCATTTCTGGTGTGAATGGAGGTTTATTTGAAAGGGTGTCCTATACATGTACCGTAAGGAACATAACAGTAAACGTAACGACAAGGTAAAGGAGAGATAACAGGTCCATGTGTTAATGGAGTGCAGTCGTGCTTCATTATGTATTATATAGAGTCTTAGTATCAGGTAACTTTTGGAGCAGCAAAGTTTGGTTTCAGTCGGTCTGTTTGCACATGGGTCACATACCATTTGCAAAAAAAATGGAAATTCCCACTTAAAACCAGTGTTTACAGCTTTAACTGAAATCATGATCTTTCTCTCACCATAATAAGTAGTTTTGGGCCAAAACTCGATGAAGCTCTGACCTTTATTTTTGTGTTGATCGGCACACTGGTACAGTCACATGTTTATTATGGTAACCATGATAACCAGAGTTCATTATGTGTGCTGCTGTTTCAGGAAACACTCACTCACTTCGTATGAGAAGACACGTTGGTTGTTTAGGTTGGTTGAAGTTTGAGATCATGGTTGGGTTGTTTTACTGCCGATGCCACTGTAAGAAAACAAGTCCTTTTCTTCCAGTTACTCATTGATCCTCTATACCTTTTGGTGGCAGGGGATCACGATCGTCCCACGGATTCGTCGTCCTCTGGAGACTGTGAACATCTGGATCCGATTCCACACAGATCCGTCCATCTGTTCCTGAGCTGCGTGTCCAGTTGTGTGGTAAGATCGATTTGGTTCTTGTTTTTTGTTGATATCACGAAACCCCACTCGCCTGTTAACATAACGGCCTGTAAACGACCTGTGAATATCTGCTGTATCATTACTTTATTCATTTTCCCTCTCAACCACTGTGTGCCCAGTTCCCAGCATCCTTTGCTGCGGTGATCCAAACCAGCCTCCTCTCTGTAATCATGTTGATTGGCACCCTCGGCAGCGTCTTTTGATTAACGCCACAAATCCTCATTAGCGATGCAGGAGTTGCATGTTCAAAAAGCAAACATTCAAATTCAATCGTGAGTGGAACATGACCCACCCATCCCGTTACACACACACACACACACACACTCACACACACACACACACAGACGGCCAATTACTCCAATCTGAACATTGGTGTGGGACTCAGCATAGAAGTGGCTTTAATGAACCGCTAAAAATAGATTTCATTTTTGGTTGGCGTGGAGGGATTAATTTGCTCCTGAGAGCAGCGAGAAGAGTTGAGATCTGAACGTCCTTGAGAAAACGTCCACATCTACAAGTTTATGAAATCGCTTGTGCGGGAGAATCAAACTGTTTATAGATTATTGTGTCGGCCCTGCTCTGGTATCAATACTCTCTCTAAGCAGCTTTATCTCCAACATGAAATCTGTTTGGCAACTTCTCCGTCATTGACCGACACAGTTTAAAAAGCATCCAGCAGATGTTTTATTGTGAGGCGATCCGGTTCCTCCTCTTGCCATGCACGCTTATAGACCACAATAATAATAATGAAATCAAATTACCCTTTCAAAAGCAGAGCGAGTTGATTTTCCTCTCCTGTTGTTGCCTTGAGAGAGGCACCTAGTGGCTACCCAATTCCCCCGCTCGCCTCATTTGCAGAGCAGACTTTGTGCAGAATACTCATTAGCAGCCATAAATATCTTCTCTCTGAATATTCATGACTGCAGGGAGAACATGAGAGGAAGACAGACAAAACACGGCCGACCAAGGTGATTGTTTAAGTCTATTTTCCTCTGGAACAACAGATCTTGAACGCTCCCCTGCAGGAGTCACTCTGCTGCATGACGCACATGGACGAATCACACCACGGTGTCGATGGTGCAAAAGGGAGGCAATCACACTGTGAACCCCTCATACTTGTGCGCACACATGCAACCTGACACCTGATACTGTTTATCAGGATCGTTACTTGCCCGTTTGTGCGCTCTGATGTGGCCTGGTACGACCTGACCTGGAGCTCTGATGTGGCCTGGTACGACCTGACCTGGAGCTCTGATGTGGCCTGGTACGACTGACCTGGAGCTCTGATGTGGCCTGGTACGACCTGACCTGGATGTGGCCTGGTACGACCTGACCTGGAGCTCTGATGTGAGGGACAGGAGAGAAACACAAACGATGCAGCTGTGAATCTGTGGATTAAATCCAGATGTGTTGTTCAGGCACTGAGCTGAAAATGACTGAAATGTGTTTGTGAAGAAAACCAGAGAGTGGAAAGACAGAGGAACCATCTGAGCTGCTGTAACTATAAAAAACCAGCTCTTTATGAAAATACAAACCTGCAGCAGTGACAGTGCAGTGCGTTTTAATAAACGTGCAGGTGATGATGACGTACTGCAGTTTGCCTCTGTTGGTAGGGTGGACTGGGCTCATAATGATTAGGACTTGGCTGCTGTGACATTTGACCTCCTTGAGGCCTGATCACTGATCACTTGAGATGCAGAAACAGTCCGTGTGTCAGGAACATCTTGCTGCCTTCTTACCTGTAGTGACCTTATAAATCAGGGCACAGCTGTTAGGAGTTGTGATACTTTATTCCTCACATGTTTGTTTTCTGGCTTCTGGACAAAAATAGTGAGTTTGTTGTGATTCAAGAAGATGAAAGACTGTGATCTTGTATCACTTGTAGTGATATTGGATGAAACACCCAGGAGGTGTTTTTTCCTTTCGCTGAATAACTGCTGATGAAGTTTACACAGGTATTTTCTCTCCCTTTAGTCGTGCTCTTATTCCTTCTCTGTGCTGTGTTTTTACATCTGCTGACAGTCTGCAGGTTCAGTCTGTGAGCGTACAGTCGGCAGCACAGTGTTTGTTAACAGGGTGAGCAGGTCTCAGCGTCGTTTCTCTGCGAGCCGCAGCCGCCGTCGTCAATTAACTGAGCGGAAAGTGCTGAGTGCAGGTCTGGAGGAGGGAGATATCAAAACAACAGCCGGTAATGAGAAGCCCCCTCTCCACGGGACCACCAGCCAATCAGAGAGCTCCCTGGGTAGAGATCAAAATGATGTCAACCAGGCGCGGTCTCCACCGACGGGGCTGAGTCGCGGTTTAATAACCGTACCTGTGCTGAAACGGACCAGGAGCAGTCAGAGGTGGTTTGATCAGTGGCAAAAGTGATAAACAATACAATCAATGATCGATTGAAACTTAGTGCAACACAATCACACTGGAATCACAAATTAAGAATAAAGATCCACAGAAAATCCTGCGTTAAAACACAAAGCTGATCAAGCTTTGGATTGTTAATTTAATCAGCTGGTGGGAAACACAGAACAACTCCTTTTCATTGATTTATTTACTGATCCATTTTATTTCAGTTGTAAAAGAACAAGCAACAAGAGTCATTAATGGACAATCAGAAGTAAAAGTGAAGGACGGGACCCGGTGTCTTTGGTTTTTTTTTTTGGATTTAGACAAATGAATTTATTTCATCTGCAGCTGTGAAGGAAACAAACGTCCTTTCACTTCTCAGCTTCAGTGCACAAGATAACAAGACTATTAGCACATGGTCTGTAAACTGCTGTGGGTTTGTGCCCTGAATGTGAAGTATGATAACATGTAGTTGTGTGTGTGTGTGTGTGTGTGTGTGTGTGTGTGTGTGTGTGTGTGTGTGTGCAGCTTGTTGTTAGTGAGGAGGGAGTTGCTCCATCACTTTGTACAATCATATTCCACTCAGAGCTCGAGCTTCATGACTAATTGCTCAGTAAATAATGTGAACCCAAACAGAGGCAGCTGGGAGTCTAGTGCGCTCATTAGGATGAGTGGCGTCGCTGAAACGAGGGGGTGAACAAACACGACCTGCGATTACGTGAATCAAGACGCTGCCGCCGCCGCTGCTGCTGCCGCCACCGCCACCACCCGCTCCAATCAGAACAAAAAAAACCAAACCAAAACAAAAAAGGCCTCATTTACATTCAGGCGTCACGTTTTCACCTTCATCCCCACAGTAGAGAGCGAGAGTTTACACCGTGATGATGAAACATTACCTGAAATACCTGAAAACTCGGTGACATTCCCATCAGCCTCGGCTCCGCTCGTTAGTAAATGCTGGCACATTAACACAGCATCAAAAACCAACTAGAAAGACGGTGTGAAAATAGTTAATTGGTGAAAAATCTATATGTAATTGTGCTGCACAAACACGTCGCTCTTTCTGAATTTCGGTCTTGGTCTTGGCTCCGCACTCGTCACGTTAAGGCTTTGAACATTTATCCGACGGAGTCAGAGGAACTCTCTCTGATGAGTCCTCATGGCGCCCACTCTCCTCCGCTTGGGACCAGACGCAGCTCTCATTTATTTTTTTAATCTTATTGACATTATAAAAGCTCTGCATGTAGCACCTTTTTGTGTAATTGGCTTTCCACGCAATTTCCACACCTCCTCCTCCTCCTCCTCCTCCTCCTCCTCCTCCTCCATCATGCTCTCCTCTTCTTTCTCATCCTCATCTTCCTCCTCCTGCACGACGTCCTCATCTGCTGCTCCTGGCAGGGTGGCAGTGTAATAAACTCCTCTTCCTCCACCATGTGAGACTTAAATGGTGCAATAAGAAGGTTTGAAATGAGGCATTGGGGGGGGGGTGTTACCCCCCCACAGCGAGGCCTGCTGAGCACCTGCAGAGTGGAGCGTGGGCAGGGCTTCATCTCATCTTGTCGTGTAGTTTCCCTCCATTTTGTGAAGATACCACCATGTGTTGTTTGTTGTTTGGATGCAAATATTGTTGTTTACAGTCGAACGGATGCGAGACCAGAGTGATTTCCAAGGGGGGGGGGGCGTTGTTTTCTGAAAATCACAGACAGTCTCTGTTAGGACTCATTAGGACTCATGTTTGTGTCCATCCAATGACTCTACGTCCTGCACTGTCTCTCCTTTTAGCTCTGAGTTTGGTCTCCGCCACATCTGGCTCTTGTGTATTAATCGATTCTTATACATTATCAAGTTGAACATTTATAAGTGCGTAACTTTATAAATGCTGACACTTAACTGTCATTGTGTCTTGAACGTTTCTGTGGTTTGGATGACTGACACAACATTCGAAGACTTCCCTCGCCATGTATTGACACTTTATAGGCCACGTGACTGAGAGAGCAGTTGATAAAATAACAGAAACACATAATGAACATGGTTTAAAATCTAAACCAGGACCTGGTGGAGGGTGAAGAGCTCAGATGTGGGGTAGCTCTGGCAGCACAACTGTGGAATATGAATAAAATAATATTTATTAATTCCAGTCTCTAGTAATTACACATCACTGTTCTTTATGAGCGCCCCGGGCAGACGTTGAACCGATCCCAGCTCCATAACACAGACATTCAGCTCCACTAATGGGCCCGTCAGAACTGCCAAGCAGACATGATCCGGCCCTGAGGCTTTATCTTTCCCAGATGTCGGGTGTCATCTCTGCCCCTGAGCCTGTGCTGGATCTCCCCCAGCCCGACAGGATCAACGGGAGTCAGCGGCACCGAGGTGGTGACAAGCCGGGATTCAGGGTCTGAATGTTTCTGAGCCGGAGAACCAAGGATCCTGATCTTATCTCAGTGACATACAAATGATCAACGAGGAGGAGGAGGGGAGGAGGAGGAGGAGGAAACATTGAAAAGGCAGCAACGCAACCACAGCAACCACAGCTACCTAAGTCTTCAGACGTTGTTTTTGTTCACTGGTGCAGACGGGATTTGACTCGTGGTTCTGCTTCAACTGTGCAAGAACCTGATGTTGAACAACCAGCATTTGAGAAGCGTCAGACATCCATCCGGTGGTCTAGGTGATCGGCCATTGCTCCTGCCTGTAAAGCAAAGCTTGCACAGCTCTAAAACGTCCGTCTTCTCTGGCTGAACAAGGGTTAACTGTAACCTACACCGGTTGCTCTGAAAGTGGGGTCTCCAGGGGTCGCTGCCGAGGCTCCTGGTGAGATTATAGATTATAAAAGCCCTCCATAAATAACACATGACAGAGTGTGTGTGCCAGTGAAAGAACAAACACTATCAGGTGAGCTCCGGGGTCTAATTTCTGTCACTCCAGGGTCAGAGGTAAAAGCACAGTCCTGGTCGTGCTGTCAACAGAGGTGAGTTATAACCAAAGCTCTAAACCGCTGACACTGGTGTGTTGTAAACAATCTGATTTGCCTCGTTCTCGCTCGGCCCCTCCCCCTCCTTCTTTCCCTCGCTCCCTCTCTCCCTCCCTCCCTCCACACACTCAGGTAGAAGAGGCGCTGATCATTAATTGATGACACAGCGGGGGCCAGCATCCTGTTTGGTGGCGTGCTGGAGCCTCCGTGGTCATTGTCTGGAAAACAAACCATGCACAAAGTGGAAGGTGGAGTGATGAGGCTCGCCGCAGAGTCAACACAACCGAGCCATTCACCGCAGTGTCAAAACAAGGTCATGTGGACGTGGCTCATAACGCAGTGTTCCCACGCAAACTGGGAGCCTGCAGCAGCAGCAGCAGCAGCAGCAGCAGCGTGCAGCGCTGCAGAGTGGCCGGCCGCCCAGGGGATGAGTGATTTATCTACCAAGAGGGAAACAGGCAGCTAATGGAGCTGGATGTGCAGCTGCAGAGGATGGAGAGATGGACGGAGGGAGGGAGGGAGGGAGGGGGGAGGTAAAGACAGACTGACAGAGACAGGAAGCCGAAACAGAAGGAGACTCCCACTTCTTGTTCCTCTCTCATGTGAGACTAACCGGGCAGACAGCTGACGTGCAGGCTTTTGTCCTTGAGTGTGTCTGTGTGCGTGAGACGATTAGGACTGAACACACAGAACAAATGGACCTGGTGTGAGGATTTGTGCACACACACACATACACACACACACACACACACAAATCTGTTTGTGTGTGTATCCATGTGTGCAAACCAGCACAACCTAGACACACCACACTATGACATGTTTACTTGGTGTAGACGAACAACAACTAATTTATAGATTGATTACAGCTGATGAGAGGGAAAACAATGAGACAGCCAGCTTCTGCAGTCAGAGTGAGGATGATCTGCTTTCATGTGTTTTCTACGGTGGCCCTGAGGGCTCACTACAACTTCAGAAAACACCAATTTGACAACACATGGCAATGAACAAAAGTCGCAGTCCGTCACTTTTCCCAGGCTTTATTAACATGTGACGTACTGTGACAGGTCGTCTGGGGTTAAATCCCGATTTCTTTGATGATCTGTTAGTTATTGATTTTCCAACAGTTTAGTTAATAACAGATTCTACTGTCGGCAGCTCTGGATGGAAACGTTGGCACCTTAAAAACATTATCCTACATTATGAAGTCACTTGTCTGTATAAAACATGTCCGTCAGTGTTAGATTTGTGTTTTATACTCAGTACTTTATCACCATCTTCCCTCCAGCGTGTCTCCAGCAGGACGACAGACAGCGTCGTTAGCATTAGCACTGATAGACACAGCAACATTCAGATCCAAGGGCAAACACATTACATATGTTTCAACCGCAGCACTATGACCTCATGGAAACGTAGCACAGAAACAGCAGTTATCGCTTAGCAACACAGATGTTGATCAAATAACAACACAATACGGCACTTTGTGGACAAGTAGAGCGAGCGCAGACACTTGCAGCTGTGTGGCACTGAGGTTTTCTAACCTTTGTCCTCAAGGGCGCTGCTGACAGCATCGGCCATGAGTGATGGAGGAGAGAGCAGGGCAGCGGGGAGATAGAGGAGGGAGGAAGGGGGGAGGAGGAGGGAGGGAGAATGGATGGATGGTTGGAGGGAGTCAGCCAGGCCGGTCTGAGAGACTCTGGGCAGTCGCACTGCAGCTCGATGAGCCAGAGACGAGCTTCCATGTGTTTAACGCTGTCACCTGTGATGATAAGATTTAAATACAGTGTGTGCAGCACAGGTGGAGTCAGTGTGAGCGCCAAGCAGGTGATGATACACTTAAAAGTTTCTCAAGCTTTTTATATCTCTGTTCTGCGGTTTCTTGCTCCAACCGTCACACCTCCACCTCCACCAGGCCTCATATATATATGTACAATAACGCATTGATATGATTTATTTTCCAAAGCCAATTATCTGATCAAATGAGAAAAACACTACAGAAACATCTTTGTAGTCTCTGAAGTGCTTTATTAACGTCCTCCTCATCAGATCGACACGTTTCCTGTTTGATCATTAGAAGCTCAGAGACAGCGATCCGGTCCTTTTTAATCACAGCGCCGCTGTGTTTGCTGTAACACAGTGTAAATAAATCGTCTGGGGTTTATTATCACCGTTCATTATCATCAGAGGCCGCTAAGCCTGGTGTTAAACGCTTCCAGATCTGGACACTTTGCAGGAGCTTCAGTCGTATTAAAGAGTTGAAGCTGATAACCGTGGATCTGTCGTCTGAGACAAGAATGAGCTAATCCCATAAATGTGATGCCGCCGCCGCCGCTCGTGCTGCCAACACGTCTGAAAACATGGGAGTCTGTCTGTTTCCAGAGCGAGAGCGTCTGCACTAAATCTGTTAGTGTGTCGGGACTGGAAAGTTGTCAGATTAGAAAAACTGTTGTTGTGTTTCCGTTAAGCAGCCTGTTCCCTTACACAGCTGAGAGGAAAATAAATGAGGTAAAACTTTCCTGTGCCCTTTTGTGTCTCAGTGAAAAAAAAAAAAAAGCCATCAAAACTTCATTATTGGTATTCAGCACCTGGGCTTTGTGCTGTTTGTGACTGTGAATCCTCCCTGACCAGTGCAGAGCTAATGGGCCGCAGTGGACTGGCAGCGTTTCCAGGCCATGAGGTTGGCAGTAATGCAGCAGACAGGAGGAGGAAGCTCAGAGTCTGTTTGGCCGAGAGTCAGACGACTTTGAAAGGTAAAACAAAGTGGGCGATGATGAAAAAACATAGGAGCAGTTTGGTCCAGATTTAGACGACGAGCATGAAAGTAATTGGTGCATTAAAATCCCCCGGCTGAGAAAAGTAAAAGTTGCACCTACTGTGAATGTGGATGTTCAGAGATTCAATAATCTTCTTTGTAAGAATGTCTCTGTCTATATGATGATCGAGTGGAGCTCATGTTTACGGCCCCTGGCTCAGAGCGCCGGCCTCTCAGGAACAAGACACAAAGCTAAACCTCATACATCGTCCTGCTCAGACAGACCAGAGCTCAGGCTGCTGTGTGCATGTAGTGTTTCATTGATACATAACTTATCACTGATCAGAGTAATCGGATCAGAGTAGCTCTGTAGGACCTGAAAATGAAACTGACTGTAGCGCTGCGATACATCGACGATCAACCATTCAACAGCCTCGATCCACAATGAAAACACTGATCGGATATCAATACATATTATCATTTATAAGATGCGCTTTTATTTTGAAATTCTTCTGGCACGTCTGTGCAGTTCTCCAAATATATTTCGTTTGAGACTCTAAATCAGTGAATGTGAAAATTGTAAACATTATAAATCAGACTGTGGCTCTTCACAGTGACAGGAGGCTGATTTGTGTTGTATTGATGATATGTCTGTGTTAAGTCAGCATCTCATATCGATCACCTGATGTTGTGATATCAGCGCACGTCGCTCTGTTATGGTCTGTTTGCATGTGTTGTTTCCATGTGCCACAGTCAGCTGCATGCATTGATATTCTAGAAGAGGGTTTGGTTTTAATGCCAAAGTTTGGTGGAGTTTTACTTTCTTCTCTTCGCTGCAGAGTTGGCCTGGACCTTCGCAGGCAGTTGTTTATCCCGTGGGTTTCAGCAGCGGGACACGTCATTGTAGCTGCTCTGCTCCTGACTGCAGAGATGAAGACCATTAACTTCACCAGCGCACATCTGGTCTGCATTGCAGCCGTTCAGGTTCACTAAAGGACACTGGCTACTGCACCAGGAAAATCAGTAACTTGCCCCCGTGTATGAACCGCTGGTGCTGGAGGGTTTGTCTCTTAGCAACAGGGTCAACGTGGCAACAGGCTGAGCCGAACTTCTGCTGTTTCATCATCGTCGTCGTCGTCGTTGCTGTCTGGGTGAAAAGTTACCAGTGGAGTTTGAAGACACCTGAAGCAGACACCGGTTTGATGTCGACGTGTTGCCGTCGGGGCCCGAGCAACAGACGTGACCACAACACACACACACACACACATCCAGAGAAAACATCACTGAGCCCTCCGAAGGTAATTAGATCACCTCCAAGATGTTGTCAGACTTTTGAGTCGCTTAGCAACAAGGACGATGAAGCACACCTTGAAGCTGGACGCTGCCGTCTGATTACGACCAAAAGGAAAGAGGCCGGGCCGAGGAGCAGAGAAATTCCCCTCGTGGTCGTTTTAATCTCCATCATGTTGCCTCTGATCAGGCACCAGGTGTTCAACCTGCTCTGCAGTCAGACCCTCTCTCTCTCCCTTTGTCTCTCTCTGTCTCTTTCAATCTCGCTCAGCCTCACTCGCCCACCCCCTATCATTATATATCTCTCTCTCTCTCACACACATGCACACACACCTGCACGCATGTTCATCTGTCAGACCTTCAGACATGAAAATAACCACATAAACCAATTTTATAACTTAAGCACACAGCTTGTACAAACAAACACACAGTAACACATGTACACACAAAAAGACAAACACACACACACACACACACACACACACACACACACACATGCAGGTGGGTTGCAGCACCGCTCTCACCCTGTAATTAAATTCTGTGTCTCCCACCTGTGTTAGAGAAGCAGATCTGACTCAAGGTAATTACAGGGCTGCAATAGAACAAAACAACAGAGGACGTGCACACACACGCGCACACACACACACACACACACACCAGCATCAGCACCTCCTAACCCTCTTATGTGACACCACAAAAGAGGGAACGCTCACTCGTACAGATGCAGACACACACCTGCAGATACAAAGCAACACAACAGGGCCACCACACACACACACACACACACACACACACTGACAGCAGCTATAAATGAACACATCAGGGGACTTGCATCATGGCGCTCCTGTCAGGCCTTCACTGTAAATCTGCAGCTGTCACATGTGTCAGTGTCCTGCTGCTCTGTGCATCTGCAGCTTCAATGTGTTTACACTGACGACATTAATCCAGATTCAATCCACTTCTGTGTCCACGTATGTGTAAAAACAATCAGATTACAGCAGAGTTTATTGTCCAAGGCCACAGCTCTGGTGTCGACCTGCAGGAGAAGCAGGAGGAGAGTAAAAGCCAAGGTTTTTCCTCTCTTCTCTCTTCAACGCTTCATGCGCTGGAGCTTCGCCTGAGAGGAATGAAGATTAAATATGCAGCTCGGAGAGACTGATGCATGAACACCTCTTAATGCTGCCGGTGTGTGTTTGCCTCTTTTGCTTCGGTTCGCTGAAGCTGCCGTGCTGTGAAACGGTTCATCTCAGTCCATGCAACACTCTCACATGGTCTCCCCACACGTCCGTCCGTCTTTATTTATTATGCCTGCTCATTACCACTGGTAATTATCACAAAGAGCTCAGGAAAGGACTGAAGATAAATAAACCCAAAAGACTCAGTAAAGTGAAGCGTAATTAGCCGGCTGTCACTGGAATTAAATTGAGTTTGATTTTTCCTCGCTGAGTCCGAGCAGAGAGGCGTTTACCCGCCCTGGTCCATTCATCAGTAACAAACTGGAAACGGTATTTTTTAAAATCTTAACCCTGATGCATGAGGCTGCGTGTCACACGGCGATACTTCACAGACACTGGCTGAAACGTGTCAGGAAAAATCTGAGCCGCGATGACGATGAGCTACATATGGAAAAATCAGTCAGTGCACTTTATTATTATTATCATTATCATTAAAAGCTGAAACTCAAAGCATGTGCTCTGTTGTCTGTGGAGCTCATCAGCTGGTCTCCTCCACTCAGATTATGAGCTGTCTTCTTCTCCACCTACTGTCCATTCATGCGTCCCCCTGACAGTCTGAAAAATTACAAAACAAAAATAAAAAACTGACTGAG
This sequence comes from Caranx ignobilis, assembly GCA_021432705.1. Classification (NCBI taxonomy): domain Eukaryota; kingdom Metazoa; phylum Chordata; class Actinopteri; order Carangiformes; family Carangidae; genus Caranx; species Caranx ignobilis. The sequence goes on from JAFHLA010000091.1 coordinate 616,417, forward strand.
CTCAAGCTCGCCTCACTCATTAAAACAGGATGTCGATACACAGCATTTAAATCCGAGGTGAAAGAGTCAGAGATGTTTGGGTCCAGCTGTTTGGAGCTTTGATATAAATATCTACCTTTAGACTCACTCAGATATACGAGACGTGTCCGTGTGTAACTCTGTGTGTGAGTGAGCCAGTTTGTGGAAGGAGAAGCACTTGTGGATTTGAACATGCAATGAACACATGCATGTGTATGTGTAGGATATGTGTGTGTGTGTGTGTGTGTGTGTGATGGCTGTCATGGGAGTCGTCTCCACAGATGGGGGTTCAGTTATTCCTTAATGAATTAAATTACTGAGATGGGACCATACGTCAGACCAGAGCCCTGAGCCGAGCATCGAGCTCATCTGTGGCTGTGGAGAAACAATTTGGAGGCTCCTCCTCCTCCTCCTCCTCCTCCTCCTCCTCTGTATGTTTACAGAGTTGTGCACCGAGCCAGAAAACATCCAGGATTTATGTTTGGGAACCAGGGGGACGACAGGAGCTCGGCGGCGCTGTGCAACGGCAGCGGCGGATTCCGCTCAGCTCTGGAGCCAAGAGGCTGGACGGCTCCACAGCCAAGACTAATTTCTTCATTTTCTGCGCCGTTCAGACTGATTTGGTTCAGCGCTCTCTCAGCTGTGAGCATGAGAGGGTTTTCTCATGTCACGCAGTGGCATTTTCCCAGTTACACTTAAGAGAAGATGCGAACGCTTCGTCTGCAGCAGCCAGGGCCAGTTCCGCATTACGCGTCTATTTTTTGTAAGTGCTGCTGCGGCGGTGGCAGCGGCGGCCTGTTCTCACTCGGATACAACTGCCAAACTGACATATTGTCACGCAGAATTTGCGACTCTTACTCGAGTCTCTCAATAGCATCCTAACTGGCTGAAAGCAGAGCCAAACTGTAACTTTCCAAACTGCTCCTCTCAGCAGCCGTAACTCACTGTCGCTGTCGGTAAATGCAGAGGCATCCGGCCCGTTGAGGGAAAATTTAATCTAAAGAAAATAGATAAAAAAAAAACTTCGTGGAAGGAGGGAGCTTTCTGAAATACGGCCTTGGACTTGTCCTGACTTGGGTTTTGACAAAACCTCTTTCATTTCGTAAAGGCTCCTTTTTCACCGGTTAAACTCCACTTGACCTCTGTAAGAATTTAAACCAAGTGAAGTGTGTAAATGTTGTTGCAGTTATTCTGCAGACACCCCCATGTGTAGATCTGCTCCTGACCGTGCGTGGAACTGCAGAAAAACCCGACCCTTTGTAACAGAGTAAGTAAATAAGAGCGAAGCAGCCGTAGCGAACCTGAAGCTGAGCCCATGTTGTTCTGGCAGCACAAGAAGAACAAGGACTATGTTCCCACACTAAGACTTTAATGCTTTATTACACAGTTACCATCATCCTTCAACCTCCAATCACACCAGATGGATGAAAATGAACCCTAAAGGATTTAACTGAGAAGCAACATTATGATTCTGCTGCCTTTTGTTTAAAATGCATCTCTTTTCATACTCTGCTACAGAAACACCTCACCTTGACTACCAGCGCTGATCCAACATGGATAATGATATAAAAGTGTTATTGACCTTGTTGTCTTTGCAGCTGCTCGTTGCAAACTGATCAACTACAGAGTCGACAGTCTGGATCGTGCGCGCTCATTGTATGTGGTGGGTTGCAAAGCTATAGATGCATTTCAAGGTCAAGATCACAATAAACTTTATTGTCTCACCAGGTGAGATGGGCTGAGCACCTGTACTGCAGCCACAAGACAACAATAAACACATGGAGCAATAGAAAAGATAATAAGTACATCATAAGAAATACTCAGGGGCATGTTTTTGTTCTCAACCTGGCTTAGCCACAGTGAAGAACTCATTATTATCTAACCCCGTCCACCTGCAGCGTTTGGAGGCTCACCTGCTTGTTCAGGTGAGTAGAAGTGTGTAGGCAGGGATAAGCTTTGTGTTTGCTCACAGAGCTGCTTCATATTTAATGTGAACAAACAGCTGAGTGCCTGTTTTAGCCCGTTTGTGCATTTCATGGCATTTTGACCTTTGACCTTTGTGCCGTTCGTCTTCTGTCCTGAAGTGCTGGTAGATGTAGATGCAGGTTTTCAGCTACAGTCAGCTCAGTGTGGACGTACGCCGACTCTGTAAACAGGTAGAAAAGATGAGACCAGGCTGCTAATATCTACTGAGGACGATGATTTGTTGAAAACGAGTCTTTTAGTCTTTCCCACTTTTAAACCTGATGGCTGCTCCGTCCTTCAGAAGCTCCCATCGGACACCATCATTACAGATTCTGTACATGCAGTGGAGGAATACCTCAACAGCCCTTAAGCTACCTGTCAGGAGCATTCATCCTGATGATGGCAGAGAAAACAGCCTCTCAGGGCAACATGAATACCTCCATGTATTTATTACACAATGGACGCCGTCGCCCGCGGCGGAGGGAAGGTTAGTGAGGAGCCTGACTACAAAAGAGAGCGCCGGGGTGAATGAATCCCTCTGAGGTAAAAGTCCCGGGAAATAATTGGGGTGAGAAAGGAAAGCTGGAGGGGGAGGAGGAGGGGGTGTGTGTGTTGGGGTTTGGGGTTGGGGATGCGGATCAGGGCAGGGTGAGTTTGATATGCTGATTCAGGAAAACGCAGTGCGGAGAAGGAAGGGGGGGAGGACGGGGGTGGGGGGGGGGGCAGGGTGGGATTATTAAGAAAATGGCTCTGGCAACAAACGGGTCCAGGTCTGGGAAAATAAAAAGTGCACGTGTGTGTTCCTGTGCTGCCGTCTTTGTGAGGACCAGTTTCACCGTTACACCTTGAGAGTTTGACTCTTTTCCTTTTTAAAGAAACATTTCTGGAAAAAAAAAAAAAAAGCAAGGACACATTTGTTAAGTGAGGACATTTTTACAGTTGTCGAGTCAAGATGTTTCAAACATGAGCGGGTTTTCAGAGATGAAGGTCAGTTCAGGAAAGTGAGGACGTTTATATAGAGAGTTAGTGTTTGAAAAGAAATAAAAACCAGGACGAGTCCGATCAGAAGCAACGAGATGGTACCTGGACACTGAGGAAAACCAACGACCTAAATGACAAAGAAAGAAAAGTCAACGGTAAAGGTGGAAAGATTAGTTTTGATAAATGAGCACAGATTTCTTATTTAAAGTGAGACAGTAGTAGAAAAGTGTCCTCACGTTTGTCCTCAGTAAGGGAGTTTCTTTTTAAATGTGAGGACAGAGGACGCGATTGAAAGATGAGAAGACAATAAAAAAAACTAAAGAAAGTGGAAAAATAAAATAAAAGTAAGGACGTTAATGACATGAGTGAACAGTGAAGAGGGACATTTATGATGTTGGACAGTTTACCAGGCCTCTTGAGGGTTAAGATCTGAGATTGAGTCGTGAAATTAGAGTCTCAGGTCGAGGTTCGGCTTGGTAAGTGAATGCATCATGTCCTCAATGGGTGTGTGTGGTGTGTGATGGAGGTTGGTTCAACCGGCAGAGGTGCCTTTGAGTCAAACACACACCAACAAACAGCCTCCAGGGAGAAGTTAGCATGGTGGCTAACTGCAGCTGTCAGAGAGAGGAGGGAGGGAGAATAAAAAACAGGAGGGAGGAGGGAAGTGAGTGATTGGACATCAGGAGAGGAGTTAAAGATGGAGGGAGACATAAAGAGACGAATGGAAGGGGAAGAAGAAATAATAGAGACAGATAAGGAAGGAGGGATGACAAAGACGAAACAATATAGTGGGTCTGGTGAAGGTGGAGTAAAAGATGGGGGGATATCGGTGAGGAAATGGAGGGCGAAGAGGATATTTATGAAGAGAAAGGGAACATAAAAGACGATGGAGGAAAACAAATGACGGGAGGATGTTGGGACAGGAAGAAGGAGCATGAAGGCATCGTCACACCAACCTCTAAAATGACTTTGTGACCAACAGCGAGTCGCTAAGACGGCGATGACCTTCGTTAACTCTATAAGATGAAAGGAAAGAAGAAGTGAGCGCCATTGCTACGATCCATTACAAACAGGAAGTTAGATTCTCGGTCGGTAACTCAAACGCCCGCTGAATTCAGAAATTCAACTCAGAAACCTCAGTGACCCCGAGCTAACAATCCAAGATGGCCGCCCCAAGCGTCAATAGGGAATAAAACTGAACCCTTCCTCTGCTTATCAGCCACTTAGTCTCATTTTTAAGTCACTGAATTTGTCGCATAAACAATGTTGTGCAACTTCTTCCTGTAGGTAATTTGTTATGTTGCAAACTATCACATAAAACTTGCGTTGCGATTGGCTGATGTTAGCTAATAATGCTAACAACAACAAGTCATGCTACAGTTAAGCTTTTTTACCTCTGGAGATCTAAGCTTTGATCAGAAAGTGACGTATAATAACTATAAAACACTTGAACTACTTTAATTTACAGCAGATAATGATTAAATATTGTCTACATGTGTTGGAGCACCTGTAAACCAGTGAACTAGCGGATCAAATCATCGCCACCGCGTGTGTCGCCAACACACAGGTTCATTTAGAAAGAGAGATCCAATGAGGATCAATGAGGAAACCAGACGAGAAAAGAAAATCTAAATATCAACAAAAACAATGGAGGAAGAGAGGGGTGAAAGCCAGGGTGGATAGAAGGACGAGAAAAAGACAAGAAACAAAAAAAAACACCTCAGGGGGAAAAAAAAACTTCTTGTAACTTTTCTCTTTGTAGTGACGGAAACAGGAAAAAGGAGAAGAAGGGAGGAAGGAGGAAGAGGAGAGGGGTTCGCTTCTCTTTTTAAATCCTCAGTTCTTCTTCCTCAGAGTCACGCTTGAAGCCAAAAGAGAGGAGAGAGAAAAAAATTCTGGCTCGGTGTTAGAATAAAAAAAAAAAAAACATTATAAATAAATAAAAACTGCTTAATCAACTCAGACTGAGGAGGAATCGTCTCGTCTCGCCTGAAGCTCCCTCCGACTGTGGAAGGTCAGCAAGGTCACAGAACTGAACTGCTTTACTTTTCCTCCTCCATCCCTCAGCTGCGTTGTGTAAAGGTTACAGTCAGAGTTTGGTGTTGGGGGGGTGGGGGAGGGATTAAGTTTCAAAGGGAGTGGGGGGGCAAATACCAAAAAGCTGCGTAGGTACAGTTGAGTATAGTCGACCCTCGGGGAGCAAAGAGAAGGGGGTGGGTGTAAAAGTCAGAAAGCTGACCTGACAGCACAATTACATAGCATCAGAAACCATGAAATTATTTCCCGTCAACCTGAAAAGAGGAGGGGGCACTGTTGGTGCTCGTGGGGGGGGGGGGTCATACAGAGTGTAATTCCATAGTCTTCTCACATCTCCGTGGCCTGAGGCGTCGCTCTGTTTCGACGTTAGGGGACGATAATTCCCTGAGACGACTGGAGGCTTAACTGGTGACATTTTCACGCCGGCTAATCATCTGTTAATACGACTAATTTAGCCGCTCTTGAAATGTGGACTGGTCATGGTCATCAGATCCTGCAGGGATTTCTTGTTTTTAAAAAAAAAAAAAAAAAACAAAAAAAAAAAAACAAGCGTCCTTAAGAGTTTAACGAAGCGGCGAGTTGAAGGTCAGGAAATGTTCGAGTGCTCCTCGCCGCTGTAGTTGAATTGAAACAAATGACAGCAGTTTGTAAAGGTGCGACAGGTCGCCGGCTGTGAAACGTTCATCCTGTCTCCTCTAATCTGTTTCCCAAATGGATAAAAAACTGCAGCTTTTTGGAAATGAACTTGTCGGCTTTGAAATATGAGACTGTAAGAACCCACTGACGACATCCTCATTAAGAGCAGGTTCCTGCTTTCACTCATTAACTCTCAGATAATAACGACATCAGCAGCATCTTGACTCAGTGTGTAGTGATGAGCTGCTTCATTTTTTAAACCTGAAATCCATCATTAAATGGATTTTCATGAAGTTTTCAACAGTGCAAACAACGTTCACACAGTCGAAACCTTTTCAAACAGACCTGAGCATCAAAAACGTGACGTCTGAGAAGAAGAAGAAGAAGAAAACACATATAAACTCATCCGACTCGCAGGAGTTTCCTGGGACTTTGGGAACATAAATCATTTTCCAGTTTTCCAGTCATCGTGGTTTAATCCTTTTCACTGAGCTCAGCCCAAAATGAGACGTCAAGAGCCCGACACGTCGCCTCGGTGCAGCTTCTCCTGACAGTCCTTGAACACACCATCTGCTCAGTGGAAATATATAATACTGCTGTTAGGTAGCAGTTGTTTTTCTAAAAGGTTCAGTTTTAATAATTAGCTAATCTCAGCCCCCCCCCCCACCCGTTTGTCCTGTAATAAGATTAGTTTGTTGAATAAAAGCTGCGTGTGTTAATCATCAGGAAGAATTTCCAGCTAATGAAGCAGAACTTGTTTTGTTTTGCTCTAATCAGCCGTCGACGTGATCGGCTCAGGAACAACCACAGGCTTCTTCTTTATGTTCCTGCATGTTGAGCTGAAACGAGCTGAGACACGCTGCTTCAGCCTCGTCCACATGTCCACATATGTCCACATATGTCCACATGTCCACACTCTCTCAGTTTCTCAGCCAGCTCCAACAGGTCTAAAACAGACCAGCAAGTCATTTCAAACACGTCTGTCTGTGTTTAAACCGAACTTTATAACAGCTCCTTTAAACTCTGAGAAACAACGGTGGCACATTAGACTGTGGACGTACATTCATCATGATACAATCAATCATATCGATGGACAACGATCGGATGTTTCATCTTGGGTTTAACACGTTCACTTCCAACTAAAGCATCATGTCACTGCTGCTAATGCTTTTTGTTACTGAGCCTTTTAGTCTCTTGATTATCACGTTGTTCATTTTAATTCTCTTAGTTGCTTTAAATGTTTTGTTCTCTTATGTCGTCTGTCTGAAGTGGACACTTGACACTTCTCTTACGACCCACCTACCTACAGGTCCAATAAAGTGACCTTTGACCTTTGAGTGACCATGTGGCACTTTGAAGTGCAACACGATGTTTTATTGAGCTTTACAATAATCACGTTCCATGATGTTTCTGTTTGAAGGTAAACTTTTCTCCTGTTTAGAGTCTCAACCTAAATATTTGTAGAACTTCGTCAAACAGGAAAAACAAAATGGCCGCAGAAACTCATTTCAAAATAAAAGCGAGTCACATAAATGATGGTTCGTCACAATATCTGACCCGTGTTTTCATGTCAGATTGCTGCTGCTGACTCACTGCAGACGGATGTGTTATCACACACAAACACAAAACGTCCCGACTGGTTTGAAACAGTTGTTTTGTAAATGCAGCACTTTGTGAATAAAGAGCTGCTCAGGTGAATAATAACGTCTGTTTCTGTAGCAACAACAAAAGACGTCGTTCATATTAAATTTCCACTCTGTCAAACCTGAGCTTCACACACTGGGCCACTGTTCCAACAAATCAAGACTTATGTAATCAGTGATATATAATCTGTGTGTTAGATGATCCGTCACCGTCATTCGACACTGAGCTTTCAAAGGGACCGTTTGTCCTGACAGGAAAATCCATTGCGTGTAAAGACTTCATCATCATCATCATCATCATCATCATCATCATCAAGTGACGTAAGCTCTGCCTCAGATTCAGATTTCCTCCCACTCCTCGATGAGTGACTCACCTTTATCCAGAGCCTCCTCTCTCTCTCTCTCTCTCACACACACACACACACACACACACTCAGAGACACCTAATACGTCTGGAAAACGATACCATTAGAAAACAGCAGCGGTGATAAATGATGTCGCAGAAACCAGTGAAACAAACTTGATCAAAAAGCTTTGTCGTGGTGATGGTGGACGGCGATGGTGTCGTGTCACGGTTCAGGTCGACGTGACGAGACGACGACGACTGGAGGAGAGAGAGAGAGAGAGAGGGGGAACCAAAAAGATTAAACCAAACAAAAAAAGGTGAAAGAGTCAAATAACAAACTCGGGGTGAAGACGTGATGATTAACGGAGGATCACAGGACAACTGCTCATAAATTACTGCATCTCTGCGTCTGAATCCATCTGTGCTGATAAACACAGCTGTTTTCAGTCTCAGGGCCGTGTAACGAGGCGACCAGGACGAAGTCAAGTCAAGTCTCATGTTAATAAACCTGAATTAAGTCTCAGGTCAGTCGAGACCAGAGAGACAGAGACAGAGACAGAGACAGAGACATCATGAAGACGGCAGGAGGCCTCGGAGCTGTGCTCAACTTTTCTCTTGTCACGTTTTTTTCCTCATGATGCAACTTCTTTATTGAAACATTGACTTTATTCCTTTATGACTTTACAACTGTTTTTTCCTTATTGCGGCCATGTGGCTTATTCAGGAGTTCGCCGGTTCAATTCCCACCTGGAATGACCCTTTACTGGAAGTCTGTCCCTCCGCTCCTGCTCCCACTGTCGGATCCAAACCTCCTGAAGCTCAGCAGAAGCTCACTTGCAGCTCTGCATCACAGCATCAGTATAAAGTGCAGACCTCAGGGTCTTGGCTGTTGTTGTTGTGGTGGAGTGGGCGGGGCCTCAGGACTCTGGTGAGCGAACTGTTCAATTCAAGCAAGTAGCTACAAGCTCGTTGTTCTTTCTGTGGAAAGCACAAACTTCAGTGGTGAGCGTGTGGTTCCTCTGTACGAAGACACGTCCAGTCAGGTCTGTCGATCACAGGGCTGTCAATCAAAACACGTCCGGCTCTGGTCTCAGCGTGGGCACGAGGTGAAGTGACGTCTGGACTCACCTGATGTATGTCAGAGAAACTCATTCATTCATAGACAGAGAGCAGCAGCTCTTATTCTAGTAAAGTTAGGATTTCCTCCTTGAAAGCTCTTGTTCTCCTTCATGTCACCCTCATACTTTACTTTGCTGGTTTCAGCAGGTGAAAACCAAACACATCACTGTCTTTAAGGATCCAGGTCTGAGGCCTTCAGCTCATGTCTGGAGCCTTGTTCTGTCTCGTGCTGGGTGGTTTACTCCTTCTTGTACCCACCACCCGGATCTTCTCCGCCTCCTCTGTGGCTCCCTCTCTGCTGCAGTGAATTTGTCCTTTGGGACAGAAAATGTAAAACTCATCTATTATACAAACGCCTCCTAAATGGCAGTAAAAGTTCCTGGCTGAGAGTTTCCTCTTCAGAGACGCTCACGAAGCAGCTGAGAGCAACTTTGAGGAGGAACAAAGTGAACTCCTGAGCAAAGAGAGAGAGAGAGAGAGAGGGGCAGAGGGTTTTTAGTTTAATGAATAATTCTATCACACGACTGAGGCTCAGATCAAAAGTGCTGCTAACTAGTTTCCTGGTGTCCACGGCTGTCCTCTGGTGTTCTCGGACAGGTTTGACTTGGTGCCGCTCTGTGTTAAGTGCTCACCTCCTTTCCCCTGCTGTTAAACCGGCCTGCACTCCCTGCTCACGACCCTGTCTGCCGTCCAGCTGGCCTTCCCTCCCTCCCTGCCCACCAGGAGCTGCCTTCATCATTTTTCGTTAACTGACTGATTCCATTTCCTTGTTTTCCATATTCTTCAGCAGCTGTTGAATTTACAAGACAAAGAGGTTTTTTGAGAGGTTTGAGTTTTTTTCTCATAAATTTGATTTTTGTTTCCAAAATTTGAGTTTTTTTTTCATAATTTTTTTTGTTTTCTCATTAATCAGATTTTCTTTTTTTTCAAAATTAGATTTTTTTTCTCATAGATTTGAATTTTTTTTCTCCAAAGTTTGAGTTTTTTCTCATAAATTAGATTTTTTTCTCCAAAATTAATTTTTTTTTCTCCAAAGTTTGAGTTTTTTTTTCTCAAATTTGATTTTTTTTCTCCAAAATTTGATTTTTTTTTTCAAAATTAGTTTTTTTCTCACAAATTTGAATTTTTTTCTCCAAAATTTTAGTTTTTTTTTTTTTCCAAAATTTGAGTTTCTTTCTCTCATTAATTTGAATTTTTTTATCCAAAATTTAGTTGGATTTTTTTTTCAAAATTTTGAGTTTTTTTTTTCACGTAGATTTGATTTTTTTCTCCAAAAGGTGAGTTTTTTTCTCATAAATTGGATTTTTTCCTCCAAAATTTGATTTTTTTTTTTCCAAAATTTGATTTTTTTTTCCAAAATTTGACTTTTTTTTCATAATTTAGATTTTTTTTTTCTCCAAAATTTGATTTTTTTTCTCATGAATTGGATCTTTTTTTTTTCAAAATTGGAATTTTTATTATCAGAAATTTGAGTTTTTTGTCTCAAAAATTTTTTTTTTCAAAATTTGATTTTTTTTCTCATAATTTGATTTTTTTTCCCAAAATTTGAGTTTTTTCTCATAAATTTGATTTTTTTTCTCCAAAATTTGAATTTTTTTTTTCAAAAATTTGAGTTTTTTGTCATGAATTTGATTTTTTTTTCCAAAATTTGATTTTTTTCCCCAAGATTTGAGGTTTTTTTCTCGTAAATTTGAATTTTTTTTCCAAAATTTTAGTTTTTTTTTTTCCAAAATTTGAGTTTCTTTCTCTCATTAATTTGAAATTTTTTATCCAAAATTTAGTTGGATTTTTTTTTCAAAATTTGAGTTTTTTTTTTCACATAGATTTGATTTTTTCTCCAAAAGGTGAGTTTTTTCCTCCAAAATTTGATTTTTTCCTCCAAAATTTGATTTTTTTTCCAAAAATTTGATTTTTTTTTCCCAAAATTTGACTTTTTTTTTCATAATTTAGATTTTTTTTTTCTCCAAAATTTGATTTTTTTTTCTCATGAATTGGATCTTTTTTTTCAAAATTGGAATTTTTATTATCAGAAATTTGAGTTCTTTGTCTCAAAATTTTTTTTTCAAAATTTGATTTTTTTTCTCATAATTTGATTTTTTTTCCCCCAAATTTGAGTTTTTTCTCATAAATTACATTTTTTTTCTCCAAAATTTGAATTTTTTTTTTCAAAAATTTGAGTTTTTTGTCATGAATTTGAGTTTTTTTTTCCAAAATTTGATTTTTTTCCCCAAGATTTGAGGTTTTTTTCTCGTAAATTTGAATTTTTTTTCCAAAATATGATTTTTTTTCTCACAAATTTGAATTTTTTTCTCCTAAATTTTAGGGTTTTTTCTCATAAATTTGATGTTTTTTTCTCTAAAATTTGATTTTTTTTTCCAAAATTTGAGTTTTTTCTCATGAATTTGAATTTTTTTTCCAAAATTTGAGTTTTTTTTCTCAAAACTTTGAATTTTTTCTCCAAAATTTGATTTTTTTTTCTCCAAAATTTGAAATTTTTTTCCAAAATTAAATTTTTTGTTCTCACAAATTTTATTTCTTTTTCTCCAAAATTTTAGGGTTTTTTTCCCAAAATTTTTAAATTTTTTTTCTCACAAATTTGAATTTTTTTTGTCCAAAATTTGATTTTTTTTCTTATAAATTTGATTTTTTTTTCTCATAGATTTGAATTTTTTTCTCCAACATTTGAGTTTATTTCTCCAAAATTTGAGTTTTTTCTCATGAATTAGTTTTTTTTTCTCCAAAATTTTAGGTTTTTTTTTCCAAAATTAAATTTTTTTTCTCACAAATTTGATATTTTTTCTCCAAAATTTTAGGGTTTTTTTCCAAAATTTTTAATTTTTTTCTCATAAATTTGAATTTTTGTTCTCCAAAATTTGAATTTTTTTTCCAAAATTTGATTTTTTTTTCCAAAATTTGATTTTTTTTTTCTCCAAAATTGAGATTTTTTGTCTCCTGAATTTGAGTTTTTTCTTTTCAAAATTTGAGTTTTTTTTCTCAGAAGTTTTTTTTTTTTTTTTTTTCCAAAATTTGAGGTTTTTTTCCAATATTTGAGCGTTTTTCTCCTCATAAATTTAATGTTTTTTTGTCCAAAATTTTCTCATGAATTTGAATTTTTTTTTCCAAAGTTTGATTTTTTTTCTCCAAAATTTGATTTTTTTTTCTCCAAAATTTGATTTTTTTTCTCCAAAATTTGAAATTTTTTCCAAAATTAAATTTTTGGTCTCACAAGTTTGATTTTTTTTGTGAAAAATTAGATTTTTTGTCCAAATTTAGAATTTTGTTTTTTCAAAATTTGATTTTTTTTCTCATAGATTTGAATGTTATTCTCCAACATTTGAGTTTATTTCTCCAAAATATAAGTTTTTTCTCATGAATTAGTTTTTTTTCCTTCAAAATATTAGTTTTTTTTTTCCAAAATTTTTAATTTTTTTCTCACAAATTTGAATTTTGTTCTCCAAAATTTGATTTTTTTTATCATAAATTTGATTTTTTTTTTTTGTCCAAAATTTGAATTTTTTTTTTCTAAAATTAGATTTTTTTTCTCATAAATTAGATTTTTTTTCTCCAAAATTTGAATTTTTTTTTTTCCAAAATTTGATTTTTTTTTTCTCCAAAATTTGAGATTTTTTGTGTCATGAATTGGAGTTTTTTTTTCAAAATTTGATTTTTTTTCTAAGAAATTTGTTTTTTTTTCTCCAAAATTTGAGTTATTTTTCTCATAAATTTGAAATTTTTTTTTCAAAATTTGAGTTTTTTTTTCTCAGAAGTTTGTTTTTTTTTCCAAAATTTGAGGGTTTTTTTCTTTTTTTTTCTTATAAATTTGAAATTTTTTTTTCCAAAATTTGATCTTTTTTTCCTCATTAATTTAATGTTTTTTTCTCCAAAAATTTTTTTTTTTTTTGTCATGAATTTGAATTTTTTTTTCCAAAATTTGATTTTTTTTTCTCACAAATTTGACTTTTTTTTCTCCAAAATTTGATTTTTTATTCTCATAAATTAGATTTTTTTTTCTCCAAAATTTGAGATTTTTTGTCTCATGAATCGGATTTTTTTTCTCCTAAATTTGAAATTTTTTTTGGACAGTTTCCATGACATTCTGTAACTATAGCAACATGATGAGGACAGACATGATGTGAGAGGCTTTAAGACGTGGACACAATTTTAAATAAAGGAGGAAACTCTTCTTTTGCTCTTTAGTGAGATCTTTACTGTAGCAGCAAATTCACACAACATTGTACAGATGTAACATCAGGACTGGTAGCAGCAGCAGCAGCAGCAGCACTGAGGCCGTCAGAGACGCCTCGCTAAATACTGACACAGTGAAAAGGCCACAAATCTCCTCCAAATCCCTCAAGTGTCTTTTGTTCATCTTCTTTTTTTCTCCCAAACACAAAAATCATAAAAACTTAAATAGAAAACAGATCAATTCTCTGATCGAGCTTCATCTCCTCCATGTGGAAAATATAACACACCGCAGAGAATGTATTTACATCCTGGCTTTTAAATGCCTAAAAGAATAATTAACATTAAATCAAATGACAGAAGCTCATTAACTTAACCATAAAAAATCAGCTCCATCACAAAACAATAAAGAAAAACCCAGATCAAATCAACAGAAAAATAAAAACTAATCCAACCATCATCAACTTGAAACTCGTTCTACTAAAATCAAAATTTGGGTTCGGCACAAAACCTGGAAAAAACTGTTCAAAGGCAACAACATTGTTAAACTTTGGCTCAGAGGAGCAGACAGTGAGAGTCTGTCCACTCATCATCTAAGGCATTAATAAATATGGATGACAGAGGAATACTTGATAGTGATGATTGATCCGGCGCTACCTGATTGATACGATGCTTGTTGGTCAGTACATGTCGGTTTTTGAGAGGCAGCGTAGCACAGAAGCACAGACAGGAAGTAGTTAAAGTCACACACCGTAAGTACTCGAGTGTCACGCTAATGAGGCAAAGTGCAAGTTTAAGGGTGAGGATGTTTTGCATTTTTGTTCAACTTCGGCTTTTTTCTGCAATAAACCACCAGAGGAGAGGACACGACCTGTCCTCACAGTAAACAGTCACAGGAGTTGTCTTTTTATATGCTGCTGTGTTTACTGGAGAACTTCCAACTGTCTCTCTCTCTCTGTCCGTCTCCACTTCACCCAGTGTCCAGATGTGACGCCAAAGGAGACGAGGAGACGTGCACATCTGTCCCATTTCCTCCTCGAGGCATCACAGCTGTGTAGTGTCCCTGGTAGTAAACATCTGGTTCAGGTAGTGATGATTCAGAAGAGTCGGGGGCAGGAGGCGATGGCAGGACCTCTGCTAGAACCCGTCGTCGTAGTCTCCATCACAGCCGTAATCTGAAGGCCGAGACACAGAGAGAGGAGTTCAATACTGATCAGACTTTACATTTTCACATTGATCATTAATTCATAGTGAGTGAGTTCTGCCTGAGGATCAGACTCCAGTGTTTTCATCTGGTTTTACCAGACATTTTATGATTTAAAGTGAGATTTCAGACAAAGTTCTGTTTGCAGCTTTGAGCTAAAATAAATTTTAGATACACTGGAAAAACAAAACAAAACAAAACACAAGATCATAAAGAAGCTGTCGGATGTTAACGCCACAGACCCTGCAGCTCCATAAAAACTCCTCTGATTCATTTCCTGCACTTTATTTAAGGAAATTTACTCAAAAAAATCAATTATGTTTCTGTTCTAAGCTGTTGTTTTACAGTCAAACAGTTTGGTCTAATTTCTGCATGTACTTATTTTGTTATTTTTAATATTAGACAAAGTGTTGACTAAAGTAACACTTTGTCCTCACAGTGGAACCTCGGTGGACGTCTGGTGTCACTGGAGGAAAATAAAAACACTCCAATAACAATAAAGACGTGAAAACACTGACGTTCAGAGACGCTGTGAGTCTGAGAACTGGAAAATGTGAAAAGTGTCGGTTGTCCAGTGTCCGTCCCGCTCAACCGTCTACCACCAGCTCCAGAGGTGCTGCCCGGAGCCCGACCCTGACCTTTGACCTCTCAGGGGAGGGGGGGGGGGGGGGGGCAGCCGGAGTATAAACAAAGAACTCCCCTACAGGAATCAATTAAACAGCTCAGGACGTTTTATAGCAGCAGAGTCAGAGACTTTAAAGTTTTAACAGCCGGAGACGTGAAGAGGAGAAACTCAATCTGAGGGTCGGCTCATTAAAACAAAGCGACACAGAGCCACAGTGATGCCCCCCCCACCCCCCCCTGCAGGTCAGTCATTAAAAGAGTGACTCCAGCTTCTTTGCACTGTGTGGAACTGAGAGGCGACGGAGAGCGAGACGTCGACGACCGACGACGAAGTGAAGGAAAAACTGAGCTGAGAAGAAATGAAAGAGTTTCACTCATCAAGTGTCAGAGTCGGAGGAGAATCCGTTTCTTTTAAGTTCAAGAACCTGCAGAGAAAATGATCTGAACTCGACTTCAACTCAACTTGTGTGGAGACTTTTGGAGAAGCAGCAGTTTGTCTTGTCTCTGTCGTCAGTGAGGAACCTCCACAGACTACGATACCAAGGATTTTACTTTTTTAACTCAGGTGTTTATATTTCTGTTCATATTTACACACCGAGTCTTTGTTTCACTGCTGCTCATCAGATGTAAAGCCATTACACATCATGTTTTATGATGAATGAAGACAGGTTTGAAGTCTACCATCGTCCCAGTTTGCTGTTATTTTATAAACACAAATAAACCGACTCTTTGAAGCCCTGACTCACACTGGCACCGTTTCTGAAGTAAAATACATGAGATTTTCAGACTTTTTAGCTTCAATCAGACTAAAATGAGTTGAGGAACAGTGGAAAAGTGATTCATGGAACATGGAAACTTGACTTTAATGTCACATTTTGCTGTTTTTAGTTCATGTGGACTGACCGTTGTTTCCCATCAGCTCCATGGCGCTCACACACATCTCCTCCTCCTCATCCTCTTCCTCTTCGGCGGCTGCGTCGTCGTACACGACCGGCCCGCTCTCCACCACCACCGCCTGTGCTGTGCTGGCGGGGGCTCCCACGGGCACCGGCAGGGGGTTGGAGTTGGCAACCTGAGCAAACAGGAAACATCGTCAGGTCGTGCGTCGTTTGGTACTTTTTTAATATTTTCCTCTGCGTGAGACACGTGAGGTCGGCAGTGAAGTCGGCCTCTGGGGAAATCTAAGCTCGATGTGATCTCATCTGCCCCACTTCCTTTAAAATGATAGAAAATCATAAACAGTGTGTGTGTGTGTGTGTGATAGTGTGTGTGTGTTGGTGGGGGCTGCTGCAGGGCAGGTGTGAGTGAGGAAATATTTCATCTTCTGCAGCATCTCCACACACGACTAAATGCAGCACCAGAGCGTAACCACAACCTTTATTATCTGACATCACATTATTACACTGACTCAAAGCCTGCAGTGTTCGAGTGCGCCTCGTAAAGTCCGGGTCAGGAGTTAACCGGAGCCTCGGGCCAAAACTTCCTCCTTCAAGCTTCAGAAATTAAAAATGAAAGGGTGAGGCCGGGCGAGGGCCAGGAGCATAATTAGAGCACTGTTGGTTTTTTGCCTTTATCTCAGTTTAGTTGAGCTGTCGAAGGTTCAAGCATGAATATGAAGACCCCCCCCCCGGCAGACTGTTTCCAGGTGCATGATGGGAGATGATAAAAGAGACGCATTTGATCAAAAAAATAAGGGGAAAGAGCAGGAAGTGTTGGCAGCAGCAGGAGAAAATAAACAGCTGGTTCAATAAAATGTGCAGAGGACGGTGGGGGGGGCACACAGGGGGGGCGAGACAAGGTGGGAATCAGTTTCCAGCAGTGGAAACGATTCAAAACAAACGTCATAGCTTCGGTGACTCTGTGAATCCTCCACTTCCTGTTTCTAAAACCCGAGTTAACTGAGCAAACAGTGGATTATTCCACCGTCACCTTCACAACGTGTCGTCACGGTTACGGTTTATTCTCAGTGACGCCCTGAGGACATTTTTTTTTTTTTTTCCCCACATATGGTTCAAACACTCACTTTGATTTCAGTGGTCAAAGGTCAAAGGTCACTGTGACCTCAGAACCCACCATGTTAATTGGTCCTAACACCTGAACACAACAGGACGAACAGGACAAACTACTGAAGCGCTGACGTCTTGTATCCAATAAAGGTCAAAGGTCAACTTCAGCTGAGACGCTGTAACGTGCTGTGGAAAAAAAGGAGAGGACTATGATGATGATAATGATGAACATCTGTCTCAGGTTGCCTAAGATATCTGAGCTGGTGGAATGAAGGGAGGAGCGCTAGGCTAGGCTAGGCTAATGGCTAACAGCTAACAGCTTATTGCTTTTGCTGCTCTTGTTCTTTGTTTTTCTTTCTCCTGAAGTTGAAGTAATTCTGACTTTAGAGTTGAGTCCTGAAGTATTTTCTGTACGTTCATGCTGTTTGTCGGGTTCGTCCGGTCCGGTCCGGTCCAGTCCAGTCTGGGCCGGTCCACTCTCCGACCTGTTGACCAGGCCTTTGTGTTTTTCCTGAACTCAGTGACAACAGCGTCTTTAATACAGAGGCAGAGATTTCCCTCGGGTGGAGGAGACCGCTGCTCAGCTGCTTCAATCTGGGTTTGTATTTATTCTTTTGCTCCGTGATGAACTGTTCACATGTGAGAAGCCAAACACAGAGCTGCTGCGCCGCTGTGTGTGTGTGTGTGTGTGTTTTATGAGGAACTCTAAAATTAAACTTTCATTCAGATTTCTCTGCTTCAGAGTAAAACAGAAAGTCGTGGTCTTGTGCAGAGGAAACCCGTCGTCTTCAGTCTGTGTTATCACGTCCCCTTCAGCCGGGGCTAATTATAAAGCAGGAGGAGAAGCAGGTGGAGGGTCCTCAGTGTGACCGAGAGATATTTCTGTTCTCCTCAGCAACAGCCTGTTGGAGTCCCTGCTGGGGCCTCTCCTCCTCCTCCTCCTCCTCCTGCCGTCTCTCCCTCCAATTTTCCTTTCATTCCTCCCCCCTCCGTCCTTCCTTTTCCTCCCACCTCCCTTTATTTTTTATTTCTCTTTTATTCTCCTCACGTCCTCCTCTCCCTCGTTTCCTTCACTTCCCTCAGACTTTGATAAATAGCCGACGATTATACGGCGAGAGAACTGCTGTATAAATATCAACCACAAAAACCTCCTTTTTTCCTCCTATTTTTTTCCTCCTTTTTCTTCCTCCACTTCGTCCTCTGGTTTCCTCCCCCTCCCTCCCTCCCGCTGACTTTCACCTCACCAGGCTGTAAAGAGGCTCCTCATCACAGGAGCTGGACGCCTCATTAACTGCCCGGCGAACGCAGGGCGGTAATGTGAAGAAATAATAATATAAAAAAAAGAGTTATAATTAAAAGGGGAAGCATAACAGCATAAACACGGTGCTCCAGACTAATTAGGAGGTGAGAGCTATTAAATGGGTCAAGATGACGGCTGCGTGAGAGGAGGAGGTGGTGGTACGAGCTATTACCGCTCGTATTTACACACAGATACTGTTGCTGTACAAACACACAGATACTCGGGCTGAGGAGTGTTTACACTGTCAGCCGCCGTCTAACGAGAAAACTGCTCGTTAAAGACTCAGAGGAAACACAGGAGGGTGTGAGGATGTCGACATGTGAGAGCTGCAGCTCAGGTTTCTCTAAGTTTTTTAATGGCATGACGACTTTTTTTCTTTTTTTTGGGGGGGGGGGGGTCGTGACCTTGTCCTGCTCTGACAGGATTAACATTATTTAACTAATCAGTAAATCAGTCGCCATGGAGACACAATTTGCTGCTTATTGATCCAACCAGGGACTCGGAGCTCAGTCTGATCTCTGGATGTTTCCTGACACTGAGAGTTTGGAAACGGAGCCAGGAACTTTTTTTTTTTTTTTTTTGGTCATTTTTATCTTCTGATCGTGATCAAGCTACATGTGGATATTCTTCATCTGAATGATTCACTGGTGCTGGAACCTGCTTCTACTTTCTGCCGAGCTCTGGAGGTTTTCTGAGGTCGACAGATCATTAGCACATGTATAAAGTAAATGAGATGATGAGAGGTTTCTAAATGTCTTATTGCCTCTCTATACTGTTGCCAGGGGAACCACATCATATACTTATTATATACATTAAGGCAGTTAATTGATTAAAGTATTTAATCCTGATTAATCCCGTTGAGCGTCCATAGTTAATCGCAGTTAGTGGCAAATTAATCACATTTATTTGCTCTAAATGCACCTTAGAGGTTTTTTTTTTCTGTTGCTTTATTCAAAACTAACTTTATTATATATGAAGAATGAACAATGACAAATGCTGACACTGAAGACACTGAGAGGCTTCACTGTGTCTGAAAGAAAACAATACGCTCCAGTAAAAACACGACGAGTGGATCTGAGTGGGAGCCGTCAGCATGGGTCAAAGGTCAACAGGTCAATAAACAGAGGGTGTGTTAAAAGGAACCTGCATTAACAGGTTGTTATCACATTAACTCTGACAGGACTAATATGTATAAAAACGAGACGTCAGTATACGGCCTCTGATTTGTTCATTTCATAAGTGGGCGGGGCTTAAATTTCACTTTAAAGACACAAGTGGATGTCAACAGATCCAGAAATGAACCCTGACCTGCACCGATTCAACTTAAACAAAGAATCTACAAACTGTTCAAACGGACGGAGACACAGGATCATGTGACCTAGTTCAATGTGAACCGACCTTTGACCTTTTTTAATGTATCCCTGCCGTTTCTTACTGAATGAGCTCAGAGAAATTTCATCCTGTGACCGTGACGACCTGGTAACACCGGCCCAGCCTGACGACTTCTCTGAGACTCCAAACTTCACACAGACTTGGTCGACGGTTGCCAGGACGACTGTTTGCATAATCAGACTACAGCTGTATCACCAGAGCGACTGTCTGCAGTTCACAGCCCCCCCCCCCCTCTCCTGTGACCTCATCACTCTCTTGCAGATTTCTAAGCCCCTGTGAAAATCCCCACATCCCCTAAATGCACCGTCTGCTGCCTCCACCGGCCTCGGCCTCAGACTCTGTGTGTGTGTGTGTGTTTTTAAAGGAGGCAGCGATGGCGGCCGATAACAGCTGGACCACTTTCCTCTTGGCAGAAATCAACCAGTTTCTCCTTCTGTCTTGTAAACTCATCATTTCCTCCCTCGACTCGGCTCAGACTAATTGCTGGGTCACTGAGACTCACAGACGGAGCTCAGTGAGCGACACACACGCACATCTCTCTTTTCAATCCCGTCGCTGCAATGAAACGGCAACATTACATAACAGGAGAGAGAGAGAGAGAGAGAGGAGCAGCTTCAGCCAATGGCAACGGCCACTCGCCTCCAGTTCCCAGGGGGAGGGCAAGGGGGTTGCTAAGTAACAAGCCTTGTTGACCCGGCCCCTCGTGGCAATGTTTTCTTCCTGGTTGACAGAGCCTGAGTTCCCTGAGCGCCGCCATTCAGAGCTGCCAGCAGCACATGATGGAGAGGCAGACAAAGACAGAGGAGGAGGAGGAGGAGGGATGAAGGGATGGGAAGGAATGTGAGAAAGGAAGGAGAATTAGGGTAAAGGAGAGGACAGCAGGCGGAGAGAGAGAGGGAGAGAGAGAAGAAGAAAGAACAAAGGCAGAGGAGTTTTTCTCACTGTAAATTCCCTTCAAAGTTTTTCTCTCCAACTTCCTCGACCTCTTGTTAAAACCGCATCCTGGATCATATATCGACCCGACGAACTGAAGCTGCTCCACTGTTTAAAACCACATCAGCACAGGATCCAACACAACCTGTTCCACAGCGACGGTGCAGTGATTGAAACGACATCACATGATGAATCATGTTAAAATAAACTTTACTTTTTTCTTTTTTCTCCATTAAATCCTCCTCCTCGCTCAGAGACACTGAGACGTTTCCTGACCGACGATCAATGAGCTGATTTTCACTGCTGAAAGTTTCCAGGATGAAATTCCACGTTTACAACTTCACATGTTTCCACAATGACGTTTCCTGTGAAATTTGTGAGTTTTTTCTTTCCTCATAAATTTTTTTCCTGCTAATTTGTGACTTTACAACATCAGACAATAGTTTGCAAATGTTATTTTAAACCTACAGTGGCTCCATTACGCCGTCATGAAAGTCAGACCTGCAGCTGCAGCTTATTTACTAAGCAACATCTCCACATGCAGACTGTGGAGGTGGTGTTGTTGTCACAGTCATGTTTTCAGACTTAGTGACTTCACCACATCCACAGACGCTTCATGAGCGAAGAGGAGGCGGTTCAGACTAAACACCAGTGAAAACACACACAGTTTGTTCCATTGATCTGTTGCAACCGTCAGATTCATGCCAGCTGAGAAATCTGTTTATTTCATCCATCAGTTTATGGTGGCAGATGTTTCTGTAAAACTACAATACCCATGAGCCTCAGCTGCTGTTACTGCGGAGAAGACGGTGCAAAGCAGGGAATTCAGAAAACCAAATGATTATATTTGATATCTGATTGATTTAACTTGCAGCAACTGATGAAGAGAGAAACAGATTCTGATCATCAGCAGCAGAAGGTGAATCTACCTGCGACTCAAGTTTTGGTTCAATTAAAAAAAAAAAAAAAAAAAAAGATAGAAAAAATCAAATTAAGACACGGAGCTGCAGAGAGTGGCCTCGTTCTCCTTGAAGATGGCTGCGAGAGCTGTGAAGCTATAAATGTGCAGAATGAGGACGTCCGCAAATTAACTGTTCAAAGACACGAAGCCTAACTGGGTTTGGTAAAGCAGATAGGACACACGCTGTACCACTAACCTTCTTTCTATCTGGATTCATTGTAAAGCTGGCGACGGGCCAGCAGCAGCTCACCCATCACTGCAGGGTGGTAGGAAAAAAAAAAGCTGGGAAAGTGCTTTTTAAGACGTTTTTATGTCCAAGTTTAAGGCCGTATTTATTTTAAGAGCCTGTCAGAGTTTTTAAGGCCGGGGGGGGGGAGAGGAGGGGGTGAGTAATAAGGGACAGGCAAACAAAGGCAGCAGAGAGCTTCACCTCTCACATGGCCTGAGCTCAGATTTATTTATCCTCCGTCCGCTCTGCAGGAGATCACAGCAATCTGCAATCAGCTTTTAATGGCTGCACCCGACGGGGGAATTACACTGTTACTGTTACTGCTTTATTATGTGGAGACAGGAAGCCTCTGGACTGCTGCTGCTGCTGCTGCTGCTGCTGCTGGGGCCTTTAAAACCGGTTTAAAACACAGATACAAGATTTCTGACTGTCAACAGACGTATGTTATTTCTCTGTGTCGTAGAGATTCATTCCTTCATTACATTCATGACCTTTCTAAGGTGACGAGTCACAGAAACTCAGTGACACAACGATAAAACCTACTATTTTTTTATCACGTACATAAACTATCAACCTTTCTGTCACGTCCTCCATGTTGTACAACCATAATTATAGACATAATTTACCAATGAATGTGACCTGGGCCCTGAGTTTTAGCTTAAACTGTCACTTGCTGCAGCTTCACTGCAGTTTGTAGGTGTTCACTGACTGAATAATAAGAAACGTTGCTGCCAGAGAAAAGAATAAATGATCCTGACACGTGAGGAGTGAAACGCCTCATAAGACCCTGTTTTATATATTCAGTAGAAACCAATGAGCTGAGAGTCAGAGAGAGGGGGGGGGGGGGGGGGGGCGGACGACAGGCACTGCTAGTCTTTTCAATGGATTTGTTGATCGTAGGTTAGAAATGACGTACTTGTGTTTTCGGGTTAAATCATCACCATGGTGATCTCCATGAACTCTTAAACAATGTCCACAGCTTTGATTTGTGACGACCACCTCTGATTTATCCTCTGTCAACACATGGAGACACATTCGTCTGTGTGTTTACAGCTGAAACAACCACAGAGGAGTCTGAAAAGTCAAGATGCCGAAGCTGAAGGATACCGAAGGCTGATGAATCAGTTTGACCTCAGAGTAAACTGAAGACCTCATGAGGCCAAAACTGTCCTGTAGCTGCTCTGAACCATCTTGTTCTCTGACCTGCTCTTACTTCGGTGGGAAATCAAAACAAAGTTGTGACATCTACACTGGTTATGACATCATCAGTAAAGTCTCCTCCTACAGAAACCAGTGCATCAGGGAATTAGGACGAAGACGAACTATGACACGTAGAATAACACACAACCACCTCTGGAACATCTGGAGACACAGATCTGTGAGACCAGACTTCAGCTCCTCTAAGCAGCAGCAGGTGAGAAGAAGGCGAGTCTGTGTCAGACACATAAACCGACGGAGTTTCATCCTGGAGGTAAAGACAATGAAGTGTGTGTGTGTGTGTGTTAAAGTCTGAGACAGTGAGTGTGAGTGTTTTGAGAGCGAGTTTATCTGGGTGACTGAGTGTTTCTGTGTGCACGTCTGTTAAGTGCAGCGGCAGGCGGGCTGAGTGAGTGAGAGACAAAACAGAGAGAGTGAATGAGAGAGAGAGAGAGTGGGTGAGAGAGTGACGGAGACGAAGAGCAGATGTGCTGACGATGAAGATGAGGATGAGCGGTGACTCACCGTCTCCACAGCCAGCTTCTTTTTGGGCTGTCCAGTGATGAACGGCTGCAACCTGCAACACACACAAGACGACACAATCATTCATCTGTTCAATTTTTATTTAGTTACAGGATTATTTAGTTGGTTGCAAAGGTCACCAAAGGTCACCAAAGGTCACCAGAGTCAATAGGATTCATGTTCCACATGTAAAATCAAGACCTTCCCTGAAATAAGCTGAAATAATCCAGTGTTGAGTTTAAGATTTGGGGTTAATGTTATTGTAATTATAAATATGCATGTGTGCCCCCGTCTGAAAAAACAGCAAAAAACATCATAATTATTAATAATTATTATAATATTTATAGTTTTTGCTGATTCTTTCTTTTTTTTTCCTTCATTGTTTAAAATGCAGATGAGGAAAAAAATGAGAGCGAAGCTGAATATTTAACTTTGTTGGAAGCTCTTTGACAAATAATCTCCATATTCATCAGTGTTGACTGATTGTAGGTCGAGGATTTCAGAGTGTTTGTGTCTTCAGGTGAAAATCAGAAGAAGAAGAAGAAGAAGAAGAAGAGGAAGAGGAAGAGGAAGTAAAGCGTGTTGTGAGTGTGACAGTGTGACTGACAGGCGGAGCCACCGTCTACCAGCACAATCTCTTCCTAGACAGTGGCAGAGATAATCAGCGATGAACGCACCACCGGCAGTAATTCCTCTGCAGCCGTTCCTCCGTCCCACTGGCTGGAATTAGCATCGTTCCCGGAGGCTCCCCGCCCCCTTCCCCCCTTCCCCCCTTCCCCCCTTCCCCTGCCCACCCGGCCTGGCGCTGAGCCGTCCCCCTGAAGGCTTACAGTAAGTGTTCAACTCTCACTGATAAGAGAGGGAGCGAGTGAGCTTTTAATTAATCTGCTTTAACCAGGGGAAAGTGGGGGAGGAAGGGAGAGGGGAGGGAGGGGGAGAGGGTGAGGGGTGGGGGTAACAGCCAATGTGGCATCTTCACCCCTCAACAGCACCCCCGCCTTTCTCAAAGCTCATTATAACATCACAACCCGGCCGGCGAGAAGCTCCCCGCTGAGTGA
The DNA here is from genome assembly GCA_021432705.1 of Caranx ignobilis. NCBI lineage: Eukaryota > Metazoa > Chordata > Actinopteri > Carangiformes > Carangidae > Caranx > Caranx ignobilis. The sequence goes on from JAFHLA010000091.1 coordinate 640,770, forward strand.
ACTATGCAGGCCCCCCCGTACATGTGCTAGACTGGACCTGGTCCCCTGGGTCCTGACCTGGACACTGGGGAGGGGAGGGAGGTAGGGAGGTGGGGAGGTGGGGGAGGGAGGGATGAAAGGAAGCAACAGGCAGAGAGGGGAGAAAAGATGAAGAATGAGAGGACAAAGAGACGGAGGATAAAACAAAGGGGGAGCAAATGAGGGAAAACCGGGGTGAGGAGGAGGAGGAGGAGGAGGAGGAGGGGGGAGGGGGGAGGGGGAGAATCAGGTTAAACCCCATTAAAAAGGATCATTGACCTGCATGTAGCCCCAATCACACGTGGATCAATAATCAATAACAACACGACTAATTCACCTCCATCCGCTGTCAGATCAACAGCTGGATAAACGCAGGAGGAGGCCAGATGTTCACACAACTGAAACATGACATCATCAATAATCATTACTGTTGTTTGTTGGTAATCAATAACAATCACAGCCTCGCTCTCCGATCAGTTTCCTTTGGTTTTATATCAGCGCAGCTTCATATATTCAGACGTCTCCTCAGGTTCACAGACGGTTTTTTTAACCAGCAAGAGGTCAGAGGTCAAAGGTCATGAGAACAACAGTGACTCATCGTTACATAAAAACGAGGCTTAAAAGAGTAAAATTAGATTTTTTTTTTTTTTTTTTTTGGTGATGATGTCCAGCAGATCTTTGTGCTTCACTTCGGTCCAGACCCACTCATCTCTGCAGACGCTCAGTGTTTGGACTCGTGGTCCCAGAGGACGAACCCTTGTGACTCCTCGTGGCCGCCGTTGCCCCCTGAGAGTCCAAACATCTCCACCGTGGTCAGAACGAACTGTTCCTGTAAAACCACTGACTGTTCCCATCAGCCACTGCTGCACCTCCCAGACAGCAACCATTAGCATTTTGGGATGACAAACAGAGATGTGATACTGTGTGAGCATGTTAGCACGCTGCTAGCATTTAGCTCAGAGCACTGCAGACCCATTAGCATAAACTCTTAAGCCGCGCCTCAGTTCAGTTCTATCCCACAATGCATTTCAATCCACTTGGAGATTATGGTGCTGAAAACATTAAATTAGACATAATTTAAAACCTTTTTCTATCTCCAGGTCCTTTGTGTTTTTTATTCACGTTTTAATTGAAGTCATTTCTACAGTCGTCCGGGCGCTGGATAATTACTGGTGAGTGATCAGCTGACTGGAGCTCCTCCTCCTCCTCCTCCTCCTCCTCCTCCTCCTCCTCCTCCTGGTCCACAGGGTCCAGGCAGGAAACAGCCTTGCGTGCGGACGTCTTTGCTAAACTGACACGCAGCTTCAGTCTTTATCATCTTGTTAATCCAGGAAGTTGATGTGAGGATCCAGCTGCTCGTCTCATCCTGGTGTTTCACTCGTCGTCATCAAACGGCTTCAGGACTTTGTGTCGTCTCAGTGGGATTTTTTTTCTACATTAAATATCAGCAGGACTCTTCACTCTAAAAACTGTCCACTTGTGTCAGGGTTATGACGGCGTCGTCTCTGATCAGGAGGCAGCTCGGTCGTTTCACACCGAATCAAAGAGTCTGGAGCTCAAACTGAAACTGATCCGTCGTCTTGTTCAGCTTTGCAAATATTTTCATTTCCACTTCTCACACGGTCTCTGGAGCCTTTTACATCCAGAGAGACTTTCTAATGAAAGCAGCAGCTACTGTTGTCTGTGAAGTCAAAACACACACACACACACACACACACTCATTACTACATCCACTTCCCTCATGATTTCATTTCCTGCGTCAGAGCCATTTTAATACGACCCCCCCCCCGTCATCTTATAGATCCTCTAATCGTCGTGCAGCTCGTTGTGTCTCTCCTCATTTACATTGTGTGCAGTGTTTGTGTGTCTGACATTTTGTTGTTGTTGTGCTCGTTAGCGTGGAGCCGAGGTGTTTTGTTGTTGTTGTTGTTTTTAATCTCGCTCGCTGCTGATTGCGTCTCGTTTGTTAAGTTTGTTTTTAAATCAACTTCTATTTCCGATCGCAGGCGGCGGCATCTGCTCCGCTGTGAATAAAACCAAGACGAACCAATGTCAGGGAATAATTTCATTATTCATACAATAATCCAATCAATAACGTAACGAGGAGGAAGGACGAGAAGGAGCGGAGGAATAATCTGCAAACTGGGGGCTGGATGAAATTAGTTCTGCGATGGGCTGGGATGTAAATAAATGATGATAATAATCTGAGCTTCAAACTCGATTTTCCAGCTGGAGGCTGGATCCTCAGACACACACACACACACACATGTATAAACACACACACACACACACACACACACATGTATAAACACACACACACACACAGCCTCCGTCAGCTCTTCAGCACAATTAAATCAGACATAATCACCAAAACCCACACACACGCAACTGTGGTGCCCACAAATACTTTCCCAGACACAAAACTACACACAAAGTACACACACTCAAGTACACAGGGACGCACACACACACACACGCAACCCAGGCAGCACAGGCTCACAATGCAGCCTCACACACAGTCTCTCATTTGTGCAGCGTTGTGTCCATTCAGGCTGCAGTGCATTGTGGGCCAATGTGCGGTTTGGCAGGAGGAGACGAACATTCAGCCAAAAGAACTGATTGTGTTTTCTTCTCCTCTGGCCGGTCCATCCTGCTCTGACCCCATTCATCACACACACACACACACACACACACACACACAGTCTGTGCACCCATCCTTGTTAGGACATCCCATTGACGTCCATTCATTATGGACCAGCTGAGCAGAACCTGAACCAGAACCTGAACCTGAACCAGGACCAGGACCAGGACCAGAGATCACATTTTGCCTCATGACAAGCTGCAGTGTTTCTACTGGAAAACACACACACACACACACACACACACACACACACACACACACACACACACACACACACAAACACACACTGTATGCACTGTCCCTGGTACTGCCAGTCTACACGGTGGTGGGGGGGTGGGATTACATACATGTATGCACATGTGTATGTGTGTGTGTGTGCGCAGGATCCTACACACACAATATTGAATTGAGCCACACACACACGGACACACACACTCACTCTCTCTGTCCTTCTACACTTGTTAGGACTGAACCACTGAATAAACAGGTGCCGCAGTCTGAGCCTCAGTGTCCTGCTCAAGGACACTTCAACCTGCAGAGAGGAGGAGGAAGAGGAAGAGGAGGAGGAGGAAGAGCTTTATGACTGATTTTACAGTAATAACGTGTCAGAGGTCACACACATCGTCCTCTGACTCAACATGTCAGTCAAATGGAAGATACTAATGAAGCCGACGGGGTTTCGAACAGACAGTGAAACTGTTTCGCAAATTACAACTGAACCAGCTGGCTCAGTCTGAGTGTTTTAGTTATGTAGAGAGCGACAGGAAAGTCAGAGCAAGAGGAGGACGATGAGCAGCAATGGACTGTGTGTCGGCTTCAAACCGCTGGAGGACTCGACGTGGTGCTCTAACCAGACGGCTGGGCTGCAGGGATGGTTCCTCTGTAACATCTAATATTAGCAGCCAGCGTTGGCTTTAACAAACCTGCTCTGTTGTGTCTCATCACGGCTTCAGATCCTTCACACATAAAGATTCAGAAAGAGGAGCGGGGTTCAACCTGCCTCACCTCACTCAGACCAGAGGAGGAGCCGATCGTCGTGATCTCTGACCTTCACCTCAACACGACTTCCTGTCCAGAGCTACAGTCTCTTCCTCCACTTCGACCAGTTCAACCAGCAACAGAGAAGCTGAAGCTGTTTGACACTGATGACACCTTGTTGTACCGACTGGGACGAGTCTATTGTCTGGTCTCGTCTCTGCTGCCGTCGCTCACACGTTCATTTAACTTCATTGTTTCTATTAATTAATTGACTGTTGATCGAGTCGCAGCTCGTTTGTGTCGTCGCCGTCGTTGATTCTCGCTCTTCGTTCTCTCAGGTGAAAATGAGACAAGACCTGATTAATGTAAATTAATTGATTGGTGTGTCACACAAAGACACAACCGTGTGTGTGTCACGGGTGAAACTGACACTACAGCAGCAGAGTGTGTGTGTGTGTGTGTGTTGTCAGAGACATTCGTTCTAACTCCTCACTCCGATAATGTCTTTAATGTTTCTAATGACGGAGGCAACCCCCACAGTTTGGGGATTTCCATCACTTCTTCTGAGCCCCCCCCACACACACATACAAACACACAGACATTCACACACACACACACCCAGAGCCATATTTAATAACCCACTAACCCATCCGAGGCCGTTTGATGAGCGCTGTGACATTTCTCCAGATGGATGTGGTTTCTGGGTCAGTTAGCAGCGGGCTGCTCGGCGCCGCCGCCCTCGTCCTCTGCTGATATTTTGGGGACCGTGACACTTGTCTTGTGAACAGAGATTAGCCATTCACATGGAGACGGGTGGTTGTTAACGGCACACACACACACACACACACACACACACACACAGAGATATATGTATATTAATGGGGTTAAATGCAGCTCTACTGGAGGGAGAGGTGTGTTTGAGATGAAGAATCATAACATGAGAAAGTATCAGTGTGTGTGTGTGTGTGTGTGTGTGTGTGTGTGTATCAGAGGCTGGTGGCGTGACCAGAGGGAAGGATCACAGTGTCACACACCACTAATCACACAAATGGGTAGGATCACATGCTATTAACACACACACACACACTGACAAGTCTGAGAGATCAAAGGGTTTAAAGGAGTATGACCTCACCCACACACACACACACACACACACACACACACACAGGGAGCATCACTACCTTGTACTACAGTGTCAAACCTTGTGGCGACAGAGTCACACTCGATTTTCCAAACTGAACTCTGATTTCAGACTTCACTTCTTTCGTGACATGATTTGACACGAAGCTTAAAAATTACAAACATCTTCTTCTTCTCCTGCGTCTGTGTCGGTGCAGCGAAATCGACCTTTAACCTCAAACGCCACCGCCGCCGCCCTCGCAAAAATGCAAAGGAAAAAAGAAACGATGGGAACATGAATCAGCCCCGAAGTGAAAAAAAGAGAGAACAACACAAAACCAACCTGCAAAGAAGAAGAAAGAAGCTTTTGAAAGTCGAGTACAAACAAGTAGCAGGTACTGGAACTAATTACAGGCTTTGATTTCTGTAACTTCATACGCCGTAATTAAGGGGAGAAAAGCTGCCTCAACACTTTTCTGTTTTTCCTTCTTTAAGGAACAATTCACCAAAGCATATCTTTACATTACACATACGACGACGCGACCAGCACCGAGAAACTAAACAAAAAGTTCTGAAGCTCGACAGATGAAACTTCAGACTAATGAGCCACGAAGCTGTAAAACAACAGGACGCTAAGAAGCAACTATAGAGAATATAAGATAAGAGTGTGAATAACAAATATAGGTTTTATTTGTAGAAGTAAAGGAATAAAAAACAAGACTCGTCTCATCCTGGACTGACAGGAAGACACCTACAGTGAAAAGTCACCAAACACTTTTTACTGAAAACTAAAACCAATCGGAGAAAAGAGCGGCTTCGCTCTCATTCTGGGGTCCACAAAGGTCTGTTTAGTGATTCCTCCGCCTCCTTTAGTAATAACAATGAAACATGTAATGGAAGGAGTTAAGACTCAGTGTGTGGGAAGTGCTCCTCTGCTTCTCTGTAGCTGGGTCAGTACAAAGTCTGAATCCAGCCACAGTTTGGGAAGTTGCAGCCTGTGAAACGGTTTGAAACTCCAGAAACTCCAACTCAATGACGAGACATTTGCCAAGGGTGGAAATATGATCACTCAGTCAGTCAGTACATTCACATGATGTTAGTGTGACAAAAACCAGACGTGCTAACACCTTAGTCCAGCTGAAATCGTACTAAACACAATGTGGTTAAGAGTCAAGTTACTCCTGATGTTTACATTAATCAGACGTCGAGCAGGATGACGACAGAAGAAGAGGCTGCTGAGCTGTTGTACAGTATTCAAGACTCACACCAGAGCACGAAGCAGCTCCACACAGAATATTTCTTTCTATTTTGCTGAAGAGGAACTTCACCCGACATCAGAGCTGGAGCTCGCTCACGCTCCTGGGCTCAACATCTGGAGAAGAGGCAGCAGCAAAGTGAACAAACTCTGAAGCTACATTCGTTCAAGTTCAGACGTCAGCGTCGTCTCTGCTCCACAGAGTCACTTCCTCAGGTTCGTTAATCTCCAGCTTATCTCATGTTTCCTGCAGAGAGGGCTGGAGAACGTCATTTATCACTTCTCCTAATCAAACAGCTTCTCCATCGTGGCATAGCAACAGCAGTTACCATGACCGCCACTTCCTGCAAGCATCTGTTGAGTGCTGCCGGTAAAAAAAAGAAAGAAAGAAAGAAAGAAAGAAAGAAATGAGGTGTCTGGTGGATAGAGAGCGAGAACACACCTCCATTTTCTCAGGTGCCATGGTAACAAAACGGTCATTCAGGGGGCGCTAAAGCTAATGCCATATGAGCTACAGGCGGTGATAAACTCACTCAATAACAATTCAGACCGACTCAGACTGAAGCCATGAAATAATCAAACTGCAGCGGCTCTGCAGAGGCTGTGGATCGTTTCACAGTGGAAACAAACCCACATGAAGATTAAAACATCAGTTCAGGAAGTCCAGAGCTGCAACAGGTGGTTGATTAATTTAGTTTATGAGTCCGCCACCAGTAAAGTAACTGGCTCCACTGATTATTGAAAGGAACAGTCCAGATTTCTTCTCCTTCCAGTTTGTCCACTGTGAGTCTTTTCACTTTCTCTCTTTATTTGACGTCGCTGCTGTCGAGTGTGTGTTTGTCTCTGTGGCCTTTGTCTCTGTGGAGCTCTTCACTCTTTTCTTCACTCTTTTGTTCTGATGCCGTCGTGTTAATGATTCTCTGAAAAGGCAGATGGTCTCCTCCTCCTCCTCCTCCACCTCCTCCTCCTCCTCAATCTCACTATATCTCAGGTTTTTAACTTTTTTCTGTGCGACTTTGACTCCAGCTACAGTTTAATTTGACTTTACTCAGTTTAAATGATGATGTTTTGGTGAAATGTATTCGATCTACTTTGAAAAATGACTCGTTGCTGTTTTCTTTCAGTAAATAAAGAAAGTAAGTTCAAAGATGAATAAACAATAAAACCAAGAGGAGGTTTAAGTTTCATGTTCAACAGTAAAACACGTCGTATCAAACATGAGAAACATTTAGTGGACGATCATTATGACGTCATAAAGTTTTATCACGTGCTCCCGGCGGGAATCAAACCTCGTAAGTAACTCCGACCTCACTTTACACCGTGGAGATACGAGCTTTCTGCACGACGGCGGCCATTAATCAAGGCCCGCTGGGAGACAGAGAGAGAAGCCTCGGAGTCACTTACAGAGGAGGTCAGAGGTCAAACGGCCCGTCAACAACAGCGCTGCCTGGACGCCCTGCGGCGGCAGACTTTTCGGCAGACCCCCGTCTCCGTGGTAACCATTTACAGCAGCAGGGAGTGGCTCCTGACGCCCCAGTCAGAGCTAGTTGGGAAACACACAGCGACCGTGAATAAATCACACACACACACACACACACACACACACACACACACACACACACACACACACACACACACACACCTCCTCCCCCAGGACGAAGAGCCAAGCTGATAAAACTGAACTCATGACTCATTAAAAGAGAGACAATATTATAAAGAGTCAAAAAGTGACAGTGTTTTGCAAGTTCGTGAGAAAACTTTACTTTTAAAACATTTTTTTTTTGTTTTTTTTTTTTTTAAACTGGACGTAATGTTGCATCACAGTGAAAGGTGTTAATAAAGTTTTATTCTAACAGGTGAATCGTGTCGTTATACATTGAATTGTAACCGAGAAAACAACGTTGAGAGGCCGAGTCGACCTGCAGTCGCTTCATTTAATCAGTGGTTTTGTTGATTATTGACATGTGAAAGACAGACGGCAGATTATAGAGACAGCTCTTCTTCTGCTTCTTCTCCTTCTATGTGTCAGGTGTTGTGTCGTCATGTTAGACTGGGGAGACCGGGGAGTGGCGGGTTCTCCAAGAAGAACCTGGAGAACAGAGACAAACACTGATCTCCACCACTGCAAGGACTCACTTCTCTGCTCTGACAATGATTCAACTCAGAAATGATCAGACTTTTCAAATGAGCTGTGAGTCAGCGTCGTTTGTCTCATCAGGCTCATGAAAAGACTGGAGTCAAAGAGCTGCGAGGTTTTTCTGTTTTCATTCAAAACATCTCCCTGATACCTCACACACCGTCTGACTATACTTCCATCCTGTTTCGACGCCTACATCCACATTCATCATCATCATCGTCTTCTTCTTCTTCTTCTGTGCCTGTGACTGGAGGTCAGAAAGTCTCCTGGGAGCCTGAAGAAGAAGACGCGTCAGCTGATGCTCTGATTAACAGTGAAGAGTTAAACCCAGACAAACAGAGACGTGTCTCTGTTGCTCAGTCAGCGACGTGTTACCGACTGGTTTCAGAGCAGAAATCTTCACTGTGGGCGAGAAGCTACAGAGACCTGGTGTACTAAACATCCTCCTCCTGCTGAATCACACCTCCTCCTCTTCCTCTTCGTCCTCCTCCTCTGTTTGTTCTAATCGTCTCCAAACTCAGACTGAAATCCCTCCGGCCGACGCCGCTCTTCCTCCTGCTCCTCTTCGTCAGACGCTGGTTGTGGTTTTTCAGCCGTCAGTCAAATCCACAGGGACCACGAAATGACTAACAAACCTTCTCCGTCTTCTCCTTTGTGTCTCCGTCCTCCTCCTCCTCCTCCCTCTTCATCCTCTCGCCCACTGTACAGTGACTCAGCCATTTTTAAAATCCTCCTCACAGTTCACAGTTAAACTGTAGCAGAGATCTCCCGCTGGACCATCATGCATTGCAGCTTGTCTGCTGAAAGAGCTGCAGAGGAGGAAGTCGAGGTCGCAGAGGTTCGATGATTTTATTAACTGTAACTTAGATTCTAGAGTCTGTTGGGGGCCCGAGCAGAGAGTCACCAGGGGCCCCAACAGGAAATAACGCGTGGCCCCTGTACTGACACATGGAACAATGTGATTCTCCTCTTCAGATCTTCACCTTTATTCATATCAGGTTTTGTTTTATTAAACTGCTTCGCTGTCGTCGAGTCGACCCGCCAACATGTGGAGAAAACACCGTCACGTTTCAGGTCTTGTTTTCCTGTGACCTCCTCCTCCTCTGAAGGTCACAGCGTCCTCTCCGTCTCTCCTCGTCTTCACCTCCAGTAGAGGTCACACGTCTTCACTTTCTCTCCGTGTCTCTGTATCGCTGCTCTTCTCTTCACCTCTACCAGGAGGTCTCAGCTGTCTGCTCCCCTCTGACTCCATCTCTCCTTCAGCTTCTATTAAAAGCTCTTTCGCTCTTTTCTTTTAGCTCCTTCACCTCTTCACACATCAGGTCGGCTTTCACTCCAACGCAGCTTTGTTTGAAACCAACGAGAACTCGTCGTCCTTGGCTACGAGAGTCTCTTATTCAAGTTTAGACGCTCAAATGTGCAACAAAACGTGCTTCTATTTCTTTTATGTCATTGTATATTTTGCATCTAAAGTGTAATGATGTGCACATTTGAGCTGTTTTTGAGACGTTGCATTGTGTTAAAGTATATTTTTAGGTGCACTGAACTGGCAAGTGGCTCCTTTAAAACACTTCAATGTTGATATATTATATCAGTTGTATGTACATATGTGCCTGAGGACACATTAATGTACGTGCAACATCAAAGTTTATAATAAACTGGAGGTTAAATGATGGTGCAACAGTGACCTGCAGATGTTTATGCAATATTTCTATTTTCCACTTGTTTAAACTTCTGAGGAAACTCGCTGCTGCTTCTCGTCGTCGACACACGACTGCAACTGAAAAACAACTTCTCTTTGAGTTCAGAGGAACAAGGCCGACGATGAGCCGAGCTGCGATCAATAACGATCTGGGATCAGTTTCATCTCGACGTGTCTGAGCGACGGCAGCTCGGCCCAGAGCTCAGATTAAAGTTGTTTCATTCAAACGTTTCTGTGGGATTCAAAGCCTCAGAAATCTGAAGTGACCTGCTCCACAAAAAAAAATGACAAACACGTTTCAGAGCTGAGAGTCGAGGACGCAGCTTCCCGATTGGCTCTCGTCTAACGAACTACCAGTGTCACCAACCAGCAGCTGTTGTTGCTGTTTTTGTTGTTGAACAGTTAAATTCAGTGTTTCAGCTCTTTTCATTGTGTTTTCTCCCACTGACCGACAAGCTATCATCATCATCATCATCATCATCATCATCATCATCATCATCATGGGCCTGAAACACCTGGAAACGAGACCTTTCTTCTTCTGCCAACAAACTCCCCTCACTCTTCTGTTTGCACAACGTTTCATCTGGTTTATTAACAACATTATATCAAAGTACAACATCCTCCTCCTCCTCCTCCTCATCATCAATCTTCTCATAAACGACAACAAAAATCACACACTTTCGCTCTGCACAAGGTCAAAGCAGGACAGACGTCCACTTCCTGTCTCCATCACCTCCTCTAACCTGCAGCATCATCACAGACACGTCACGCCACAAAGCTTCGTCCACCGCCTGTCTATTAATCCGTGCCTCCCTCTCGTTTTCCTCCCTCTCCATCCTTTCACTACACCCTCCTCCTCCTCCTCCTCCTCCTCACCCCCCTCCTTCCCTCACCCACTCTCTCTCTCTCTGTTAGGCTATCAGTCTCTGCCTGGCTTAGCGGCTCGTTCCTAATCAGCTTACTGCCAATGAGACTAAGCCTGAGCTGAAAAGGCGATTGAGGGAGGCCATTTAGCCACTGGCTGACAACTGGCACTAGCTGTGGGGGGATGGTGTCAATAAAACTTGAGCATGGACCGGGGGGGTGGGTGGTGGGGGTGGGGGGTGGATCAGTAAAATATAAAAATGGAACTAATATATCATCTTGGGTTTTAAGAGAGAGGAGAGCGACTTGAGAGTGAAGATAAAGACGGACAAAAGAGGAGGCATCTCAGTGAAGTTCAGCCTCGAGGCGCTTCATCTCGTGGCTCCGGGAGGGGGGGGCCTTCAGCTGCTAAGCTGTGCTGTGGCCCTGTGAGGCCATGAACTACCACAATAGTATCAACTCCTTTAGTGTCAACATTTTCAGTTGCTGCCTGGGCTCTTTCTTTTCTCTCTCTCTAAGCCGAGGATGAAAACTGGGATGTTTTCCAAATGGCCCAGTTTTAGTCTTGCCCTCGAAATTCCAGCCCTGGCTCTCCCATTAGTTACAGTGCAAGGCGCCACGCTGCAGAACAAAGGTTTGGCCGTTGAGGAGAGAGAAAGCTGCTGCTGCTGCTGCTGCTGCTGCTGCTGCTGCTGCTGCTTCGAGCCGCCGGACGTTAACATCCTCAGCACTTCGTGAGAAACGAGGTTCATCCGAGGAGGGCGGGCGCAGGGAGGGTGGGAAGGAGGGAGGGATTAAATAACTGAGCATCCACCGGATCAGAGCGGGAGCCCAAAGACCTACATGTAAATGTATGTGAAATGTGCTCCCAGGCCCGTCAGCCCCCCCCGGCATCTTCTTTAATGTATGAAGGGAAGCGTCAGAGCGTCAGCGGCCTCATTATGAGTCTGAACCCTCAGAGAAGTTGGAGCTGTTTATACTGAGTTTATGGAGCAACGTTCGGTTCTAAAAGTTTGTTTTGACATCAAGTTTTTAATGTTTTAAAACAGGCTGGACCCCCCCCCCATATTTTTAAGCAACCCTGAGGACCCCCACAACAAGACAAAGCAGGAAGCCTAAAGACCTTATTGGTGTGAAAGTATCCAATACGTTTGTCCACTTCTGTCTGTCTTTAAACTCTGTGTCTGTATCTCCTCCAGCTCCTACCATCAAACCTCCTCCTCCTCCTCCTCCTCCTCCTCCTCCTCCTCCTCTAACTTCACCTCAGAGTCGGTGCTGCTGCTGCTGAGCAGGTCCTGTGTGTTTTTTTTAAATGCTGAAAGCAGCATCTGGAAACGAGGCTCATGAGATCACCGAGACTGGAACAAAACAGTAAATTTGTGGGCTGTAAAAACCCAAACAGTGAGGTAAAGTCTCTGTGGAGCTGAGAGGATCTGCAGCGTCGGGGGGGGGGGGGGGGCTGGGGGGTAATTATCTGTCGGTTTGTCACTGCGATCGACCCGTTACACAGTTCACATAGACATCTGATTCACTGTTAATACAAAAATATTGATCAGAGCGGCTTTAAGGCGGCCGGCCTGTCCTATACTGTCCTCATTATGGAGCTCTCTCTCTCTATCTCTCTCTCTCTCTCTCTCTCTCTCTCTCTCTATCTCTCTCTCTCTCTCTCTCTCTCTCTCTGTGGGACGAGTCAGAAGAGGTCGTGACCTGATGAGTCGTTGAAAACTCACAACTGTTGCGGAGCTCATTCCTGAAAAGCTCCGACTCTGCAGAGCCCAGGGTTTAAATCTCCTCATCACTTGGTGCCGCCCACGTCATCACGTGGCTGCTGGAGGGGGGTGGGTGGAGGGTGGAGGGGTGGAGGGGTTGGGCCTGGTGGCACCAGTGACCCCCCCTCCCTTTCCCTCCCTGTTGAGTCTCTCTTTCTGCAAAACCTGCACCAGCATCCGACAGCTTATTGGTCGCAGTCAGCCTGGTGGAGGGGGAGTCGAGGGGGGAGGAGAGGAGGGGAGGGGGGGGCTCTGGAGGATCAGAGGCTTTTACAGGGAGGGGCTGCAAACCACAGACAAATTATACACCCTCCCTCCTCTAACACAGCTGGTCGGATAACAAGGAAAAACATCCTCTTCAATCGAGCGTGCCGGGCAGGAAAATATGATCCAGGCTGCAGAATACGACCCCCCCCCCCCCCAGCTTGTCTCCCCCCTACAGGAGGGAGGAGACTCAGCTGGAGCTCCTCTCACTCACTTTTTCCTTTTGTTTGCAAACTTTTTTTTTTTCTTTGAGCACACAGGTGACTTCTTGACTTTATCGCAGCACCTGCTCAACAACAGGCTGTAAAACCAGTGTTTCCTCCTCCTCCTCCTCCTCCTCCTCCTCCTCCTCTTCCTCCTCCTCCTCCTCCTCCTCCTCCTCTCTCCTCCTCCTCCTCCTCCTCCTCCTCCTCCTCCTCTTCTTCCTCGTCCTCTGGCAGAGTCTTGGAGCAGTGGTGGTGATGGTGGCAACATCTGCCCAGAAAACTGCTGAGCTCTCCAGTTTCTCTCTGGCTCAGTCTGTGGGTCCGATTTACATTTTTGGAAAACCAACACAGACCAAAATGGTCGTCCGGCCTCCCCTCCCACCGAGGAGCAGAAATGCAGTCAGGAATTCAACCTCTCTTTTTTCTTTTCTTTTCTTTTCTTTTCCCAAAAAAAAGCTCTGGAATCAGACAAGTTCTCCAAGAAAAAAAAAAAACACTTTGAATGGGAAAAGAACAGAAGAAGGAGCAGAGGAGCACAGAGAGTGACCGAGAGGAGGAGAAAATATCACTGGAGGGCAATTATCTGGGCTATTTCTGGAAGACTGCTTTTCCATCCTCCAGTAGGGATGGAGGGAACAGGGAGGGTCTGTTTGGCAGCTGGCTGGAGGAGGTGGAGGGTGGAGAGACAGAAGGAGGAGGAGGAGGTGGAGGAGGAGGAGTGAACGAGTGCATGGGATGTCTGAAGCTAAAAACTGTCCGGTACAGTGAGTACAGAAGGGCCCCGCTGTCCCCGAAGGGCCGAGGCAGAGAGGAGGAACAGGGGGAGGAGGGAGGGAGCGAAGACAAGATAACAGAGGGAAAGATGCCAAGAAAAAGAAAAGAAAGAAAAGAAAACAGAGACACAAAAAGTCTGTGGCCGTTATGTGAGAATCTGCATCAGTGTCGATTTTTATTCCTGAGCAAAAACTCACATTAAATTCAAACAGCTGAACTGGGACGTGGCTAAAGTCTGGTGTGTGTTCAGTGAAATGTGTTTCAGTGTTGTCAGTGAATCAAACCACAGAATTTAGACCGATTCCAGCTTTTTAAGGAAAATGCAGCTGGTTCCAGGCTGAGAAGAGAAACCAGAACAAAACTCCTCCAACAGGAAGCACGAAGACAAACTGGGAAATGTCATCCTCTGCATCATAATGCTTTGGCATCAGACGAGCGGCCTAAACGAAGGAAGTAGAGGTGTAAGTCGTCAGACACAAGATTGAATGCAACATTAAGTGGTTGATTAATGGTGAAAATGTGAACATCTGTGTGTTTCTTCCACTGAGCGCCAACACGGACGCTGGGTTCTTCAGTGGAGGAGAAGAAGCAGCAGCACGTCACGACCGAAGCTCCACAGAAAAACTAACTAAACCACCAAAAACAGGAAAAACAAAACTCACATCTGACCTTAAAAACAACAAGTAAGACGTCAACAAAGTCGCAGCAGCTACAACTTTCAGCTCGGTGTTTCACCGTGCAGCTCGTCTGTCCTCGCACCAATCACTGCTCATTCTGCAGCGTCGCCATCACACCCGCCTGAGTCAAGTGCAGCAAATTAACACCATGTTTTGTAAAGTGCAAACACTTGAGCGAGGAGATGAAGAGAAAAGATGAAAGAGAGAAAACAGAGAAAGAAAAGGACGGAAAAAAAGAAGACGTTGACGATGATGGCGGCGGCGGCGGCGGCGGTGGCGGCGGCGGCGGCAGCAACGCCGGAGCGAGAGCAGAAGAAAGACAAAGAACTCGTTAGCGAGCTGCAGAAGCCCAAAGCGAGAGCAGACCTGATGGTGCCGAGTGATACAACAGGCCTGTAGCTGCTGCTCAGGGCTTTTCACTGGGAAACAGAGGGAGGATTAGAAAAGTAGGCGAGAGAATAGAGGACAGACGGAGGAGAAGGAGGTCGAGAGAAGAGGAGTGGGAGGAAATGGAGGGGGAAGAAGAAGAAGAAGAGAGTGATGAAAAGATGTGATGGAGGTGAAGATACAGATACAGATATCGACTGACTCCAGCAGAAAAAAACTGAAACTAAATCAGAGTTTAAGAGTCAGAAAAGAGAAAATATCGAGCGTCTCATTACGACGCAGCTCAGACGCTCAGACTGTGATTAGAGCAGCGACAGCCGGCGACTCGTGATGTCACAGAAACACGCTCAACGCCTGTTTGTTCCTGCAGCAACAACAGAAACATCCTGCAGAAACCAACCGACCTGCTGCAGGAGCTGCAGGTTGCACAAGATGACAAAGACGAAGAGGAAGACGAAGACACGGGGGAAATAATTCATGAGGACGAGAAGGTGGACGGAGAAATAACAAATATCAACTCTGCAGGAGCCGAGTGTTAAACTGATGGAACATCCTACAATCACAGTGTCGACCTGATCTGAGGTCAGTTTGAATCTTTCACCACCAGCGCTGCCTGTCAGTGCAGTAATGAAATAAACTTATGACGTTCTCACGTTTGTCTTGGTCTTTTCTACGGCAGACGAGTGGGGACATAAGGGATTATTGTGACTGAAATGTTGCGTCACTCATGTGCTGATTCTGACTGAGCTGTTGTTGTTTGTGTTTATCAGCTGATTAATCAGTTAACGACTTCTTCCCGCTTTTAAAAATCCACCGTCGGTCGACTTCTGCTGGGAAGGTCCCTGGAACCATGTTCCACTTCTACTAAAATACAAAAACAACAAACTCTTTCTTCTGTGTCACTTTACAGTCAGATGAAAACTGATATTTCTATAGATTATTGGAAAAGTCTGTGAGTCCAGAGGCAGTGAACTGGACCTGCGAGTCGCTGGGTGCAGGTGATGTAGGCCACAGACTTCACAACATGTTTTCTATGTCCTGATTTCAAACAGAGCAGTGATCGTTTCTGGACTCATTATCAGTGTCTAACTTCAGCTCCCATGTGTCGGTGGACGAGTGAACAAAGGACCTGAAACCAAAGAGCTGCAGGAGTGGAAACAACAAAGGCAACAACAGAAGGAGGGAAAAGTGGAGGAGGAAGAGGAGGAGAAGAAGAAGAAGAAACTCCAGGCTGTTCTTCAGAACCAGAGCCCAGATCCACAGGAGTAAACCCTGGAGGGGAGCGGAGGGAGCAGCCAGGAGCCTGGAGGAGGAACCGGAGAGAGAGGGAGGAGGAGGAGGAGGAGGAGGCGGAGGCGGAGGCCGGGGCAGCACAATGCCTCAGTGTAGCCCCTCAGCGAGGCCTCGAAACAAGGCACAATGGCTGCACTGTCAGCAGGCCTGCTCCTGCACTTTCATAGGTCTCCCTGACACCAGGCCTCTTCCCCTTTTTCAACAAGCAGCACAACAACCTTTTCAGGGTCCACAGCAACGGCCTGCTCGTCCACCGGCGGCTGAAAGAGACCATTCTCCGCCCAACGGTCGCCGCTTCAGACGGTTTTTTGTCTTATTTCCAGATTTTTTTGTTTTTTTTCGCCTCATTCCAACACCAACTCTGACGTGCTGTTGGAGAACGGGAGATTGTCGTCGCCATGTTTTGCTGCTCGCTAGCCCGTGGGGCATTTCCTTGTTGCTAATGGCTCGTGGGCAGAGGAAGGCAAAAAAAAAAAAAAAAAAAAAAAGGCTGCAGGGGTTGAAAACACTGTTGTGCATTCAACACGACAAAGTGCAGAGTTCAGCGATTTCTCAATAAATGGACGGAGCGAGCGAGACTCCATTCAGGAAAAAAGGAGGAGAGAAATGAAAGAAAGTGTGGCATGAATGATTCAGAGCACAGGTAACCATCAATGATTCATTGACAGGACAGGAGGTGGTGGTGGGGGGGGGGGTGGGGGGGGGGGGGGCGTTTTAAAAATTCAAACAGGTCGAACAACTTCAGCAGAGAAGAGTCCATTCTTAAAAAACAGGACGACGCAGCTCCTCTTCAAAGAGATCAGAGACAAAACATGAAAATGGAGACGTCGCTTCATTCATGGAGCGTGGAGGAGGAGGAAGAGGAGGAGGAGGAAGAGGAGGAGGAGGAGGAGGAGGAGGAGGGGAGGAGGAGGAGGAGGAGGAGGAGGAGGAGGAGGAGGAGGAGGGCAGCGGCCATTAGCCAACTGGAGCGGCTCAAATCCAACAGACCCTCGGACGCTCAGAGCTGCTGCTGCTGCACTGTTGTTGTCAAACTGTCACTTTACCTCACCTCCTGACAGCTGATAGACTCATCTATATGTTCGATTGATTGATTGATTGATTGACTACAGGTCAAGTTTTATAAAGTATGAAGCAGAAAATAAAACTCATCTTTCTCCGATCAACACAAAACTCAAAGATATTTTGTTTTTCAAGAAATGAAGGAGAGAAAAAAAGCAGAAGCTGTTGATTTATTGATCGGACGGGAAAAATAATCAATGTCTATTTCACAGGTCATTAGATCTGGTTCCATTTAAATGGAGTTATATAGAGTTTTATTGATGAACTAGTGATTAATGAGTTTCTCTCCAGTCAGAGTCGACTCCTGTTTTCTCACTGAGGCTCAACATCGTGTGGGTGCAGCACATACGCCGTCAAGATTTCTCTCTGAATATGTCGCATGCTTGTGTGTTTGCGGTATGTTGAGCCCTCAGGGCCACCGTATGAACATCCTGAAGGCAACAAACCAGCTTCAGGGTTTCTGTTCTGTTTCCTCTGGTAAACATGGACCAGGTCTCTGCAACACGACCTGATGTAGACTCTGGTTAAAACCTGGAGCCGTCACACTCACACAGACTTATTCACACACACACACACACACACACACATACACACTTCACCTTCGCTGGAGTCGCGTGAAATCAGAGCGCGACGCCGCGGCCGAGGTCAACACATCATTAGCCAACGATCGGCTTCATCCTTCACTGTGTTTGGAAACATGGAGGATCCACTTTAACAAAGTGTTTTCATTTACTGCGTCCTTCACCACTGTGAGGAGGAGGAGGATGAATACGACACTCGAAGCCTCATCACGCTTCGCTCTGCTGAAGTGTCCTCAAGCAAGACGCCGCAGCTCCGCCGCCACCGCCGGCTCCACTGCGGCGAGGAGCGACCTCTGACCTCCCCGAGGAGGAGCGGCACGGGCACAAAGGCAATTTCCCCACAACAATCAATGAAGGATCACATTACCATCCTCTGAATGGGAGGTGTGATAATGCGTCATAATTTGTGTCATCAATCATTGTGTCAGAGAAGGTGTGTTCCCCCCGAGAGCCTGGCTCCGCATCGCCTGTGAGCGAGCAGACGCACTTCCTCTTTACTTTACTTGTTCTTGTGTTTGTTCTCAGTTTAGTTTCTTTTTCCCTCTTTCTGTTTGTCACTTTTTGTTTTTGCCATTTTTTCCTAATTCTTTTCTTCTACTTTTCTTTTTTCAGTTAAATGCAAAAAACACAAACTTCCAGTGAAGAGCTGGCAGGTTGCACGTCAAATTATAATACATCACACACACACACAGACACACACACACACACACAGATAGATGTTTACAGACACTTTGACAGAAGTATCCAGAGATTGAATCTCCAACCCTGTGATTAATGGACGTCGTTTTCCAAACCCTGAACCACAGACGCCTATAAACACAGTTTAAATGATCATTAGCACCTTCCACTTGATAAGACTCTGGCTGCAGAAAGAAAAAAGCTCAGAGCTTTTTACACACTGAGTTTCTGCCTCGTCGTGACCCCGTTCACACTCTCTCAGGCTTCGGCCTCAAACTTCAAGGCCGCGCTGTGTTTGTTCTCTTGTTTTTATCTTTGTTTACGTCCCCTGTCACTTTTGCGGAGGGCCCCGTTTCTGTTAAGGAGTGGTTTATAAATACATTTTATTTGACTTGAAAAGAAGCTGGTGCTGTGGAGAATCCCAGCTGCAATAAACAGCAGACTTATCAAACTCCTCTGTGGGTCTGACGCCAAATACAGTGTATTATCGCAGAGCTCAGGACAGGGTTTAGGAAGGCCGGGCAAACTGCAACCAGATGACTGGACGAGGGAAGACAAGGGCGTGTGTGTGTGTGTGTGTGTGTGTGTGTGTGTTGGGGGGTGTTCACATCCCTTAATCACCAAACAGCTGCCTCTATAGACTCCTATAAAGCTGCAAGATGGTACCTAAAACCAACATTAACTGAAAGAGGTTTAAAAACAGAGCCATAGGAAACCAATTTCCCCCAACACCAAACAAACTGAAAAAGCCCCCCAGCTTTTCTCTGCACTGCAGAAAACCCATTAAGTTCATCTGAAAGACTCGGCATGGATCAGGGCTGTGAATGCATGTCATGAAAGGGAGGTGCAGAGGTGGAGGTGGTGGAGGTGGGGGAGCTGGGGGGGGGGGGGGGGGGGTAACAGGGAAAGACAAATCCTGGCAGAGAAGGTGTAGAGAGAGAAAATCCCACGGGAGACTGTCTTCCTGTCACAGGTGATTATGTTGTGGGCGACAGAAGAAGTGCTGCATCATCGTTACGGAGGAAACTGCCGTCACATGGTTGGTGAAGTGAGGGGGGTGGGGTGGCAGTGGGGGGGGGGGGGGGGGGGGGGGGGGGGGCTTAACGGTCAAAGTAACGGCTGCTGTTGCATCAGACCCCAGTAAACAAAACACTCTCCATCCATCCTTCCATCCATCTCTCAGTTATTCAGTCGAGCATCTGTTGTTTGCATCGAAGATTATTTCATGGTTTGAGGGAATTCAACACACGTGGTACGACAGGTAACCATGTCAACAAGAGGACGACCCACACTCGGGATGACGATGATGTTTGACAATCAGTTCTGGAAAACGAGTTCTTCTTCTTCTTCTTCTTATTATTATTATCGTTAACAGGTCAGAGTCACTCGTGTCCTATAAATACCAGCTGTTTAATATGCTCACGCTCAGACGACGGTGGAGACTTCATCTTTAATGCCATCAGATTTAATGCTAAAAAGGGTGATGTAGAGACAATTAGCTGCAGGGAGACAATTAGTATAAAAGGCTTTTGTGTCTCCAGAGGGAGACGCGTTAAGTCTGATAAATGCTGTGACTTTATTCAGCGTCGCTCTGAAGTCTGAAAGTGAGACAAGAAAGAAAAAAAAGCGTGGGGGTGTGGATCTCTGCTGCTCCAGGCTTCATTAGCCTCTGGTAGCATTAACACATCCTGTCAAACTGAGAGCGGCTCTGCTGCATTGTGGGTAACGTAGGCATTTTCTTTCTACATTTTCTTGTCCTTTATTTTATCACCTTCATCTTATTCAAGGATTTAGATGTAAAACTTTATGTTTTTCAATGACGTATAATGTCAGTTTGGTAAAAGCAGACATCAGTGCAGCACATGTGATGGAAACGTTGACAGCACAGCCGCTGCAAACCGCAGTTCCCCCCCTGACCACTAGAGTGAGTCTCCAACAGTGTTAACATGTCTGACTTCACAGCCTGGTCCAGAAACGCTGGTCTCTATTGATCATTTCTGACTTATATGTTTACGTCATTGTATTTAGAATTGAAGTGAACTCCTAGTTGAGGGCGTGGCCTCTGTGATTGACAGGTGGTTGAGTGCATGTACACAAACCCACACAAACCCCTCCCTCTTTGAATCGATAATAATACAATCACTGAAGCAGCTGGTCACTAAAAACAGAGGAAGACTCCAGAATACAAACCTGATCAAACCTGATTATTGCCAATACTTCAGAGTATAAAAACATGCGTCCCACTCACCTTTTTCCCAGGGTGCTGAGCGGCGTGCTGAGGCTCAGAGAGGCTCGTGCAGGTTTGGGGGTGCGTCCTGTCAACCTGGCGGCCGTCGGCTCCTTCTTCTCGGCCTCGGGCTTGCGGGCCGGGCTGGCGCCGGGCTTGATGTTGAGGTCCTTCAGGACGTCGTAGTTGATCTTGGAGGAGATCCTCTTCTGCTCCAGCATCTTCTCGATGGCCTCGTCGGCGGTGTTGGCTCGGATCGGGGGGCGCCTCTTCGAGGGGCCTCTTGGCTGGAGCGGATATTAAAATAATAAGACGTAATCAGACGCTGGAAACACTGGAGACAGGTCGTGATGGTCAAACATTATCTGAGGCCAATTTCTATCTTCCCGCTGGGCTGCGGCCGTCCCGGAGCACAGGGATTTACCCTCTACAGGGGGTCATTTCTGACCAATAATGGATCATTTCTGCAGCAAATTTACAGCCGAACACATTTCTGTAATCAACAATTCATCTCAATTAAGACTCCAGATTGAGGTCATGACCCCGCCTCAGTTATTCCACAGTCACCTTGACCTCCCTCCAGTCTCTGGCCACAGATCATCAGAGTTTCCTTTCACACTGAAAATGCAAACTTTAAACTTTAAACCCACGATTTCACACGTCTTAAATTCTCGCCAGTTTCCTCACAGATCTGATTTGTAAACCACAAAAGGATGTCGACGTTATCATGCATAAAACACGAGGAGGAGGAGGAGGAGGAGGAGGAGGATGCCCTTCCTGTTATTTATTTATTCAGTCATTTGTCAGCACTGTGGCAGTCTGCTGCTGCTGCTGCTGCTGGATCAGTGCTGTCAGGAGGCTCCATGTCTCATTAGGTCTCTGTTTCACTGCCGTTAATCCAGCTAGTTAAAACCAGTGAGCAGATGTTGGGGCTAACAAAGAGTCCGCGCTGAGCCAAAAACCAGTAATGGGAAATGAGAGAAGACCAGTTTCACAGAGATCTGATTAAACTGAGGCTTCACACGGTCTCTGTGTCGTCTACCTGACTGTCAGCCTCCAGCTGTTTTCATCTCTGTCTGTCCTGTGTCAACATCTGTCTGAGCGTTGACTTCCCTATATCTATTTATTGTTTCCTATAAAGACACAATGTTTATGTTTTGTTTTATATCAATGTGAATTCAATAGGTTTGTTATTGTGTTTGAAGAGTGAGAAGGAAACGTGTCATCAGTTCCTATCATTGGAAGCAGTTTCCAGTTTTTCTGACGTGTAGAGATCAATCAATACTGAAGACTATAAAACTGCAGTAACTTCATGTTTGAATGAAGTGCAGCCTGAATCAGTGACTGTGAGGAGTCATTGCATTTGGTTTGACATTGTTTTTATAACCTGACCAGGTGTTGACAGGTCTGTCAGGCTGTGACTCATTATAACAGAGTTACAAGAGCTGAAACCAGTGATTATTGATATTGATTATTGATATTGCATCAGAAAACTGAGGCCACTAAACTGTACTTTAAGAGCTCTAGAGTGTGTTTGACTGAAATATGTAGGAAAGAACTGGATCAGAGAGACTGAAACTGTTTTTATTTTTCTGCTGAACAAACACGTTTTATTTTTACCTAAATCTGTCTTTTTTTCTCCGCTGAGACGCTGAACAGTTTTGACTCTTGGCCTCTGTAAAAGCTGCTGAAACAGAACAAATCTGCGCTGAGAGGAGTTTTATATAAAAGAGAAATGATCTTTGCCGAGTCGAGCTACATGAGGAGAAAGGTCACAGGTGGACCAGGCCTCAATCTAAAGATCATGACTCTGGATTAAATGAAAGAAAACAAGGAATAATATCAGAGTGAGAATATTGAATAAACAACAGGAAGCTTCATCGCTTCAAATCCTCAGGTTACGACCAGATTCATGTGAAACTGGATCTGATTGGTGTTTTATCCTCTGACCGTCTACTTCCTGTTTCCTCCTCCTCCTCCTCCTTATCTCAGAGCTCGTCAGGCCTCCTGCTGTTACCTTCTTCTCTTTGTAGATGCCGAGCGCCTTCTCCTTCGCTATCTTCGCCTCCTTTTCTGGAAAACAACAACCAAGGAAGAGTCTGAACATACAAACGAACTGTGAGATAACGGTATCAATACGACACAGAGGGAAGTCGCAACAGGCCACAGGCTGAAACACAGTGGCAGGTTCAGGTGGAGGTTTATCTGATAATAGAAAACAGAGGAGAGGTGCATTGTGGGACAAATCACCAGCCTCTGCATTGCAAAAAAAAAAAAAAAAAAAGTTGGATTGTGCTTTGAAAGAGAAGTCATGTTGCATCCTGACAGTACCTTTCTGCTCTTTGAGGTAGTCGGAGTTTTCTGCCATCCACAGCGCCGTCTTGATTTTGATTTCCTTGTCATCGAGCAGATACTGCAGAGACGAAGAGAAGAGCGACCGTCAGAGGAGTTCAGGGAAAAGTTATCGCACCGACACTAAGAGCTGTCTCACATCTGGGGGGAAAACCATCTCCTCCTTCAATTCATGAAACCCTCGAACAAATATTACCACAGCCAGAGCTGGAAATGTGAACTCACTGCTGTTCATGGTCAAAACGAGTCAGTTCCTCATTAACAACTATGATCATTGATATTGTTTGTATATTTTTTACACGTTAATCCACAGACTAAACACATAAACACAGGTACAACAGGTCAACGTTGTAGGTGACAACCTGATGTTTCTATTGTTGCTCATTAACATAAAACTCCCGGCACATTATGCTACAAAACCTACACAGTAAACATGTGCTTGTGTAGATAAACAGCCAATCACTCAAGTCTCATTAGACCTCAGTGCCAGCATGCTGCGTGCTGATTGGCTCACTGACACAAATAACATTTTAGTCATTTTACGTCCTCGTCTTTGAGACACTTTCAGCTGCTGCATCACTTTTCCTTCATTAAAAGCAGCAGTTGAGGAGAAAAGTCCACAAACGTTGAAATATTCAACTCTCACACAACGTTGATCATCGTTCATGTCACAGAGATTCAGTGAAACACTGGATGGTTGTGGTGTGAAGGTGGAGGCAGATGTTTAAGATGCAGCGATGAGGAGATCTGCTTCTCTGATGAGCATTTAGGAACAAGTGTGTGTGTGTGTGTGTGTGTGTGAACGTACCAGCTCTATCTCACTGTCATCGATCCCGCTCAGGTCCAGCTCCCCGGTGTCAGCAGCTCCGTCTGTCACAAACACACAAACACACAAATAAATCAGGACGGACACACACTCAGGAAAATCTGCTGTGGTGCACAGTTTTTCACAGAGGCAGCGGCGGCGGTGGCAGCGTCCACATCACGTCTCACAGGCTAAAACAGGAAACAGCAGCTGGTCAAAAAAAACATGCCACTGCATCTCCTCCCTCCTCCTCCTCCTCCTCCTGCTGCTGGAGCTCCCTCCATCTTCCATCAGGGTTAATCAGCAAATAAACTGCACTGTGACTCCTGATAAAAAACCTTAATAGGCTTAACTGGCGTCTAAGCGGATCTACCTTAACACACTTTCTTTTCAATTCCGATATGCTTTCTAGATGTGCGGCCCCGCTTTATTATTTTAAAACTGCAGAGATGCTGAAACGGCAATTTGCATTTTTTTAACGCTGCGGCGCTCGCGAGGCCCCGAGACGGAGACGGCGACTGCAACGACGGTGGCGGCAGAGGACGACGTGGGACGATGGAGCTGATTGCGAGAGCACGAAACAAAACAAGAGACGTTTTAATTGTGTTGACAAAAAAAAGCAGCGTTTTAAAATCCTCAGGTGCGCACAGGCTTCAAAGAGGAAAACCTAACCGGCTTTGATAAAAGATATTTTCATGTCTTTGACGGTGGAAGAAAAGCCATCAATGGGAGATTCAGCAGCTTTCACTCCCGGAGATCCTCCACCTTGATTAGCTGTTTGGGAACAAAGTGCGACTCCTCTCCGGCTGCCGACGCACATCACACAGTCAATCAAAGCAGCACAGATGGAGAGAAACGTTTTTAAAAGGAGCTGCAGATTTATGAGAGTCGTTTAACTTCTGTCAGATTTCTGCCTTTGACACGTGCACAGCCCCCCCCCGCCTCCTGCACCACCACCACTCCATCAGCACCACCACCTCCTCCTGCGTCGAGTTCAAACTCCCAACAGGGCGGCAGCTTCAAAGAAGTGCCACCTGAGTCCACAGGCAGCTTTCCTGCTTCATTAAGGAGAGACAGGTGCACAGAGAGGGAGGAGACAGACGAAAACACTCGTCCTCAGACAGTGAAGGGTGTGGAGGAGCCGGTGGTGGTGGTGCAGGGGGAGTTGGGGGGTGGGGGGGGTAATCTAGTCAGGCATTTGAGTTCAGTTCACAGATTGCAGCTTCCTTAAAAAAGAAACCGCTCCAGAGGGAAGAGACAGGTCAGTCGCTATCTGGCGGGCCCAGCCCTCTAAGAACTTCCTCTCCGTGAAGTGTGAGGGCGAGATAAGACAGAGACAAGCCCTGGGAGAGATCAGCCGCTCCGGGAGGCAGAGAGGCAGCGAGACTAAGAGCTGATAAGACCGGTCCAACCCGGAGAGAGAGGGGAGGGGGGGGGGGGGGGGGGGGCTGTAATTACCGAGTTATTATTCAGCCGCAGCTTTGATATATCTACACTCGCTAATTTGATCAAACCCGTAAAATTGTTCTTGGTGAACGTGTGGAAGAATCTGCAGAAGAAGTTCAGGTTCAATGTTTCACACCGAGTGAAGAAGGTGAGGTTTGATTTCACTGTTTTAAAAGACAAAACACAGACTGGAAAGTAAAAGAGGAGGAGGAGGTGGAGGAGGAGGAGGTGATGGAGTTCAGGAGAACAGGCTGGATGAGGCTACAAACGACACCCAAGTCTCTGAGAGCGCTGATATCAGGTTTTAGTGTTTCCACTGCCTTTGTTTGTGAAACGTAAAACACAAACTCAGCAAAGAGTTCAAGTTTTCTGGTTCACACCGTGAGATATAAACGAGGCTGCGTTTGTCGTCCGATAGCGTCACCGTGACGTGATGACACAGCCTTCTGTCCCAAGATGCATTGCTCTGTCAGAAAAAAGAAAAAGAGAAAAATAAATATTAAGATATTTTAAATATTCATCTGTGTGTTTCCGCTCAGATCCACAAGAAGCGTCGAGAGGCGTCGTCAAGGCTGCTATTGGTTGTTTCCCCAGCGCCTTTATGCAGCATCACAGCTGGTTATACTAAGGCCACATGCGTCGTCCACAGGACTGGACACAGCATCACAGAGACGACTTTGGAGCGACTGTCCTGTTCCCACGTGAAGAACCTGAGAAGAGAAACACCTCCATCGTCTCTCACCTCAGCTCCATCACTACAAATACCCAGTGTTGAGTTTCACACCCCGTGCGACCTCCTGACCTCTGATTCACCTCAACTCAGCGTTTCTCCCCCTCATTTCCATTTGTCTGTTTCTGCTTATCCAGGTTAAGGACAAACAGCTGCACTCTGTGAGTGTGTGTGTGTGTGTGTGTGTGTGTGTGCCGACATTTACAACATGTTAGATGCAACAGAAATGTATCTCCACACGGCTGACGGCCGGAGGAGCGGGCCGCCTCCCTCATCTCTGCTGCTGCTGCTGCCAAATCTGAGCTCAGTTTCCTGAACAGCAGCGTTCAGGGATTCACACTCTGGAGATCAGTTTGGAGAAGCTCCGTCTCCTGGTGAGGAAAAAAAGGCAGCTCAGTGAAAACAGAGCGCCAAGACAAACATAAGAATATGCATGTTTTAAAACGGTTTGCCCTGCTCTTAGAGGTTGAGTCTCACTCTTCTTCTGCTGATTTATGGGCTTTAAACAACAAAGAATGAACAGGACGAGCTTTTAAAACGAGGTCTGTGTCTTTCACTTTGTCATCGGTGACGTTTCATTTGCCGAGAGGTGAGCACCTCCGATTCCTCAAAGATTTAATCAGCACACATCTGAACGAGTCCTTCTCTTCTTATTCTCTGTTTGTTGGCTCCGGCTGATGAACAAATTCCTCTCGACACAACAGAAGAAGAAGAAAAACAAGATTTTCCGATGAAGGCCTGATGTTTTTTAACAACAGTGAACCTGTGGCAGGTGAAGGCCGAGCTCAATGAGATGTCCCCTCGTTGACAGGAGCCTCAGATCTGCAGCAAAAAAAAACCCCAACAACTTCCAAATCCTGGAAGGAAACTAACAACAAAAAGAAAAATCACCTCCCTGACGACCTCGTCCTCTTCGTGTCCTCGCTGACAGCAGCCTCAGGTCTTCTGGCAGCAGCTGAGTAACTCACAGATTCAGCTCTGCCTTCGTATCAATACAGGAAAAAAAAAAAAAAGCAGGATTTCCCGACAAGCTGCTGATTTTTCCTCCAGTGGAACGAACCAGTGACCTCAGACTGAGACTGAGACGACGGTGGAGACGACTGAGACCTGGACCACAAATCACCAACATTCAAATCTGCTTGTTCTGTTTTCAAAATAAAAGCATTGCTTTAGAATAGAACAGAAAGCAGCTTCAGTCCATTAAGATCATAAGTGACATGTAACCGTGACGATGACATCAACGACCTTCAACATGGCGACTAACACCAACAGGGAGTGACAAATTTGTAGCTCAGCTCATGGAGAGTCCTGCTTCATCTTCCCATGATGCACCACCACACGCTACCTGTAGCTCCACTGCCTGAGCTGGGACTTGCATTTTGCTCACAGTGGTGCGTTCGAGTGACGTCTGGAGATGCCAAATTCAATTTCTTTAGCCGACAGACACATGTAAGAATCAGACAGGCGACCTGACGTACTGGTGGTCTGATGCCCGCCGGCTGTAAACCCAATCCCCCTCTTGTCTCCTGGTACACACACACACACACATACACACACACACACACAGAGGTAACATGACTCCAGATTTACCCTTCCACCCTTACTGTCCCCCTCAAAAAAAAAAACCCTCCCCCATCTCCCACACATCTCTGGCAGGCCTCCGTCTGATGTGGTCAGGAGAATGAGACGCTTCACTGCAGAGGCTCTTTAATACCACAGAAGAAGAAGAAGAGGAAGAAAGAAAAAGCGAGACAAGACAAAGAATCTGAAAGAAAAACCTGCCGTGCCCTGGAGGCACAAACGCCACCAGGTGAAGGAGACGGGCTTTTGAAGCCGGCAGAGGTGGGGGGGCTGGGGGGGCTGGTGGGTGAGGGTTTGAACAGGATTGAGCTGGAGTTGTTCTGTGTTTCATTTTGTGTTGTATAAAATCCCAGGAAAAGACCAAAAC
This sequence comes from Caranx ignobilis, assembly GCA_021432705.1. Classification (NCBI taxonomy): domain Eukaryota; kingdom Metazoa; phylum Chordata; class Actinopteri; order Carangiformes; family Carangidae; genus Caranx; species Caranx ignobilis. Next base: position 668,683 of record JAFHLA010000091.1, read on the forward strand.
CAGCGATTTGTTAGAAACTCTCAACACGTCCCAACTTCCTGTCTGAGTCCTGAAGAAGGAAACGTTACAATAAAAAAAAAATCTCAGTTTCCAGTTTTTTAAAGGCTCAGTAACTTCCTGAAAACAGCTGATCACTGTGGTTTTTCTCAGACAGGAGGAAAGGGAGCGTGTGTTGGGGATTATTTTCTGCGGCGGATTAATCCACATTTGCTGCTTGATGATTATTCATGATGTGACTGACTCAATGTCTATTGTAGTGAGGGAACAGAGCAGATTTAGCTTTTTAAAAGACTTTGCCGACTTTTTGATCCCTTATTGGATCCAAGCAGGTTCCAGATTTACAACTCAGGACTTTTATAAACAAGGATCCAAGTTAGATGTTGGAAATTAGATGCTTAGTTGGCTTTTTACCTCTGGATGGGTTGTGTTCAGTCTTTTGTGTCTTGTGTTATTATGTTGACGGTCGTCTCTTGATTGTTAAAGACAAATCTCTCCTCTGATCTCAAATCTAATCTTAAGAACTAGTTTTAGTTTCAGCCACATGTTGATGAAATGTTTCTACAACCTGAGAAAAACCCTGGAACCTGTATAAATATATGTAACTAAACTACCTGGACTCACGTTGTAGCTCACATCACATGGTCTTCTTCTGCAGGGAAGTCAGTAAGTGGACCTTTGAGCTCTGAGTACTTGGACTGTTTTCAATGGTTTTGATTGAACTCCCAGGTTCCAGTTGGTTGAAATGAATCGATCAGGTGAAGATATCAAACAGCACTCGTCTCTTCCTTTTGATAGCAGATACTTGGTGCCTCTATGGACAGTTCTGCACGGAGCCATCATGGCGGCGTCAGGGAAAGGGAAACCGATAAGAAAAAGAGTGAAGATCCTGAAGTCTTGTCCTTTAAGAGCAAAACATTTCAAAAATGGGATCAGCAGTGACAAAGAGGAGAGAGAAATAATGAGAAAAGTAGGCAGAGAGAAAAGAGTCTGAGCAGGAAAGATTAAAGGCGGAGAGAATGAAGGAGGCTGGAGATTGAGAGACAAAAGAGTGATGGAGAGAAGCAGCAGGAGGGAGGAGATGGAGGAGCAAGCAGACGGCAGCAGCTAAGGGAGAAGACAAAGGAGGCAGAGAAAGTTAGAAAGTGTGGGGAAATAAATGGAGGAGGCAGCAGGTGAAAGAGAGGCTAATGGAGGAGAGGAGGAAGGCTGAGGCCGACAGGAGGAGGGAGGGAGAGAAAAGGGAGGTTTAAGAGGAGTTCGCTGATCTCCTTCTGATCCTGAGCTGTATTTCATTTCAGCCTGATCTGAGGAGAACGACGGGGACACGACAACAGACGAGGGAGAGCAGGAAGAAAGAAGGAAAGGGTTAAAAAGAAGACGCAAGGAAGAAGCCTCCACTCCCTTTCCAAAAAACAAAGAAAGTGTGTGTGTGTGTGTGTGTGTGTGTGTGTGATCTGCAGGATGAATGGAGCTGTGTAGCCCCGGTGCTGCAGGATCACCCATCATCCACACTTCAAATGGAGCACACATTATCCAGACTCACAGCAACAATCCCGATCCTCTCCTACACATAAAATACAAAAAGAAAGAAAGAAACCCTCGACCTGCACCGAGCTCGGCCACGGGGCTCCTGGGAGGAGGAGGAGGAGGAGGAGGAGGAGGAGGAGGAGGAGGAGGAGGAGGAGGAGGCTGACATGAAGGCAGAGGTTTCACTGTGTCAGACCCCTGGATGTTAAAAACGATGAGCGAGGAATAAAAAGAGTGAAATAAAAAGAGATAAAACCAGCAGCAAGGTTTTACATCTGATATATATATATAGGCATCGCTATGGAAACGGGGTAAACTGGGTCTAAAAAAAAAAAAGTCAATGTCTCAGAGGAGCAGTGCAACATTTTGGGATGTTTGTTCACAGACAGGAATTCGTGTGGTCTTGGGTCTTGGAACGAGTTACATGCTGGAACTACTTTCTGACAAACAACAGATTGTTTATTCATCCGCCCCAACACTTCAGTTCAGTTCTGCTCTGGCTGCGGCCCAGCCGAGCTAAACCACGTCCTGGCTGCCGCTTCGCCATGACAACGGTATCAATCTGCTCCTCTCATCTCCAGACGACAAGAGACAGAGACAGAGAGACAGAGACAGAGAGACAGAGACAGAGACAGAGACAGAGACAGAGACAGAGAGACAGAGACAGTCAGCAACTACGACATCAAACCATGTGTTTGTGTAAAACGACTTTAAACTTACAGTTCACTTTTTATTTTTTAGTTTCTTTGACACAAACGATGTTGTTTTCCAGGACAGTTTCAGTGATGCCGCCACACGAGACACGTCGTATACACTCACAACAAAAACTTCCTAAACAAAGACTGAGCAGTGAACCAGCACATGGACTCTGCGTCGTGTCATCCATAAACAGGCCGAGCAGCTCAGCGTCAACGTGGATATGAACTTCATCTTTGAGAGCGTTGCCGCAGTTTTCCAGGACATTTTACGTTTCCCCTCATTTTCCAGGTTTTTCCCAGGAAACCTCAGACAGATTTAATGAGTGTGAGTCTTTGTTTTACTCTGTGAACAGGCTCTTTTCGAACATCTATTGTTTCACCACATGGTCTGGACACTTGTTTTGTGCACGACCCAGTTCACAAACTACAACAACAACAACAGCTCAGTGATGCTGCTCTGTTTGCACACACACACACACACACACACACACACACACACACACAGGTTTGTACCAGGAGTAAAAATGAAGACGTGTTTTGTTTTTTCCATCCGCTGTGTTCGCTCAGACTGATCCAGGAGTTTACCTCCGTTTCACCGCTGCACTCAAACTAAGATGTCTCTGGATCATGTTGTCAGCACCGGGCCTCACATTCAAAAACAGAGAAGAAGAAGAAGAGGAGGAGGAGGAGGAAGAGAGAAATACGAGCAACAGCAGCAGCAGCAGCTCCCGGTGTAAAGAGTTCCTCCCTGCAGTTGTATGAGGTAATAAGGCTCGGTGCCAGCTCTGCCCCGGAGAAATAACCAGCCAGCCGAGGCAATAAATAGAGTGAGAGATTCTCGCTGACACGGGCAGGCCGGGCGAGCCCATTAAAACGTGACCTCTGCGACCTTGGAGAAGCCCAGACTCAGAGTACACCCACTCAGCCACCTGCTCCTCCTCCTCCTCCTCCTCCTCCTGCCACAGAGCTGTGTACATGCAGGAGCTGCTGCTGGACAGTTGAGGTTAGAGACTCCTGCAGGCACAACGTGGCCCAGTGTTGTGTTTCGTTTCAGGAGATGTGTGTGTGTGTGTGTGTGTAAGTAATAATGTTTACGTTCTCTGAAGAAGCCACAGAACAAAGTTTGTTGTATTACAAAGTAAAATACCAGTAAAGTTTCTGTCCTATCACCACGGCAACACGCGAAAGCTGTTATTCATTTTTGTCTAGACGCAAACTTGGCTAAAAAACATGACATCACTCCTCTCATAAAACCAGACCAGGACTTTTATTTTGAAAGCGACTGACGAGTCTCCTTGTCAAACACTGTTTCCATATTTTTGAATAAACGTCTCTGATTAAAGAGACATTTTTGCGCCGCTCCAGCGTTTCGGCCTATTTTTCCACCGCAGTCTGTAATTTGACATCACAAGAGCAGGATGAATTAATCATCAGCGCCTCCACAATGAGTTTCATGAACTGCCTCTTTGATGATGGATAAAGGAGGACGCTCTCTCTCTCTCTCTCTCTCTCTCTCTCTCTCTGCTCCGTCCCAGCAGCCTCAGCGCCGCAGCTGAAGTATCTGGAGAATGCCGCCACGGAAACGAGGGCATTTTTTTCATGTGTGCATTGTTGTGCATGGGAATCAAACACGTGAAATGTCACGGACGACGACGACGCTGACGCTGACGCCGCCACAGGAATGTTAAAGCCAAATGTTGCCTCAGCAACGCCGATGAATCAGCGCTCTATGTCCGAGGAGCTCTGAAACCGCTGACTCATGAAAAAACATCTACAAACTTTTTGATGGGAATAATCAAACCAGCACGAAGCTCCGCCCCCCCGATCGCCCACTGTTCGCATCATCAGAGAGGGGCCACTTCTCCTCAGGTTTCTACATGCCCCATGTTTCCATCTTTGATGAATAACACAACCACAGAATGCCCTGATGCTGCAATGCATTCTGGGACATTTAAGCAACTCTTGACTGAGGAAACCAGCCTCGACACCTCGGCTCTGAACGAACCCTCTGCATCATGACTGAACACCGGCGCAAGACAAACTTATTTACCAGTGATCCTCACCTCAAAGGCCTTTTAGTGGCTGCTCTGGAGCTTTACAACACGGGGACAGTGACGTCTCTGATGACCGAGTGAGACGCCGCAAAAGTCACGTGGATCCAACGTTCGGACTCAGAGACGTCTGATATTCGTCTGTTCGTCTTGTTGACAAATCAACGGCGTCTTACTCCCTAATGATCCCCGTGGTTTAGCGTGTGTTCTCATGATATTATGGTCAACGTCAGCAGCGATCGCCACCTCAGGCCGAGCGCAGCGGCTTCATATTCAACATTCGACGGGATGTTAGTGAGTCGTTTCCTGACTCCTCGTACTTTTCACAGGAGTTTGAGTCACTGTCTGTCCAGAGTGGGGACCCCTGATAGAGAAGCAAATGTGGGGAGGGGGAGAAGAGAGTGGGTGAGGGAGGGGTGAGACGGTGAGATGTGCAGTGACGCAGCAGCAGCCGGAGGCGAGCGGTCTCCTGCTTTTTGCCTGCCTGCTAAACGGTCGCTGTCATCTCCCGTCAGACTGGCGGCGGCAGACGAGACGGCTTCCCTTCCCCTCCCCGGGCCAGAAGACGCACATCAGCTCCAATCACAGCTGGCTGCAGTTGACGGCCTGCTACAGCTACACCCCCCTCCACCTCCACCACCAGAGAGACTGACTGTTAACTGCTTCACACACACACACACACACTCTGTCTGATTTCATATTCCACACCACTCTGCTGCTGAGGTAGCCGAGCTTGTACTGACTCACTGGAAGCGTACGGCGGCTGTTTGTCCGCAGAGAGCTTGAAATAAACATCAGCCTGTTGTTGCTGTTGTTCTTCTTCTTCTACTGTTTCTGCTGTGTATCGCTGACGCCCGTCTCCCGGCGCTGTCATCACCTCCTCTATGTGTCACTCCCCTCCTCCGAGAGGTCGCGTCCATCCCGCCATATGTCTGTCAGGCTCTACTGTACGGCCCCAGGCTCTGTGAACACACCACCACCCCCACCACCACCCCCTCCTCCTCCTCCACCTCCTCCACCACACAGGCCGGCCCAGCTGTCCCAGCATCAGAAAGAAGGAAGTGAGCAAATGGACGAGTTTGTGAATGGATTAGCTGCATGAATTAGTGATGAGTTATGATTAATTAAAGAGGCAGTACACTCGGTTTGCAGCGTCTCGCAGCAGGTGACGGCCGCGGGCTTCAAACTGGTCTCACTGGAACAACACCAGTAAAATCAAATATTTATCTGACAGGTGCTGAGATTCATGTCTTTCAATCACCACACACACACACACACACACACACACACACACAGACCATGAACACAACATGTTGTGTTCATGGTGTGTGTGTGTGTCCTTTGTTTTACCTTCTGGCCGCTCTCCTCAGGTTCAACCCTTACACACACTTCACACACATCTTACACTCTCATTTCCTCAGTTGGCACTGTTTCGATCCCCTGTGCGTCCTCACCTGAGGCGACAAGAGAGCTACAGGACAATTTTCCCCATTTCCATCCATTCATCTATTGTCTATTCAGTTCATTTCTGCAGGGTCACGAGGGGGGGGCGGGCGGCTGGAGCCAATCCCGCTGATATCGGCGAGGTCAGGGCACGTCTGTCTATCACAGGACTATTTTCAACTCTACTATTCAACTCTGAAATAAATGATGAACCAGTCTGAGCAGCACTGTGATGTAAAGTGGGTAAAGAAGTGTTTTTCATTTCAGCTGCACCTGGCCGGTTGTAAATGATGCGTTTGTTTGTTTTTTATAAAATCAGACTTTTAAACCTTTGAACGAGCAGGAAACGTTCAATTTTTATCACTAACATTGTTGAAGGTTATAAGAGTTTCAAGTCGACCTACAGAAGAGCAACAAATGACCACTACACACTAACCCATTTAACCCATGTATTAAAGTCTAAAGATCATTAATTTGGGCACAAGACGTTATTAAACTGGTTTAATGTGGAGGTTGAGTGACTGTGATGTTCTGACACAAAGACAACAATAAGTTAGGACGTCAGAATACACACACTGAAGTGTACTGGGATCAAACCAGTGACCTCCTGCCTCATCTGCATCCAAACACAGACAAAACAAAAAGACGTGTCTGTCGTCAGATCCGACTGCGATGAGGTGAAGACGTGTCTTTGTGTTTCTCTTTCATCCCTGAACAAACTCCTCTGTGGACGGAGAGCGAGATGAGACAGATGCAGCTCATCTGAACCACTGTAATTGACTCAGCAGAGCTGCTGCTGTCGCTGCTGTCGGAGCGTGGATCTGTCAGGGAGCTTCTTCTTCTTCTACCACCACCAGCACCACCACCACCACCACCGCCCACCGCTCCCCATCCTGAAAGCACTGACAGCCACAATTCACCGCAGTAACTGCAGTTAGTGAAAAAGGACAAATGGTATAAAAAGGTTTCAGGACGACATCTTCTCGTCTGGTGAACAATGCCAGTTTCCTTAAACGCAGCCAAACACCTGGAAAATCGCTTCCAAACAAAACGAAATTCTCCAAAGAGCAAAAAAAAAAAGAAACTTCACTTTTTACACCGTCGCCTTTTTTCCCCACCTCTCTGGTATAAAAGGTACGAGCAGGGGGCAGGAAGGGAGGGCGGCCATTGTTGCTCCAGCTTTAAGCCAGCCGGTTTCACACACTTCACACTCACACAGCCAGCCCCCCCCCCCCCCCACAAAAGACGTTTTTACTTCTTCTTGGCGTTGAAAAAAGCAGAGCGGTTTGACAGGAGCCGGCGAGCTGTGCTCACTGAGGTAGTTAAGGTCAGGGCAAACGTCATTGATTGAACTAAGTGCTCCGCCAAAGAAGAAGAAAAAAAAAACGTGTGCTTCAATCAATGCTGCTTCTAATGGTGTGGGGCAGAGCTCCCCAAAGACCTCGGCTACACACCAGTGTGACAAAGTCATCGTGAGGTGCTAGAGTCACGTTCACCGACCCGACACAGCCCGGCTCGGCTCGGCTCGGCCAGGCCAGGCCAGGCCAGGCTGCTCCGGGCTCCCACTTCCGTCTCTGACAGCACGAGTTAATGAAAATGCCATCGGTCAGACAGAGGCCGTCGATGAGGCAGCAGCAGAGGACGACACCAAGGAAAAAGGGTTTAACTAGGAAAGTCGTGCTGTTTGAAAACGGACTCACACAGTTCATAAAGGCCAGGATAGAAACCTCGTATCAGCGCTAATCTCATCAGCTTCACTGAACAGGGACAAAATGATGAGTTCTATTAATAGACGATCAATTATCGGTGGTGATTGACAGAGAGGCAAAAGAAGCATCGACTGTAATCATCATTAGTCAATCATTCAGATAATTGGTGGTTAGCAATGTCGATCATCTTCAGAGAAATGGGCAGAAAAAGAGACATGGATCAAATCCTTTCACCCTGGTTCTCTAACCTCTTTTTCATACCACAGTGTTTATCACATGTAAAAGTGCAAACGTCAAAAAAAAAGTAAATATCTGTTCATTTTAACTGTTGGATAACAGAGGAAACGTGACCGAACCAGACTGGACATGTTCTGATACCTGCATTGATAACGCCGGGTCGGGAATCTCTACGACTATGATCCGATACCACGTCCTTAAAGTCAGTGTTTCCCCAACTTTCATACGTAGATTATGAGCCCTGCACCTGAAATATCACATGCTCATCGATACCACCGGCTGAACACAGTGTGAACATGACAACGCCTGAGGTCATCTTATCGGACGTCCACGTAGGAATTCACAGGAATCAAACAAACATGAATTTGTCTGGATCAAAGTGGCGGCGACCAGCTGCCGGGCAACTGAACATTACCGTCTAACTGCTCACTGTGGTTTTACTTAAGGACGTGTTTTTATCTTCACTTTTAAATGATCAGAAACATTTTTGAAACCGTCGTCGACAGAGTTTCTTTAAGTGTCACCTGCAGCTGCAGCAACAATCACAACAAGAACCTTTTTCTTCTGTGATGGGGACAAAACTGTGGGTGAATCAAATCTGCTGAGAGTCACCACCTCTTCACTTTTTATCGCAGCTACTTTATTTTTTGTTACAGTGAAGAAAAATCAATACAAACTGAAAATAATGAGCCGTAAGGATCAAAAAGTCGTAAATGCACCATCATCACCAAACTGTCATTGTGAGGCTGTTTCTATCTACTTCTTTCTTTTTACTGTTTTCTTTCTTGTTCTCTTTTCCCGAGAGAGTCCAAAATTACACCCTCTTTCACTTCCTCCTGTGCCCTGCCCTCCACTAACAATGTCCCACACACACACACACACACACACAGATGAAAGACTCAGCCCTAATGACAGCGTGCCCTGTCCACTTAATACTTCAAAGATTGAGCTTGGGGGACCCCTCACCCTCCCTCCCTCCCTCACTCACCCCTTCCTCCTCCTCCTCCTCCTCCTCCTCCCCCTCCTGCCCCTCCCATACCCACCGCAATTAGCCAAAGCCTGAACCAAACCAGGACCGGCCTGAACCCACAGAGCCTCCATCTGCATCCAGCTCCATGAGACCAACCTCCAAACAAAAACAGAGGCAGGAAAACACTCCCGGTGGACATGGAGATACACACACACACACACACACACACACACACAGAAACTGGTCACACATGCTGATTGAAGTGTAATCGGACACATCTGTCCTCCGCTGCACACAGACACGAAACGACACGCAAATAAACAAGAGCAGAAAACACACGGGTGAAACCTCCACCAAAGCGAAGAACTCCAGTAAGTAGCTCCGTAAACACAGATGTTCAAGTTAAATTACTGTGTTATTCTTTATTTCTTCAAGTGTTGCGTGTTTTTAATGTTTGAAGAGGAGTAGTACCTCTGCACTGGAGTATCTTTACAAGTAGCTTTACTATGTAGTACTTTTACATTCACAGTCCAGTAACTCTACAGTGTCTCTGCAGTGACGTATCTTTAGAGTGTAGTATCTATCTAGTATTTTAACCTTCAGTGTGGTAATTATACTGTGCAGTACTTGTAGTGTAGTATCCCTACAGTGTAGTGCTGTTACAGTCTAGTGTTTTTACATTATCACCATTTTTAGTCAAAAAAAATCAGTGAATTTCTGGGGAAACTTGGCAGCACAACAGAAAAGCAGCCCACACTGTACAGCACAAATAGACACACACCAACAATCAACCCCTTTTTGGTCTGATTCGATGAGCCGAGCTGATCCATCACGATGACTCAACGTCTCGTCACTACACAACAAAAACCCAATTTCAATTATAAAAAAAAAAAAAAAAAAAAAACGATAAATAAAAGAGACATTTGCAATTAACACAAGAGCCTGTGATTCAGAGCGGCGTGATTCATTACAGTTTGGTAATTGTGGCTCCTCTCACTCTGGAGCTCGTCCCTCATGACAGGATGAGGTCAGCTGCATCACAGGGGGACGTTTGCAGGAGGTTAATGGGCAGTTTGACCCGAGCTGCCGAGACCTTCATGTAGACCGGGACAGATCCAGGTTTTAGCCATTTAATGGACACTTCTCCCAATAAACCAGCACAAAAAAAACATAACACTTGTCTGAAAGTGTCTTAAAGGTCCATATTTTACACTGTCCTGTGTTTTATTTTGAAGGTTTGATCCATAAGGAGATATATGAGTGTTTTTTTTTTTAAGAACCAAAAACCAGCTCAGTGTAGTTTTTTCCATCTTCTCTCTGGAGCTCTAGTAACAACAGGTCAGTAACAGCCAATCAGAAGAGAGGAGGCTCTGAGCCTCTCTTCTGATTGGCTGACTATTTTCTGATTGATCCAATTAAAAAATAGACCAAATTTCAGAATAAAACACTCGAAAAAAAGTGTTGGATGGTGGGTCCAGGTGGCCAGGGCTTGTTTGACTGCTTTGTTGTGACATCACAAAGTGACAGGAAGTCCTGGTTTTTAAGGCTCAGCGTTCATTTCTCTGTGGACTGACGCTTTGATACTTCCACAGTATTAATAAAGCTAAAATGAATCAGTTTAACTGAGGAAACCTTTTTTTCCCCTGTACATGGCCTTGGTCAATATGTAAGGACACAGCTGGGATTCAAACCTGCGATCTTTAAGCTGGGTCACCTCACCACCTCCGTCCATCACAACATCCATCAAAACTCAGTGGTCTGCCACGACTCGTCCGTCATCCCACTCAGAGCCAACAAAAAAAACACACACACAGGTTTCCTCATCAGGACAGATGTAGCTGCGTGGCACCATTACCTCGCATCCATCAACGCCTCTGCACACCCAGATGAAGGAGGGCGGGGGGGGGGGGCTTCGCAGAACATCCTACTCATGTAATTAGGTAATTATAGGCATCGCATGATGGATCCTGCTTGTTTTATTTTTGCAACAGTTAATAAGTCACTTTGACAGAGGGTGTGATCACCACTCCTCCACTTTGTTTTCCTTCTCTGTGTGTTTTTTGTTTTTTTTTTGCAGTGGGAACATTTGCTCTGTTTCAGTGTTTGGTTCATTTAGGTTCATGTTACCAACCGCATTTCAACAAGAGCCTGACAGAGTCTCACTGACATGTTCCTTCATCACGCTGTGGTTTACTCAACTGACTCACCCACACACACACACACACACACACAGAGGAAACACTCACCAGAGCAACACATGTCCATCAGTCCACCACTGAAAATAATCCCCAACAAATGCTCTGTTGCTTCCTGTTGGTAAAATGCACAGAGTTCACCTGCTTCGTCTCACCTGTCTTATCCTCCTCGGTCACAGACTCCACAGGTAAAGCAACTATTTCACCTTAAAATGACACTTTCATTGATGCACATGGCCCTTGTCATTCACATATTAGCCTGCTGTTAGCACTATATCACTGTGGGAACACGCATCACTTTACGGCAACACACCACACACCAAACATCCACTCCTCTGGTCGAGGTAGAAGAAGCTGGCTAGCTCACTAGTCTCTGAACATTCACCATGGCAGAAGAAGAAGGTGTTGGAAGAAAAGAAGAAGAAGAAGAAGAAGAAGAAGAGAGGAGCCGAGCAAGAGACCGGACTCAGAGAAAAGACAGGACGTAGGACCGCCACTGAACTCGTCATCTTGTTGCTGGACTAGTCAGTCATACACAATCACTGCAGATGTAAAAACACTCAGGTAATGATTTCTAGAGATTCATTTTGCATCGAGGGATAAATCAACAAATAACATCTTTGTATTCAAACTCAAATTACAGACGTTTTGTTACAGTAACATGATCCAGTGATGTTCTCCTATCAAAACACTCTTCCCTTATTACTGTGGTTCGTCTTGCTGCGGTAATTTGATTCACCTTCTCCAGAGAGACATGTTTGACGCCAATGAACAAAACTGCAGCAACAAGTTGCAGCATTTTGGCACCAGTCCGACGTTTCAAAGAGGCCTCGAGGGTTAAAACCACTGAACACGTCTCCCACATGGTCCCTTTAACGTCGGCGCGTGTACGAGGAACGCGGCGTGTAATAAAGGGATGACATATTTCACATGAAGCTCAGCTCAGCGTCTCTCGGTAGCAAAGGTAATTATGACAAATAAACCTGAGAGAACGTTCGTTAACGAGATCACGGGTTATTATGGTGATACAGATGAGGATGAATGGTATCGCCTCGGCAACCATCAGCACGCGGCGGTAGAAAAGCTGCTTTCATGAGGAGGGTGTCATGTTTTCTTTAAAGTGACACATTGTTGTGTTCATGTGGAGGAAATTCATTAAAACATCCACTCCTGCAAAGAGGAGCACAAACTCACCGTTCTCCTTCTCGTCTCCGATGCACTTGGTGATGGACTCGGAGAGGCCCAGAGTGGCTGCAGTCGGCATCGTACCCAAGATGGACGCCAGCGACGGACATTTTCGTTTAGGGACGCCCTCCTCTTCCTCGTCCTGGTTCTCCTCTTCGTCCTCCGGCCTGCTCTGCTCGAGCTTGATCAGAGCCTCCAGCGTGAGCTCGCCGAGGTCTTTACCAAAGTGTTTGGCCACGGCCTGAAGCTCCTCTTCCTCCTCCGGCTCCTCTTCATTAGCCACTTTGGACGTCGTGCAGAGGGCGTCCTTGTTGTCCTCGTCTCCCACACAGTCTGAGAAAGAGAGATCTTGATGTTGGAATAAGGTGTTTATTTTAAGGATATTCTTCTTTTCTACTCTCCTTCTGTTGATGTATTCAAAACAATGCTAACCGTTTCCTGGCTTTATGCTAAGCTAGGCTAAACACACCTTTGATGTAGTTTCTTATTTAGCAAAACAGAGATTGACTTAGAGCTTAGCTTTGTTTAGCGTAACGTAGCTTAGCGCAGTGGCAGAGCTGCAGTGGTGTAGCAGTGATGCTAGCTCGATCCACCAGAGGAGAGCCTGACATTTCTAATCCAGAGTGTGATGAGCTGTGACTGGCAGATTAGCTGATAATAAAAAATGATCAGTAATTTATTTTCTCAATTAATCAGCTCATTGTTTCACGTTATAAAATTACAGATTTGTAGTGAGGATGATTTTCCAGTAACTTGAGCTTAATGAAAAATGTTCCAGTACAAACCAGGAAGCAGAAATTATAAATGACTCTCATTGCATTTTGTCTCGCTGTGTGTCGTGTGTCTCGTTATGCACCTCATGACTTTTCCCTGTGTATTAAAAAGGCTGCAGAGAGTTGCACAGCGCTCAGGAGGTGCAATTAGTAGTGCATTGATGTACACTGTAGTTAGAGTTTTCTGATTAAAACTAGTTAAAAATATAAAAATTCAACAATGCAGAGAAATTATTTCGTTTCCAAAAATCACTGAGAATAGAAATCGTGATGTATAATGACACGCAGACACAATAATGAGGATCATAATATTGGCCGTCCTCTCTCAGTCCTGGAAGCTAATTAAAATGTGTCCTTTAATCAGCTGTAATTAAAACGTCCTCACACAGGTTTCAGCCCACGAGTCAGACAAGCGACTTTATTTTCTTTTTTTAGTCTGAGAAGAAACGAAATGAAATTAAATGAAGCGCCGCCGGATCTGAGAGCGTCGCAGCATCTGGAGGAACAACACGCCTGAAATCAGTGACAGCCTGCAACTCCCCCCTACTGTGTGACGACAGGGGGAGTCTCTGTGTGTGTGTGTGTGTGTGTGTGTGTGTGTGTGTGTGTGTGTGTGTGTGTGTGTGTGACAGACAAAGACAGAGAGCCAGAGATAAGGAGCCAAAGGTAGAAACAGATAAAGACAAAGAGCGAAGAGGCAGTGTGGTCTGATGTGTGTTGTTCTTCCATGGGTGGTCGTCAGTGTGTGTGTGTGTGTGTGTGTGTGTGATGAAGGACGGCAACACAAACAGAAGCTCAGACTTCTCATCTCGTCCCAGTGACTGACAGGACGATAATCAAACGCTGCAGAGTTTCTGAGCATCAAACTCACAAACAGCTGCAACAGATGTTTCTAACGTTACGACGGCTCCATTAATGTTACGACACATCAGGTCTGTGCTCACATCCCAAACTGTAAAGTTATGTTATTTTAAAAAAAAGTGTTTGACCTGATGGTGGCATCAAAAGAAAATCACCAGTCATTTAAATCATCAACTTTTTAAAATGTTGACGTTTCGTTGTGACATCACAAAGTTGCAGAAGTCCTAACGGCTTGCTTTAATGCTCACTTGGCATCGATCTTTATACTGAAAGCCACTTGTAGAGGCTTAACAACATTTTCTGTGGAAGATTCAACCATCTCATGACTAAAACTTCACCCTTAAATCATCCTAACTCCGTCTAATGAGGAAGAAACAACAGTTAAGTTCCTTCATTCTCAGTCTAAGACTTAATTTCTTGCATTGTGTGAAACTAAAAGCACAAAGCAACGTGGACACAAATCAAACCTCTGACATGGATTTAAATTTAGTATCTCTCTCTCTCTGTCTCTTTGTAACCTCTCACACGGCTCCTGTGAGTTTTTTCTCTAAATATCAAGCAGCGGGATCCAAACTGTGAGAAAACTGCACGTGGCAAAAGCAGCAGCAGAGACGACATTAATTATTAATTACATCTGTATCTACAGTAAAGTCGCCTCGTTAACCCTGAACGCTTTTCTGCACAGCGAACAACACGACCTGTTGAACTCAGCCAAGTCCGACAACATCAACGCTGCTTCGGTTCGATATTCAGGAGAAGTCTGAGAGAACCACAGGGTTTTCATGTCTTCTGTTGTGCTGCATGAGTGTGTGATAAATCTGCAGTGATGTGCAGAGAGTGGACCTGCCGTCATCACTGAGGTAAATAAAAACACACGGCAGCAGATAATGAAAACACTTCCCTCGCTGTAGCCTATACGTTTGTGTAGATAGTGAGGAGCTGCCTCTATTTTTACACACAGACAAGAAATTGTCAGTGTTTCATGAACCATAAATTTGGAGAAGTGCCACTGGCGGTGTGTTCGAGTGCAGGCCGCTGTTGTCTTTTTGATGGTTTCCACTCAGATCTGTTTAAAGGATCACTTCACACAAATTACCAATGAGTAGATTAATGAATAAAAAGTTGAAGTTGTTCAGCTGCACATCTGACAAATAAAAAGGAGGTTAATACAGTTCACTTTTAGCTGCTGATATATTCAATCATTTGCCACAGTCTTTATTCCTCAGCTGCTGCTGCTGCCTGCTCCTCGATTTATAATCTCCTTTATCAGCGTCCATTATATTTCAGTTTTATTTATTGTTTCTGTATTGATTCCTCTTCTGCTGCATCTGTTTTGCTCCGTTCCCCTTCCTTGAGTTGTCTCATAACTTTCTGATTTTCCCTCTCATTTATCCAACTTCCCTCCTCACTATTAAATAAACTGTTTTTCCGACTCCTAACCACAAGCTGGGTCGTAACACAAGCAATAATTCAAACTAACTGAGCATTTAGCACATCTGCATATTAACATGTGCACAGATATCATCATCCTGCTGGTATGCTCATAGATACTCCACGTAACTCAAGCACAAAGCATTCTGGGACATTTTTCCATCTGCTCTGTACCTTCTCTAGCGTAGGCGGCGTACACTCCTCTCAGTTTGGGTCTACTGCTCTGCAGCTCTGCGTCGATCTCGTCCTGGTATTCGTGAATTTCATCTTCGGAGGATAAAACATGAGAAACAAGAGTTAAACACAGATCCACGTTACGACACTTTACAAGTAGAAAATCCGATGCTGCCACTTCTTCATGTCCTTAAAACGACTGTGAAATTACCCTTGTGGCTCTTTTTATGTCCTTAAGAAACTTTACTATCCCTTTAAATTACATTTCCCTTGCTGCCATAATTACAATATAATATGTTAGTATAGTAACATAACGTGTGGTTAATTGCACGTTGTGCAGAAAAGAAATCATCTTAAAAGCAAAGGGAGCTGTTTCCTCTCTAAGTTTCTTTTTTGCTTCGACCACATCCAACACTGATCTGCAATTAGCCAAGGTCGAAGGAAACAAAGTGCGACCGATCTTCGTCTTCTGTCTTTCAGTCCGACTGTGATGAAAGATGAGAGAACTCATTCTGCAAAACTAGAGAGTCGAGATGTCGGCGGTGGGGGTGTTGTGGCAGAGAGACAAGGATGTGTCACATTCATACCTTCGACGTCATCCATCTTTTTCTTCAGCTCTATCTCCAGCTGGAGGGAAGAGAAAGGGGGGGGGGGGGGACAAAAGGAGAGAAGAGTGAGGGACCATTTTCTGTGATGCAGCAGCTGACTACAGGGTGAAACGCTACAGAGTTAAACATCACGGAGTGAAAGGACGTCATGACACCAGGATTGTGGGTGGTTGACAGCAGCGCTCGCAAGTACAAAACACTGAGACTTTGATTTGACTCCTGTGGTGAGAGACTCAGCTCAATGCCTGACAACACACAGGTCCAACCTTTTACTGTAAAAAGAAAAAAAAAAAAAGTGGAAACTGTTTATTCTTTGTTCTGCCTTTGTGTCTGCGAGAAACCTGTTCAACTCTTTGCCACTGTGAGCTCACAGACATCAACAGGCTGATCATTCTTCATATTTTACAGTTTTGTCCAGGTGGTGGGCGGGGCTTAAGGTGACTGCACATGGACGTCTGCCTTTATACTGTAGAAGGGAAATAAAGTACAAATTAACCTCTACAAGCCTAACAACAAAAATCAACTTGTTTTTGAAGTTTTCAACCATCTCATGCCTGAAAACCTCAAACTTAAACCATCCTAACTCCATCTCATGAGAACAAAACAACGATTAAGCTGCTTAATTCTTTGCAAAATCATTCATTCTTGACTTAATTTCCTCAGATTGTGTGAAACTAGAAGCAGAAATCCTGACAGCAGGGAGCAACTTGGACCTGTGACATGTAATAAATTCAGTATCTGCATGATTTACATGTTTTTAAAAGCTCCTAAAACATCCTCTGGTCTTCAATAAATGTGACGATCAACAAGGCCCAGCTGCTGCCTCAACTGTGATCAGACAGTTTTGGTTTAAAGGTTAATATCCTTCATTAATTATTGCAGGAAGCCCGAGGGCTGCAAATAATCATCAAGAAAATATAAGGTAAAATTTTAATCACCCCTTTTTACTGTGGTTCAGCAGTATAATTGATCACAAGTGGACATAATTTTGCATTTTTATGATTCACATGAGCGTCTGTTGCTCCTCAGACGAGTTTTAAAGGCTCGGCGCCTGATTCAGCTCCACATGTGTCGACACGTGTTCGTACCTGCTGGAATCTCTTCTTCTGCAGTCCAGCTGTGAAGCACGGCGGGTCGCACTCCTGGTCCAGATCGATCTTCATGAACTCCTCGATGGTCAGCTGACTGGTGGGCGTGTCCTCGAACTCCACCAGCCTGACGCAGGTGAGATTTGAGATAGAAATCGTTAGATGACATAATATTCATTCACAAAGAAACGAACAAATGTGTTTCTCTTGTACATTTGTGGGGTTTGAGAGTTTGTTTCCTGCAAATTTGAGTTTTCTTTTTGCAATTTGTTGAGTTTTCCTCATAAATTTTCAACTTTAAATTTCAAAAGTCTGAGTTTTAAACCCAGAAACTGAACTCATCCACTTACAACGGCCCTAATACACCAGTGCACACGAGTCCATAATACAAAATACATAAGACACTCACACAGACATGACCCCTCCCACACCTGCTGACCCCTCTTGTTGTATAAATGAATGCGCACATCGTGATCAAAGTTTCATGTTAATTTGCCTGAGTTTACATGCACACTCTGTGTTGTGTTGTTTTATGTATGCACATACATGTTCACATATTATGCATACATAAATAAATAAAAATGCATACACACAGATGCACAAACAAACAAATGAGCATGAAACACAAAACTGGGTCAAAGTATTTTTAATTTCGTGACCGTCGCACTCTTTTGCAGCAAAGTCTCCACTCTACAACCTTCATGATTCAAGACTTTATCTCTTTTGACAGAGGAGTGTCAGCATCACCACTCACCTCTTTCTCAACGTGCTCTCACACACTTTCACAATGCTGACGATTTCTTTGATGGTGCGGCGAAACTCGTACATGCGAGCGGCCACAAGAAGAGCTGGAGACAGAGAAAGAACAATAAGAGTATAACTGATTCAATATCATGTGTGTGTGTGTGTGTCATATTTTCAGCTTTCTGTGTAATAAACACAGTGATGTAACAAATGTAAACAAACACACACAGATGTAAGGATGTGACTCAGGAGTCAGATCTCGCGGCTGCTTCTCCGGCGTTTGTGCGTGGACACAGTGAAGAAGAAGAAAAAGAAGAAGAGGAGGAGGAGGAGGAGGAGGAGGAGGATGGCGCCGACAGGACGAGGGCACCTCAGCCTTCAGAGCCAGAAGCCCGCCTCCGCACCAAAACAGTATTTTTTTTTTTTTTTTTTAAAGAGGAGTAACAACAACACTAATATTATGCAATGAATTGCAGTGCGGGCCTTGAAGGGGAACAGTTATATAACCATCATTAGAGTTGCCTCCCTCACTCAAGAGCCTGTTAAAAGATAGATGCATGCTTCTAGTTTTACATGCACACTTCTAACAGCCTTTAGGACTGAAGTGGTGGCTTTTAGCTGCGCTGAGGACTTTCTCAAACATTTCAGCACCATTACCTTGAGACCCTGTAATTGTAAAGTTGCTGTTTTTTTCTTTCTTTATCCAGAGTTAAGTTTGTCGTGTTTTTACTTTACAGCCGCGACTTCTTTTGTCCTTGAATGTAAATCGATGATGCAACCAACTCCTCCGTCCACCCTGAAGAACTTTCTGCAGATGCACGTGTCTGGTTCATCAGCAGGAGGAGATGTTTGCATCAGTTTTGGGAACAAACTTTTCCTCCTCTTCCGTCTGAGTGTATCCCCTCTCAATGATTTATGATAAGCAATTAATTATTCAGGCAATGCAGCAGAGGAACAGAGAAAGCAGAAAATTGAAACCATGAGTGTAAACATGCAGAGGGAGCAGAGGAAGCCGCTGATTCAATTTCAGGACGTCTTAGCTGGTAATGCGTCAAAGCCGAGTGTATTCAGGTTGATGCCGACAGAGAGAGAGGGAGAGGGAGAGAGAGAGAGGGAGAGAGAGATCTGAGCTCAGCTGTTTCTCATAAACTGCACCACATCACTGCGAGGATGACGATGACGAGCAGAGTGTGGTGAGTTTGGTGCAGGTGGCTGCAGGTCGACCTCAGCCACAGAAAAAAAAACAGCAGTAAAGAGTCTGAGGTTCAAACACATTTGGAAAAAAGAAAAAAAAAACTTCATTGGTTATAAGACGCAAGCGCACGTCAGGATTCGTCAGCCCCTGCACCTGCTGGTGGGCGAACCTGTTCATAATGTCATAAAAACTAAAGTTAAAGAGCATGTGCTACATTCAAGAGCGATAAATCAGTAAATTATTATTCTAGTTAAAGTGATTGGCTGCCAATTCAAAGTCTTTTCCATTTCATATTATCTGTTTCTTTTTTCTTTGTAACTTTGTTGAGAAAAACGCTGTATAAATAAAGTTTATTGTTACATATTTACTCATCACATCTATTTCACTGCACTCAAACTGTGTGTATCATGTGATTATTTTGGCCCAATCAGGATCAAGTGATTACACTGACAGCTATAAGTTAAGCCTGTGGTTCAAAAGTCAACCTCTGACTGATTTGTGAAAGGAAACTCTCACTTTAACTGCCTCCTACATGACGTTCATCAACAGATTAAAAACAACTGGACAACAACTGTTTGCAATTTTATCCACATAAAAGCTGCTCATCTGACTGAAGCTGGAAAAACACCAAACTTGTTTTGGCTGTTTAAGAGTTTTTGAAGGTAATTAGAGCAGGATGGGTTCGGGCCTCACATAATGCTTTCAAACACTGAAACTTATAAGAGCTGCTGACCCTTCAGGAGTGAGTCTGCTCCGATTCCCAGAGGAGAGCCACACACACGCACACACATAATGCAGATACTATTATCCAGTGCAGCTTTGTCTCATGTTACCTGCTCCGCAGAGTCCCGACGGGCGGCGCCCCGTGTGCATCCAGTCCCTCTTCATCCTCTGCACCAGCCTCATCGCCGTCATGGAGACCTCGTGGTTCTTCTCACCAAACTCCAGCAGCTGAGCGAAGCGGGGAATGTACAGGCACGGGTCTGATGGAGACAACAGGGAGATTTATTCACAATATTCAGGTCAGGATTCAGTCACTGCTTCAAATCCTCCAAGACTTACTGACGTGTCTCTTATTCAGTCAGCAGGATATTACAGTACATTAAATTAATGTCAGTAACATTTGGTGTAAGATCAGATCAGAGGATTTCACGACACTGCAACTGAATGAATAAATAAAGTGTTAAAACACATACTAACACATGAGTTAGCGACTTCATTGTCTGTTGTTGCCAACACCAAACTATGGCTTTGATATTTTCTCAAAATCAGAATCAGACTCATTTTTATTTACAATTAAGTTCACATTTAAAAAGGATTTTAACTTGGTGCAAAAAAAGATATGTAAAAAAATGAATGGAGCTCATCTTTAAACCTTCAACAGGTGTTTGACCATTAAAAACATCTTCAAATGACACCAAACACTGGACGAGTAAAATCTACTCGACATCACCTGAAGACCACACACACACACACACACACACACCCCAAAAAAAAAAAGCAATAACCAAGGAAACTTGACAAATCAATCTCCACTCAGAGTCCAATAACTCATTTGTTCTGGAGCTTTTGACATTTTCAGCTGCGTTTACTTTGAAGCCGTCAGGGACACAGAAGTTGAGGTAAACAGCCATCAGCGCCGTGTGTCGGACAGAACCTGGTGATGTGATACAGATCCTGCAGGAGGGTGACGATGTAACACACGAGCAAGGTGATAGAGTTTTTATTCCAAAAGTCTATTTTCTTTTTTTTGAATCCTCTCAAAGTGTAAAGACACAAACAACACAAACAAATCCAGTTTTTTATGCATTCAGACTCAGAACAGCTGCACCAGTTGCATCACTGTGAAAAACCCTCTGTGCAATCTGAACCCAGGAATAACAACCTGCCTCAATCAGGAAAAAACCTCTGTAGATGGTCACTGCAACAACCAGCACAACACTGTTGTTCAACAAAGGAATCATCAGGCAAAATAAAACCACTGAGCAGACCTCGAGGAAGACTATGTCATGTGATCGAAAGCAGCATGACACAGAGACTGATCGGTCGGTTAAGTCGTGGTAGTTACTAGGTTTAAGCACCGTGTCATGATTTTATTGAGTTGAGGGCTGATTTAAGGATAAAGTCCATCATGTTCGGCCTCACAGGACGACACTTGAGCCTAGACTCTGTCCGACCAACCAGCTGCTTGTGTTTCCATGTGACTCCTGGTCGTGTCTGAGCTGCAGACGAAAGCTTTTTCCTCCACTTAGGTTCAGATCAAAAGAAAATTATGTTGTTGTTTTTTTAAACTCTGCCTCAAACACATCCAGATTTAACTTCACCAGCACCTGTGAGCCCCCCCCCTCCCTTCTCACCCACCCAGCCACCCACTCCCAGTAAAACCAGTGCCCTCCTGCTGGCTGGCTAATTAGCTGCACCAGAGAGAAGCAGAGGATTAGCATCTTAGCTCGAGTGCACCTCAAAAAAGCAGCAGCCTGTTTCTCATTCAGCGTCTCCGTCCAGATTTTCTCAGCTGGCAAAAGGATTTGAACGGGCAGCCGTCCAATCGCAAGCTCACGTCTCAAACTTTTCTCTGCCGCTCCAGTGTCTCTGAGAAAAACGTGCAACAGAAACTTTATGGAAAACACTTCAGATGCAGCCGAGGAGGAAAAAAAATTAATAATAAAAAGCGACAGAAGCACCTGCTTTTGTCATGAAGCTGCCTGGCAGGCGGCCAGGTCGCCTTTAGTCTCTTTTATATTCTTTATGAGAAATTGAATTTAATACTGAAACTCTAACTGGGAGACAAAAGGTGGAGTTTTGTGCTGCGGCCGTGACACTGGAGAATCTTTGAAGTCGGTGGCTGTGTTTTAAAGAGCAGTCCAGTGGAAAGCTGGTAATAAGATCCAGGCTGATCCCTTCCCCCCGCCGCACCATGTAATGATACGTCTGCAGAGCCGGCCATCGTCACTGCTCCGAGTTCCCTACTGGAGCGTCTGGGGCCAGGGACACATCTCCATAGAAAAACGGGGCAAAAAAAGAGGGTGTTTAATAAAAAAAAAATCCACCTTAAATCCTCCTTCACTTGAATATAATCAATCTGCGATGCTCAAACAGCCCAGGAGTCATTCTGAGATGGAGTGGCTTGTGGTTTACCTTTTTTTCCCTCTGAGTGCACCCACTTTCCCTCCACCTGCCTCGCCTACTTCCAAACTTCGGTTCGCCACATTCCCCAAAATTACTTCGACCACCCCCTGAGAGGGGCCGTGAACTTGCTCCTTTCAATCAAAATGTGGGAGCAGAGCTGCATGAATAGCATTAAAGTTGTGAGGAAGCTGTGCCACCGTTCCCCTCCCAAAAAAAAAAAAAAAAAAAAAAAAAAACCCAAAACAGTCTCCGAGCCACAATGCATGCTGGTCTATTTTCTGCCGCTGTGGGGGTAGAAACTGGTCTCAGAGGCTCCGTCTCGCTGATGGATTTCTCTCTGGATTGCTGTTGTACATCGGTGCGAAGTGGCAGCTCCAGACAGAGGCCCTTCACTCATCAGGGCCACGCTGCGTACCAGAGACGCTCCGGATCAATCAATCGATTTCTGATATCAATATCATAAAAACAACAACAACAACAACAACAAAAAGAGTTTCAAAGCTTCTCTTTGTGGTAGTGAAGTGTGTTGATGTTATAGCTCACTCACTGGGTTATTACCACTGCATTCAAGTGGTGGCAGCATTTTACTGCTGGTGGGGCTAAAGTTTTAACGACCTTACACACACACACGCCTTGACAGTGTTATAAGTTAGTTACATATAGTTATTAAGCACAGTACAGCTGGTTACACTGAGCTGAATGGATACACGGATGTTTTATCTGTCTATTTATGCACCCAGTAGGAAAGTATGTAAATGTGTTGAAGCCCCGCCGCTGCTCAGGATCAGTCTCTCCTCATCGCTGTCGTGGGCTGGACGCGCTTATTAAAACACACCTTCCCCGTTTTATTATTAACTTTGGTTGTTGTTTTTTTTCAGTCACCCACGGGTCTAATGATGGTGACGGGGGAGGAGCTGTTGCCTGGTGACGCACTCTGCGGAGCTGCCGAGGGAGTGGCCTCGCCCCCCTGACGTCAGCACGATGCGTCAATGTGATTGGCTGCCGGGGCGCCCTGGGCGTCCGAGGAGGATCACGACGAGAGAGAGAGAGAGAGAGAGAGAGAAAAGGAGGAAAAACAGAGTAGACCTTAAAAAGTCCCGACGAATGACTCCGTGCCTCGGATGAGAGCGGCCGCTACGGGACAACAGAGCGGGGTTCGTGTCGGTCGGCAGCCGGTTCGGAGAGAGCAGAGTCCGGGATATGTGTGCGGATTAACGCGGAGGCGGGGTGGGAGCAGCAGCTGCGGCTCTCCGGATTACACACTCGCTGAAAAAGGGAAAACAAGCGGACGTTACTCGGCGCGGAGAGGATGAGGTGACCGCCAGGAAGCCGAGGGAAAGTGCTCTGCGCTCCGAGCTGGAAGCGGACACGGACACGGACACGGACAGGACTCCACCGGACCCGGATAGATTTTTAGTTTTATTTTATTTTTTTTTTACATGTTGTCGTGTAAACTTCGCAGTCGATGCCGTTTTTGAAGCGGCGCCGTCGGAGCTGAACCCCCTCCTCCTCCTCCTCCTCCATCTCAGTTGGTAAACGCTGATCCTCCGCGGAGCGAACCAGCCGTTACACACTTCGTTCTCCCCGACGGCCGCTCCGCTCAACCGGATACCAACCGCCACCAAGACCGTGTCGCCCGAGCCGATGCCAACGGCAGACTGCAGGCTGCTCCATCATGGCCGGATCATGAGGTGTTTGACTTATCTGCTCCTACTTCCCGAAACGCTGAAGAAGTCCAAGAAGGTCGGCAAGCTCCCGGGCAGGCTGCCGGTATGTTATGAGATCCTGACTCTGTCCCTGACCAGCAAGAAGCAGCAGCAGCAGCAGCAGCAGCAGCACAAGCAGAAGGAGAAGAAGATGGCTGCGGAGCTGTACCCCGCCGCCAACACCAACAACACCAACCTGGCCAACGGCACTACGGTAGCGGACACCGAGAAGACCAAGGAGGTGCAGGTGAGCCAGGCCAGCAGCGCGGCGACCACCCCGACCACCCAGCAGAACATCAACAACAACAACGTCGACCCACCCAGCTGGCAGTGCAGCCACCCCACGCTGAGAGAGAGGTAACCCCGCAGTCACCCCCCCGCTTCACGGCCACGTTACACCGTGTGTGCAGCAACATACATGTTTATTCCCGAGAGCCATAAAGTAAAGTACACTCAGGTCATTAGCAGGTAATGGCAGCTCTCTGTGTTCATGTGACGGTAGCCGAGAGGAGATGAAACGCACCATGAAGTGCAGTAAGGTCACTGTAACCCCCCCCCCCCCCCCCGCTTCACGCTGGCTTATCTGCTTTTACTTTGAAGGAGCTCGTTATTTACAGTGTCATTTAAAGTTTGCACAGCCACATAAATGTAAAAGTTGCATCAACTGCACTGAAGCACTTTTGTCACACAATGTGAATATTTCCTGTTTTTCTTACTTTTACATCATATGATACTGAATATATTTGTTTTTTTGTTTTGTTTTTTTTTGGTTGTAATGAGACAAACAGGGCGTTTAAAACGCTCTGGGAACATGTGATGGCCGTTTTCCCCACCGTTAATGAACAGCAGCATAATAAGTAGATGTATTGATTATGAAAGTGTTGGAGTTGCAGCCCAGCTTCTGTAGCTATATCCTCCCCAAACCTATGAAAATAACCAGTGTCTCTAGGCAAAAAGAGTGTGGGAGGACTCGGTGTTATACAATCCTGGAGGCTTGTTGGTGAAACCCTGCTCCTGCTTTTAGGAATGCCTTGATGTTTAACAATGAGCTGATGGCCGATGTCCACTTCATCGTCGGGCCCCTGGGAGCTTCACAGAAGGTCCCAGCACACAAGGTAAAGACGATTCGCCTCTTTCACTGTGCAAAGCTTGAGTCATGTTTACGTTTGGTGACTTTAAACATCCATTAGGTCGGACAGGAAGCTGCTCCTGCCTCTGCACCAGGCTAATCCTGCTGCTCCTCTGTTGAACTTCGCAAAAGAAAAGTGATTCTGGTTGCATGTGTTTGACGCATCTGTTTGTTCCCTCCCTCCCTCTCCCTCTCTCCCTCCCTCTCTCTCTCTCAGTATGTGCTGGCCGTGGGAAGCTCCGTCTTCTGTGCCATGTTTTACGGCGATCTGGCGGAGGAGGAGTCTGAGATCCATATCCCAGATGTGGAACCTGCTGCTTTTCTAATTCTGCTGAAGTAAGCCACTCACCATCCCTCACACAGCCAACCAGAAGGAGAGATGACAAGCGCAGTCAGTGTCACTTCAAAGCATATTATTACTCATCCAAAGCTAAGCAGAGGCGAATGCCAAAATGCTGGGAGCGCCAGAGAGCAGTGGCAGCAGCACGGTGGCTCTGTAATTGCTGGTTTTCTCAGCGCTCTTTGTTCAACTAGAAACATTTTTTTCCCCTCTTCCTCATCCACAGCCTGACAGTGTTGTTGGAGGGGGACATATGCAGACAGGGAGTTATAAATAACCTGCCTTTGTTTCTCATTTAGTGGCAGTGGCTAAGCCAGCAGCGCGGGCTGTTGCACGTTATGTCTTCTGAGCAAAGGTTAGGATGTGTTAAGTCATCGCAGGAAGAAAAGAGGCAGCTGTTTTCTCCATTTGGCATTAAGAAATAAGAGGTGGTTCTCTCTAGGATCCAAAGTCAGCTCACACACTAGGTCACAGTGCATCATGTCTCACTCTCAGACGTGCACATTCACCGTGCTTTAAACACTGTTTTCCCTCTCACAGGTACATGTACAGTGATGAGATCGACCTGGAGGCAGACACGGTGCTGGCCACCCTGTACGCTGCCAAGAAGTACATTGTCCCTGCACTGGCCAAGGCCTGCGTCACCTTCCTGGAAACGAGCCTGGAGGCCAAGAACGCCTGCGTGCTGCTCTCCCAGAGCCGTCTGTTCGAGGAGCCCGAGTTGACGCAGCGCTGCTGGGAGGTGATCGACGCTCAGGCCGAGCTCGCTCTCTGCTCCGAGGGCTTCTGCGAGATCGACCTGCAGACTCTGGAGATCATCCTGCGCAGGGAGACCCTCAACACCAAGGAGGTGGTGGTGTTTGAGGCCGTCATGAACTGGGCCACGGCGGAGTGCAAGCGACAAGGGTTGGGTCCCACCACCCGCAACAGAAGAGATGTCCTTGGCAAGGCGCTGTTTCTGGTGCGCATCCCCACCATGAGCCTGGAGGAGTTTGCTAACGGGGCGGCGCAATCTGACATCCTGACACTGGAGGAGACGCACAATGTGTTCCTGTGGTACACTGCGGCCAAAAAGCCCCAGCTGGACTTCCCTCTGACTGCCAGGAAGGGCCTGGCGCCTCAGAGGTGCCACCGCTTCCAGTCCTCGGCCTACCGGAGCAATCAGTGGCGCTACCGCGGCCGGTGCGACAGCATTCAGTTCGCGGTGGACAAGAGGATCTTTATCGCCGGTTTGGGTCTGTACGGGTCGAGCGGCGGCAAAGCCGAGTACAGCGTCAAAATCGAACTCAAGCGGCAGGGGGTGATCCTGGCACAGAACCTGACAAAGTTCGTGTCGGACGGGTCGAGCAGTACGTTTCCGGTGTGGTTCGAGCATCCTGTTCAGGTGGAGCAGGACGCGTTCTACACGGTGAGCGCCGTGCTGGACGGGAACGAGCTGAGCTATTTTGGCCAGGAGGGCATGACGGAGGTGCAGTGCGGGAAGGTGACATTTCAATTCCAGTGTTCCTCCGACAGCACCAACGGGACCGGAGTACAGGGAGGACAGATCCCCGAGCTTGTGTTCTACGCATGAGCTGCTCCGGACTTGCTGATGGAAAACTAGGTTCATCCTCGCCTCCCAGCCTTCAACGTAATGTAGCATTAAAGACACTTGAGTAATGTCACACTAAATGGCCTGGTTAGAGAGACTATTTTAAACAAGAAGCGAAGGAGCTGTCGTTTTATCTTATTTAAGTTAATGTTATTTTTTTATTTAAATACTGGGTTAACGTTATTTGCTCTGATGCCTGTGTTCAAAGGCTGCGGCTGCTGTAGAAACAACATTAATACAGTGATTTGTGGTTATGTAATCAAGCTGAGCTCCGCAACTGGAACAAGTAGGGACTGCTTCAAATTGTGTAATTGCAAGTCTATATACAATGTTGTTACTATAGTCTGAGCAGCAATACTACACGAGGAGCAAACTTTATGTAGTGTTATGATCCTAAATGCAAAAAAAAACAAAATAACAAAACAACAACAAAAAAAAAAAGTAGAAATCTTGTGAGAAGCAGAGATGTTTTGCACTTCAGAGGACGACCTCGGAAACGTTGTGTCTTTTGTAAAATACAATTTAACTGTTAACAGCTTGATGCTGTTAAAGACCAGATGTGTTCTGTACGAGGATGCTTCAATACACCTGACGATAAAACATAAAGGTTATAATGTGACTGAAGCCACACATGTCATATTGTTATTGTTATCATGGTGCCTGGGTCGGAGAGGGGAGCAGGGGATTTGAGGGGCAGCAGCGCCCTCTGGTTACACCACGGTGAACTGCACCCAGTGGGGTTAACAGGAGGTTTATGGGGCTGCTTTTTAAAACCAACATTTCCCTGTCCTGATCTGTACAGCTGCTCCATCTAGGTTTTATTTTTGACTCAATCTATCCTCATTTTCCCAAACACAGCTGCCCAGTCAGTTCATCTGTACACCTACGAGTAGAACCTGCACGACAGGTCTGTGATCTCCGAGGAGGAGGAGGAGGAAGAGGAAGAGTGTTCGTGGTTGTGATTCACTCATGACTCATGTGCAGCGTAAACAAAATACCTTCAATTAGCAGCAGGACTTGAGTTAAAAACGTCAACCTGCAAATTAAAGTGGGTTAAAAAAAGAGGTGTAAAATGAAATGTGCACAGGTTGTGGTGGAGCTCTGGTGTGCAGGAGAAGGTAATTAGGACAAACAGTTAAAAATGAAGGCAGAGAGTGCGTCTCTCGGTCCGTGGGGCTCAGCAGGGACGTTTTACAGCAAATTAAAGAACAAATCGTCTAAAAGAGCTAAAAGTGTTGTGTTCAAATCTGTATCAAACTCACTGCCGTCACATTAAGGCCAGGGATTCACACTGGCTGCGATGCCTGGACACCACACGTTCATCTGCCTGAGGTATAAACTGGAGATGTTTGGAGGTTGAAAAGAGACGTGGGTGTTTAACCAAGCAGCAGGGACGGAAAGAAAAAACACACATATATATACACACACACTCACACAAACAAGGTGCACTTTGGGAAATGAAGGATGCAGTGCTTCTTGGCACCGGACACACACACACACTCACACACTCATGGATTAAAAGTCAGCACACTTCGGCCTCTGCTGCATCGACATTCACAACTCTGAGTCTCCAGTTTATTGTGGATGTGATAATAAATCCCTGGAGTTTCCTTTTAAACCATTTACAGAGGGAAAAACACGGAGCATCCTCAGACTCCTGCTCAGGACACATGAAGATCTGCTGCTTCATATCACTGTAAGTTAAATGTCTGTGGGTTCGGCTGGTGGGAGCTGATTCACCTTTTAAAAAGAGCATAATCCAGCTCCGTCGTTCATGATCTAAGCAGTAAAAGAGTGTGAGGGAGAGGTCGGTACCTATAGCTGGAGCGTTGATGCACAGCTCTCTGGCCAGGACGAGGAAGGTTTTCCCCAGGACGTAAACGTTCACCTGAGGAGGAGGAGGGAAAAAAAAACAACAGATGAGACAATGACGGTAAAAACGCCAGACAGTGGCGGAGTGTGTTGGAAGAAAAAACCCATGTGCTTCCAGTCGAGAGTCTTAATTTCCTAACTGGATTTGCGTGGTTACGTGATCCTGGAGCTGCTGTTAAGTGAGCTCGACGACTCCAGGAGCCATTAAACCCATTTAAAAGCCACTTACAGAACCAGACTGGAGCCTGAGCATCGGTCTGAAATTAAAGAGTTTGTCTCCAACAGCGGGGACGTGACGAGGACGACGGGTGTTGTTTGAGAGAGGAAGTAAATAAATAAATAAGTAAATAAAGCCCAACCGGCTCCATTAGGACGTGACACGTCAGGTTAAGTGTCCCGGTTACATAATCGACCCACAGGTTGGAGAACATCTCACTTCAATATGTGTGATTAAAAGCTGATCTGCTGCGATTTGATTGTTGTCCAGGTTTGGTAACTCACAGCTCTGATTCATTCCCACCTCCCTCCCTCCCTCCCCTCACCTCAGATTTATTTCCTCTATCTAAATTACTCGTCTGAGCCCCGAGACGTGTGATCGGACAGTCCTCAGCTCTACACGGACATTTCCTCTCTCCTCTTAAGAAGTCGACGTTTTAAACTCCATCATTTAGTTATTTCTGGAGATTTTCACTGAGGTGACCTGATAACCTTCGTGTATCTGAGAGCAGGAGGTGGACCTGACTGATTTATCTGCACAGCACTATTTTTATCAGCCGCAGCAGGGTGACCTTTCTTCTGTACAGACGTCAGCGGCGGACGAAAATCAGCACAGGCAAAGAGACAAAGGGTTATTGTGATAAGTGACTGAGGGGGGAAAAGAAAGAGCTGAAAATGGGACAAACAGTGGATTAAATGAGTCCAGAGCTGAAAGCAGAACCACTGTTTCGTCTCCGAGGACTTTAAATAACTTCAAAATCAACTTTGCACTTCACAAAAATACACAAATCTTCAAAATCAGGTACGAATGAGGTATTGATTTAAAAAAGTTACCAGATAACTTGGTGTTATAAACATATGAATAAGTGTAATTCAATAAAAGGCAAGTACACAAACATAAAATAACAATGCAAAATCTATAAAAGTAAAGTGACATTATGGTGAATTTTGTTGTAAATAAGTAAAAACTTCAACGAGGTGAAAAACTACACAATAATGAGAATGAATGTTTTCTCATTAGAGGTTCCTGCTCAGAGCAGATCATTTAGTCATGTCTGAAATGATGTGATCTGAGAGTTCGGAGGCGAACGTGAGAGAAAGTGCCAGTGTAGTTTGAAACCCTGCAGATGGATCAGGATCAAACAGGAAGTCGGAGCTCTGTGACCTAATGTTTTAGGTCTAATGGTCGAGTGTAGATGGATTTCTGCATCCGAGGTAAAAGGAAAGATGATGTGTTCCTCGACTGCAGGAGAAAAGTCAAAGGTGGCCACATCCAGGGGGCCGTTCCACAAAACTCTCCACCACTCAAGTCACTGACGCTGAAGAAACTCCCACAGCTGCAGAGACTCTGTGGAAGGATGTCCTCAGTTAAAGGCCTTGCAGCAGGGTTGATTCGCTGTCATTAGCACCTCTGATGCTCATTATCACTTTTGCAGGAGACGGTTATATTAATAAAATCTTGTTGTTTTGACACAAAGGTTACCAAGTTGTTGATGAGACCATAAGAACAACTCTGCATAAAACTGTGGAGCTCATTAAGCTGCAGGAAGTAGAGCGATCCGACTTGGACTGATCACGAGCTGTCTCATCACTTCCTCTTGATGGATGCACCTTCAGTGTCTGTCTTTCTTTATCCAATCTGAAGTGATGCAGAATTAAGTCAAAGAGTTTTGTGCAGCCAAGAAACCTTCAGGTGTTTTCCTCAGTCGGCCTCAGACCTCGGGTTAACGACACCGCTGCTGCTGCTGACAACAGGGTTTGTCAAACTGAATGGATGTTTTGGCCCAACAGTGATGACTGTGTCTAAAAGTTGGGGAAGTTCTGACCGTAGTTAAACACCGATGGGGCATCCAGACCAGTGGTGACCCAGTCGAAAAACCTTCAGACCAGCTTCTGGATGTGCTGAGTGTGGTTAAACTCTGCTGAGTATGAACCTGGTCCAGAGGAGGAGGAGGAGGAGGAGGAGGTGGTGATGGATGCGAGCCAGTGTCGTTGGGGTTATCACGCCAGCGCCTCCCATCACAGATGTTTCATTGTGTTTCACCCACAACACCTCCAGAAGGCTCGGCAGTAAATTCTGTCATCATCCCACCCCCACCCCACCTCCCCAGCTCCATGTGAAAGGATCTAATGACAAATAGTGCTGAATAACAAAGCCACGAGGCTGCACATCTATCATCTCCTGCTCAAATTAACAGCGATACGGCGCAGAACTCAGCTTCCGAGGCTGAAATCTGAAGCAGAAGGCAGCGAAAGCCGGAGGATCGGGTCGTGAACTTCAGGTCAGATCTCTGTCATTCCTTCAGACCGACTATACTCCCAGACCCCCAGGGTCGGAGGGAGGGAGGAGGGGAGTGGGGGGTGGAGGGCAGTTTGGGAGCAGACAGAAGGACTCTCGCTCTCAGCCGCCCCCCCCTCCTCCTCTCTCTGCAGCCGGGGCAGGGACGCAGATGCTCCACTACTATTCTGGGAAATGGATTCCAGCGAGGAATTTATACACAAAAGCAGACAGAGTGGAGGAGGAGGAGGAGGAGGAGGAGGAGGAAGTGGAACAAGTGCGGTCGCTTTTAAGTTTTTACAGCTGAACGGTTTAAAAAAGCTGCAATAATCAATATTTCTACATTAACAGTGCCAGAGAGAAAGAAGAAAACACTGATGTGTGTAATAGGTGGTGCTTGTATCGACGAGAGATTCCACTTTTCACACTCACTGTTTAGGTTTTTACGCTCCATAAATGGCCTGTTTTTTAGTTCAGTCTCACGCTCTCAGCAGCAGGCGGCCATTTTCAGCCAAGAAGCAGAGATATAAACAAGACAAAGAGAGAGAGAGCAGCCGGTGAAGCTCTGAGCAGCTACAGAGGCAGACATTTCCCTCAGGAGGCGGAGGAGACCAAAACCAGAGGAAATACTGGACCTGGATTCACCACAGCTCCACGTCAAAGCACCATGTGCTAGTTCAGCTTTATAAAGTCACATCATGTTCCCTTTGCTTTGCTCCCAAGTGGCCAAAACAATTAATTAATCAGTCAGTGCAAGGTCGAATTACATCTTTCAACCCGAGTCTCATTCTTGTAATTTTGTCCAGTTGGTCCAATCATTAGGAATCAGATTACTAATTCTTAATCAACATTGTTTTCACCAACTTAATTTGATTAACGCAGCTGCATCTCCGGAAACAAAACGTCCAAATCAGTTGATTGACTTTACAAGAGAAAAGTTCTGGGTCGGACTTTCAGCTTCGACCTTCGACTGTGAGCTGTGTGAAGGCTCATCACAGACACTGGGACGATATGTTGACTGAAGGTTTCACCTCTAAATAAAGTGGTTTAGTTCAAATGGATAAAGTGTAAACGGCTTGTTTACAACAGCAGCATCACATGACACAGTTGATCAATGATGCAGCTCATCACCTGAAGAAAACCAGAAAAGTCCAAATTCAGTATTTATCATTTAAATATTAAGTTAACATGATGCATGTATTGAACGACCTGCATCTCTCTGCAGAGTTTTGTTAATCGTGCACAATCATGCGCTGAATTCGTCACCATGCCGTCGAGCCGCTTGAAGACGAAACAAGGAGAAAACGACCTCCCCTCTGCTCTGTGGCACTAAGTGAAACTTTCCGGGTCAGAGGTCGACTCAGAAACTCTCCACCAACAAAAACACTGAACAGACACTTGATCCTTCAAAGCCCGAGCGTCTCAACAGGTGGCAGGAGGCGGCGACCGAGGCTTCGAGGGCAAAAAGGTTTCAACCAGAGGATTCGTGACGGGGCCGGAGAGACTGACGATGTTCGTGAGTCAGGTCCTAAAGCTGCAACAAACTGAACCACAGAACAGCTGCGCAACAGGTCTGAGAGTCTCTGCTTTAAATCCTGACGCTCAGGAAATGCAGGATAAAGTTAGTGATTCAAAGCTTTAAAAAGCCAGAATATCCTCGTATCCAGACATACGTATTCAACCAACGCTCTTGCAAGTTGAGGAAATAAAAGTCTAGTAGAAGAACAATCTGTTACCAGGGGTAGAAACCTTCCTGGTGACCTGAGGTGACCTCTGACCGATCAATAGGATCCATCACCTCGGATGCACCTGTTGTTAAACCCTGAGCTCCTGATCAACATGTGATAACACTTCCATCACATCAGACAGAGCTGAACACCAGAGGACAACAGCTGACTTTTTAAAGTCAGTATTGATCCAGCTCTGATCAATACCTCAGCAGCTGAGCGGAGGACTAAAAGCGTCAAAGCTCCTCACTCATCCAAACAATGCAGCTGAGACCAAGTGTCCAGGGTGTGGATCCATAAACCAGTGATTGGTGGGACGTTGCTGTTACAGCAGCAGCCGAAATGTTGGGCATTAACCACCACCACCAGCCCCGACCCCACCCACCCAACAATCCACTTCAAAATCCACACCAGGCCTCCACATGCCGGGGTGTGGACGGTGGGTGGGTGGGGGGAGGGGGCAGCCCGGCTCCTCCAGGACAGCTGGGTGCATAAAAATAAAAGCCCGTGACCAGCTGTGACTCTGAGAAATGTCCCACCACCTCCACCACACCCCTGACTCACTCACTGTGAATCGGCTGCCATTAAATATGCAGACAAATGGAGGGGTTTCTAAATTTACACACACACACACACACACACACACACACACACACACACACACACACACGACTCAGGTTTAATTACATGGGTGAAAGTCTGAATGCAAGATGACTGCAGTCAGAGCAAGTGGTTAGGCAGAGGTGCATTATGGGAGTCGTGGTGAGTTAGAGTTAGAGGCAGGGGTGGGCACCAAGAGGCACATCAAAGTCAGGAATAAATAACTTTTCTTTCAAGCCTGCAGACGCTGGTTTTAGTTTAGATTTACAATAATTAGTTGATAAATCGATCGACAGAACTTCAGTCATTAAAGTTGACTTCTATCAGAGTATTTGCTCCTTCTGTTTGTTTTACATTGAACTGAATATTTAGAAGTTTGGACTAAAACCGGAAGCTTTTCACTGTTTCTCTAATCGAGAAAATAACAGGCACATTAACCAATAACGATCCTAAGTGTTGAGTCTTACCTGCAGGAGATCACTGAGGTCCAGCAGCATGTCTGACGCAAACAGGTTAAGGTGAAAAACACGAGAAGGAAACAGCTGAAAAAAGAGTTTAAAGAGTTAAGAGACACAAAAAATGATGAGACAAAGAGTCAAACTTCCCTCTTCACCTTTATAAACCAGTCGACATCATGTAAAGCTGTTGGGAGGCTCTTTGTAACACAGGACATCTCATAGTGATCAAACTAAAGATGCTAAGCTAACGCTACACTTCCTGTTTGTATCTCTAGAGAGCATGATGGGAACTGTAGTCAGTGACATCTGATGATTTCTAAAGAAGAGCAAAAAAAAGTGACTAATAAGGAGGAGCACACACACACACACACACACACACACACACACTTAATCAGTCACACACACAATGTCAACAATAAGACCAAGAGATTAACAGTAACAGTGACAGTAAACGCTGGATAACAATGGTGTGACAATAATGTGACGATAGTGTGTATCATGTTGTGTAGAACACGTGTGCGTCATGGAGCGAGTTTCCATCTCCAGCAACAAACAAACAAACAAACAGCAGATTAACATGAAAAGACAACAGGTGTGAAGGGGGCGGGGTTTTGTCTTGTCAGCTGATGATGTCACTATGTCGTCCCCATGTGAAATCAAATCAAATTCTGATGTTTGACTTTTGTTTTTCATTGAAGAAATAAGAAAAGGGAAGTCAGGTGACACGGATGTAGAGGTTAACATTTCAAAATAAAAGACCATGGGAAAAAAACAACCCCCCCTGCAAAAAACCCCCCAAAAATTCTGACTGAAAACCAACATCCCATCACCCCTCTCTTACTCTCTCTTCTCTGAGCTTGGAGCACCCTTGTCTCCGTGGCGACGGGGTCTCCGTGGCGACAGGTGCACCTGTCTCCAGCCTGCCAGAGTGGATTAAGCGGGGTTTGGGGTGGGGTGGGGGGGGCTTCCTCTGAAAAGGCCTGACAATGGAATTAGCAGCAGTGCAGATGAAATGGAAAAGATAATCCCAGCACACGCCGTCTGGAGATTAGAGCCGAGCGCCTTAATCAGGAAAACAAACGACAGCGGGTCCTTGAACACATCTGGGACTCACATCTTGTTTAGAGCCACAGGAAGAGACCAGAGATGGACACTGAAACTGATCACACACACACAGACACACACATATTTGTGTTTGTACCGTCCCTGTTTCAACATAATAAAGCTGCCGTGACGTCCCCAGGTGCATGAGCCCTGGTTTCATTGGTTTTCCCTCCTGTGGGATGAAAGCAGACCTGATCAGCAAACATCAAACATCAACCTCCACTAATGCTCTCACGTCTGAACCGAAGATAATCCCACATCCACACAGCCAGGACCCAAAATCTGCCGCTGAAAAGCCTGAATCCAGAGGAGCGGGGAGGAGCCGATTAAAAACGCCAGCTCGACAAATCTACCGGACTCTCAGGTGAAGGCCGCTGCTCCGCCACAGTCGAAGCAGATGGCTGCAGGAGATAGGACCAGATGCTCGGTGCATCCGAGACCTCAGCGGGCTCAGGAACTGGAGGTCGGAGCAGCTGAACGAGCCAAGTGATTTCAAGCACAGTGAAGCTGTTAAAAACCAACAGCCGACATGTTAATCAGCATTTGTGTGTTAGAAGAAGAAGAATGTTGATGAGAAAGGAGCTCGTACTGTCAGTACCGTTAACTTCAGATCTGTTTTTAGATCTGCTTTTATTCTGAAAATGTCTCTTATGCCGATGGACAGTGTGTAAATATGCTGTGTTTGCCAGAGGAAGTGGATCCCGGTTCTTCTTTCTTCTGCTGTATCTGCTTCAAAGTTTAACCTGTTGTGGTCCAGAGATGCAACGAGTGGTTATTTCATTCCTTTGGCATCTTCTCCATCTCCCTGGAGATGTTTGTGTGTGTGAAACCACCAGCAGGTCTTCAGTTTGTGAAATACTGAGGTGATTTAAGTGACTTTGAACAGGTCCGTCTCCTCTGATCTGATGCTCAGGTTGAACTCCAGCAGATCTTCTTGAACATGAGTCACTGCCTTGTGATTGGCCTGTTAGATGTGTGTTGAACAGGTGAGTAGAGGTCCTGAGTGTTTATATTTCTAAGAGAAGTTCAGATTTAATGGCTGCATGGATGTAAACACAAGTTTCCCGGCTCGTTTGAAGAAGGAAGAAGAGAAGACCGTATAAAAAAAACAAAAGGATCAAGCGGAGGTACAAAGAGAGAAGAACAATCTGCTTTTAGCCTAAAACCAGATGCATGATCATCCTCATCGTCTGGTTCTGCTCTGTGTGGTTTTGAGCTTGTTAAATTAAAGTCCAGATGAGACGAATGTTTCCCTCCTCCTCCTCCTCCTCCTCCTCTTCTTCTTCTTTGTCCTGATTCTCTCCTGCAACAGCGTTACACACTCGCCCAGCTGTGGAGAAGGAAGTGAGCGAAGCTATTTTTACCACAGCGGCCTCACTCCTCTGAATATGAGCAAACAGACAGGCCTGTTCTGACAACACACACACACACACACACACACACTCAGAGGCCCAGTAAACAATGCAGCAGCAGCAGCAGCAGCAAGGCATCACACCGTCCTCGCCCCTCTTTCATTGGGCAAACCTCTCCCAGCCGTCCTGTGCTGTTGCTGCTGCTCTTACGTAACAGAGAGCATCCTCTGAGGCAAGTGAGTCAGGAGTGAACCGACAGGAAAAACACAGAGCCACTGTGCTTATGAAAAAAGGATGAAGCTAAAAGTCCCATTATCCCGCCGCTGATGCGCCGCGCTCAGCTTCAATCAGCCGCCGTTTGCAGATTATGAAACATTAAGATGGCGACAGGCGGTCTTGTTCACATCAGACGTAACCTGAGCACTTTGATGTGCCAGCCTCCATCAGGTCATAATGCAGGTTTGACAAATTTAACTTTGCCTCCGCTGAACAACTGAAACTTCTGCTCGGATAATTGCAGCGAGCGAGCGCGCAGAAGGTTTTTACTCATCGTGCACGCATAGGAAACGGCGCTCTGATCAATTATGGAGGTGGCGCTTTGATCAGGTTTCATCTCCACTTTGTTGCAACGTTTAATTAGACCGACACACAAGCTGAGGGCTAACGGTGCTAACAGTGCTAACTGATCCCTCCGCTCTGACTCTCTGGATCCTGCAGCATCCAGATGTTTGTTTGTTCACTTAGAGCTTAATCAACAAATCAAGTGATCAACTGAAGCCTGATCAGCAACAATCCTGATGATCTAGTGATTGATTCTGTTGTTTTTCTGAACTAAAACTCACATGTTCTTGCCTCTGAAATTTGATTATTTTTGATCTTCTGTCAGTCAAATTCACCCATGTCCAATGTTGATGAGCATTTTTCACTGTTTTCTTGCACATTCATTCATAAAATTATGATAAAAACAGCATTTAACTGAAACAAGAACAAATCTTGCAATATCAGAAAACATTGCAATACTACAGCTCCCATCATGCACTGGCTGACACAAACAGGAAGTCTAGTGTTCAAATGCAATCAGAGAAGTAGCTGTGGGCTGCACCTTGAGCATTAAGGAAATAATTAGCTAATTAGCATCTCAATCTGAGCATAAAGTGACAAAGACAAAGTTATAATGAGCTTCATGTGACTTTATCAGCTCGACTGGTTTGTAAATATGAAGAAGTAGTTTGCAAAGTTCGATTCAAAATGTTGTTGTTCATTATATTTTACTTTGTTCCGGAGACATTTCACTTGTTTTCCAGGTTCTATTAAAAAGTCAGAACATGAGCAGGGAAGGATACGCGGCGTTCCCTCTGTGCGACACACCAGGTAGAGGCAGGCGGCGATGATGTGGGACGTCTTGCGGCCGTAGGTCAGACGCTTGTTGAGCGCCATCCTGTAGAAGTTGAAAGCCGTGTCCAGACAGTGTTGGTTCATCTGCAGCTGGTGACCCAGCGTGTTGATCTGCTGCTTGGCTGGAGACACACAAACAAACAAACAACAGTGATGAAGATGAAAACATGCATGTGATGTGATACGGTGGCCCTGAGAGGCCAAAACACTGCAGCTTAAGGAAACATGTGAACAGAGAATAAATGCACAACAAATACAGAAAACAATGTGTTGTTTTCTAATGTGGAGCAAAACTAGATACAGTTGATATTTACAGCTCTGCAGCACACGATGTTCACTGTCTAGATTTTTTTACATTTACTGCAGCTGTTTAGTGAGAAAAGTTGTTATTTGTTGTTGTGATTGTAACATTAACTTCATGATTTGTGCGAACTTGATTTTTGCTGCATTAAACCTGCAGCTCATAGACTGGAGCCACTGAGTAACTTTATTTAACTAAAAACAAAGACGCTGATTCTCTGCACAAACCTGATTATCACTTGTTTTGTTGTTTCTTTATGCAAGCTTACTTTGTTTTTCTTCTCCCCTCAACTTTACTTAACGTATATTCTTCTCCCAGTGGACATTTATTTTAACACTGTTTAATGTGCACTGCAGACAGAGACGATGCATTAAACAGCGTTCAATGAATGTTCATTTATCTTTACTGTCATTAAAGCTTTATTCGTCATTATCACTGATCAATGCCATTTACATGACATCCACGGACATAGTGTTTAGTTTGACGTCCTCTGTGCTGCTAACGTTCGAAACTCTCCTGTGTGATCATGACTGTTGCTACGACAACAAGTCGTGACAGGAGTTTAAGGCATGAGGTTCATCTAACCCGACGTCTTGACCACAAAGAATGACACAAGTGAAGTGTGAGGCCGCCCGAACCTGACATGAACCTGTTTCTGGAGTACGGATGAACACACACACACACACACACACACACACACACACACACACACAGAGGCGTGTAATTACGTAAGGTTTACTGTATGCAAACAAAGTTCTGCAAACGTGTCAGGACACACGCCTGGAGACATGCACAAGGGTTTGATTATGCACATGTGCAAACACACACACACACATAACGACGCCTTCACACGCAATCACACAAAATACACACACAACACAAACCTGTTCAGATGTAAAGCAGGTGGAGACGAAGAGTTCATAATCACTGCTACACAGCTGCAGTGTGTGTGTGTGAGTGTGTGTGTGTGTGTAGAGTTCATGACATTCGATGAGCTCAACATGTTGAGTACCCTCACACTCAAACACACACACACACACACAACCAGATGTGTGTGACCTACTGAACTGAGTGCGACGTCTGGGAATGTGAGCAGCTCTGAGCTCATCAGGTCGTCATGCTGTTCACACACACACACACACACACACACATCAGACACACACACACTATTAAACCACGTCTGCTTATTCAGCTTCCTGTCTCTCATCGTTCCAGTAAAACATCAGTCAGTCGTCAGCTCAGCAGAAACTGACAGAGAAGAAGAAATGATGTTAAAGTCCAACGTGTATCTTATATTTATTTATATTTAGTGCGTATTGTTATTCATGTCTGGTCTCTGGTTTCTACACACACGGTATGTAAATATATGAATTTTAAATGTGTTTTCATCTCATGTCCACATGTATTTCCTCTCTGTACGTATATCACATATTCATATGGGAGGTCTTTAATAGCACCAACGTGTTTTAATGCAGTGATAAATCTGCTGTGCTCATATTTAGTTTGGATTTAAGCGTCATAAAATCCAGATTAAACCCGAGTCCAGTCCGTGACTGGAAACTATGAGTGGACGATGAAGATTAAAATCCATCAGAGCGATTATTAAACCTCTCCCAGGAGGTTTTTTTATGCTTCGTGTCGACGGCGTCTTCACAGCGGCAGACACGAGGACATGTAGGCCGTTCATACAGAAACACACCAAAGAGAGAATCAATATAATCCAGACTTTACAACAACAAACTTTTGTTTCTGTTGATGATGAATTTTAAAGCGACTGTGAACAGCTCTGAGTTAATTGCTGCCTAAGTTTGTGTCACAGATGATAAGTAGGGCAGAGACTCGGCGCCGCAGCTGTAATTAGGACTCTTCTTCTTCTTCTTCTTCTTCTGAGGTTTAAAAGAACATTCAACATAAAAGTTTCCTGACCTCTCCATGACTCCTAAAGCTCAAACATCCAAACAGCTCCTGACTCTTTCATAGGTTCCTCTTCCTCCTCTACCTCATAACGTTTACATGAACAAAAACTGGGACACGCTACAGTGGAGCTTGGAACGAGGGGGGAGGTAGAGAGAGGCAGAGACAGACAGGAGAGAGAGAGAGGAGAGAGAGAGAGAGAGAGGAGAGAGAGGCCGTCATCATTATCATCATCATCATCATCATCATCATCACCAATGGAGATCCCAGTCAGACCCCTGAACAGCACAGGCTCCTGGACTGGGACCAGTTTGTGAAGCTCTCAAATGTATATACCTGGATGGATGGATGGAGTAAAGCTGATCCTTATCTTCTGAATAATCGATTAATTAATTAATCAATTAAACATAAACTTCTATATAATTTTTTTCTCTTTTGCATTTTTCCTCATCTGACGACCCTTCCTCGTGTCTCCACGGTAACACCACCGTACAGCCACGCTCCACTAGTACGAACTCAGGGGCTGTTTCAGCTTCAGTCTCATCGTCTACATGAACTCTACTCGTTCTCTCACACTCACACTCACACACACACACACACACACATTGCTGATCAGCCTCAAAAACACAAACACACAGTTACAGTTTAATCGTTCTGGAGCCGGTTCATAAAAATTCCTGACGAGCATTAACGAGCTCCACATGTCAAAGTGAGACGATACTGATGCTCCGAGTGTGTGTGTGTGTGTGTGTGTGTGTGTGTGTGACAGAGTGTGTGTTATAAAGGTCTAAGTGAGCTACAGAGGAGCTGGTCCATGCTAGGCTAGGCTAAAGTAGGCTAAATTAAGCCAAGCTAACCTGCACGCAGAGTGTTGATCTTCTAATCTCTTCCTCAGCTCGACAGCTAATAAACACATTTCCCCACGAAGCTCAAACTACTTCTTTAAGCTGTGTGTGACACCGATGTAACCCCAAACACACACACACACACACACACACACACACACACACACAGCATCAAACACCAAAGCCTCCACATACACACACAAAACTTTTAACTTCATACACACACACACACAGCAAATATAACAGAAGTATTCCCCAATCCTCTTCCTCATATCTTCTCTCACACTCTCACACACACACACACACACACTGTGACTAAACTAATCCCCTTTATATCCACACACACACACACACACACACGCATGCACACACACATGCACACACACTCTTCATTACTCAGCGTCTGCTGCAGTCTGACAGCTCTGTGACTCTGCGGCTCCGTTTGCCGAGACACTGTCAGCTGAGAAGATGACTGCCTGTCACCGTGGTAACCAGCTGCCTCCTCCTCCCCCTCCTCCTCCTCCTCCTCCTCCTCCTCCACCAGCGTACCTTACGAGCTCCGTCTCTCTACCTGTCTACCCATCATTGACCCACTGTCAACCCTCTGCCCAGCAAGTTGTGAGCATCAAGCCCAGGGACTCCCAGGGGGGCCCTCAGGGCTCCTGCAGGGAGTGTGTATGTGTGTGTGGGGGGGGCCTCGGGCTCCTGCAGGGGGGGCCTCAAGGCTCCCTGCTGGGGGCCCCAGCAAAGTAAGGAACAAGTCACTTTAGG
The DNA here is from genome assembly GCA_021432705.1 of Caranx ignobilis. Lineage (NCBI taxonomy): Eukaryota > Metazoa > Chordata > Actinopteri > Carangiformes > Carangidae > Caranx > Caranx ignobilis. The sequence continues at coordinate 710,300 of JAFHLA010000091.1, forward strand.
GCCTGACAGATAGATTCCTCCACAGGACCAGTGTGGTGGGCTGGTACTTCCAGAGAGACGCGCTCCTCTCATCTCACTGGAGCTGCACTGATCGATTAGGTGATTCAGCAGCTGCTTTGATCATCAATTAATCATTTCAGGCTGTTTTTTTTTTAATCAACGAGGCCAAAGATTTAAACTGTGCGGCAGCGTTCACACAGGCTTGAAAGGTGGAGTGTGTGTGTGTGTGTGTGTATGTTGTGTTGATGTGTGGTTGTGTGGCGCCCTCTGCTGGTCACTGACCTCTCTGCAGCGTCTGGGCCCGGGACTCCCTGCCCATCCCTGTGAGGTGAGAGTCTCCGAACGACGGGTGTTTGGCTCCATCTGAAGTCACAGCAGAGACGTTCAGGTTAAAAACAGACAAACCTGAAAACCTTTAACAACAAACTCAACTGTTGTAGTTTCTCCTAAATCTTATGACCAGCTTTAATTCACATTATTGATTATTTTGCCAATTAAATAAAGATTATTTCATTTATTGATCATCTGTTTAGTGTTTCCATCCACTGCAATCTCTCCAACCAACAACTCTTTTTTTTTTTTATTTAAGCTGTACAAACGTGAATCATCATAATCAATAGTAGTACTAGTACTGGTAGTAGTGGTAATCGTAGTAGTAGTGGTTGTAGTAATAGAATTATTTGGGAAATATAAAGTTTATATTGATAATGAATGATTGATATTAGTAGTAGTTGTAGTAAACAGAATGGTAGTTGTATTAGTAATAATATTAATAGTAACACAATTAATGGAAGAGAAGTGTCAGTGTCAGAGTGAGTCTGCAGCTCCATCTAGTGGACAAAAAGAGGAACTACACCTCCACAGTAAAACCTAACATGAATGGACTTGTGCAGACTCAGGAGGAAAGTCATGCAGGCTGAAGGTCAGAGAGAGACCAAAGGTAGATTTTACACACACACACACACACACACACACAGTAACTCATAGAAAACCATTACATAAGAACAACACCAGACTTCATGAGTCCTGAATGGGATCAGGTTAAAGTCAGATCACTCTCGTTCTGAGGGATTTAAAACACTGAGCATGAAAACAATGGTGAGGATTTATTTGTTGTTTCTGAGGACACAGATAAACCTACATTTCTTATTGTGCAAGGTAAAAACGACTTTCCTCCAAAGCAAAACACAACATGTACTGTGAATTTACACGGTTCATGTGCGTTGGTGCTGATCCTCCAAACACTTCCTGTCTGTCTTAATATGACCAAAGACCAGACGTATGTTCCTTGATCCTCCACATCGCACTGACAAACAACTGGGTTTTGATGAAAACCAAGTGTCTGTGGTGTTTTGTTCAAGACATAAACAGCTAAGTCATGGGTCAGCATCATGAACACCAGCAGCTTCTTTATTAATGAACTGATTCTCCATGGACATGTCACCATGGCAACTACAGTGAAGAGGAGTGAACACACACCTGACCTGACCTGACCTCCTCTGGTGTTAAAACAACAGTGACCTCATATCTCCAGGTAGAGTCATTAACTCATTAACGCCTCAGGTGAACTGCCTCCTCGTCGTCGTCCTCGTCCTCTCACCTTGTGAAGAGACGAACTGTCCGACAGCCAGCGAGCTTCCGCCTCCCGTCTCCACGAACTCCACCTCGGACACGATGATGTTGTCCTCCAGCACGGAGCCGCAGCCCATGCAGACAGCATCTCCGCGGGCATGGTCCACGTCGATGTCCGTGCCGCCGCAGTTCTTACAAACCTTGGAGCTCATGTTGGCGTCGGTCGGCGATAATCAAACACACCTGAGGCCAGAGGACGGAGAAGAGTCTGAGTGTGGACACGTTCATATGAACAACACGACCTTTGACCTTACACACCTCATACCTGAGAGATAAATGTGTCGGCTGATGAAACCAAACAGCTGATCAGTGAACTGAAAAAAATAATCAATTGGTCAACCACGTGATTTTCAATTTCAGTCACTGAGCAAGAAAGGAAGTAAGATCATCATCATCAATTAGCAGCCAATTAGCTAATCAATTGATGGTATCAGCTCTAGAGTGCAGGTCAGTGTCTGGGTGTCCGTGGATCCAATGAAGCCTCCTGGGGTAAAGAGGGGCCCAGTGACACACTTCAGCCCCGGGGCCCCCTGCAGGGTCGATCCGGCCATGATGGAGTATGACCGCTGCACAACATTTTATTCATCCACATTTACATGAGTTATAAGCTGCTTCTTGCTGCACTGCCTGCTGGGAGTTTCCCTCCTCCTCCTCCTCATCATCATCATCCTCCTCCTCCTCACCATGGTGACATGAATGAGCTGCAGCCTCCTGCAGTGATTGTGCAGAACTTCACCGGTTAGCTACGTGGCACTGCTCCGCTCCGAGCGGAGGCTAACTCGGCGTCCCCCCCCTCACTCACTCACTCACTCACTCACAGCCGCCCACCAGTCGAGCTTCCCCGGCCGGGTCACGGCTGATCTTGGACCGCCACAGCCCCAGTGTGAATCACACACACTCGCATACACACACACACACACACACATACATCTGGTTCGTGCTGTTGTCATCTCACTGAGCCGTTAGCCGGTCCAACAGCTGGAGCGTCACATGGGGCTGTTGACAGCTGGTTTGCAGGCTAACGCGGCGCTGCTAACCGGCTCCACTGAGCCCAACATCCGCTCCGACACACGGCTCCAGCCTGGACTGAGTGTGCGTTTGACTGAACACAGACCCGGCTGGTTTAACCCACACATAGCGACAGCAGGTGCGGAAAGTGGACCTACCTTCAGTCCGACTGTAGCTGCCTTCAGCCACGCTCGCTGAGTCGCGTGTCAGCCTCCTCTCCTCGCCGCACACCTGTGGCCGTTTCTACGTTAACTGCGGGGTTTTAAAGTTCCTCTCGGTGACCGCAACACTTATCTCATCGTGTCTCCGCTGTGTGGGGAGCTAACAGCGGCCGGACAGCCCTCGGAGCTTCGCTAAATGCCGTAATATCAGCGCAATCCCCTGCACAACACACCCAACATGTGCGTTTGATGCTAGGGAGACACGGACGACACCATTAGGAGCCGGGGAGGGGGGGTGGAGCGGGCTCGAGCTAACGTTTGATTTAAGTAAAGTTCATACAGTTTATAAAGTTAAAGTTATAAGTTTCATAGAAATGTTTTTTATGATCAATGCTAAGGGTTAGCAACATATAAAATCAATTCACAGGGACAAATGTTAGCATGTAGTAAGCTAATGGCGCTAACGGACGCCCCCTCTTACGTAAACACGCTTCGTCGCCGCTTTTAAAAAGACAGTAAAGTCAAACGGAGTGGCCCAGGCTTATTGAGGTTGGAGCTTGACCAAATAAAAAAAAACAACAACATTTATTTGATTCATATTTTATTATAACATTATGTGATTCAGTGCAGACAGTAAGTATATGAAATATAAGTGACAATATATGTTATTTTTTACAGGAACTCACAGTTAAAACTGCACATCTGCCCAAAAGGTGTGTGTGGAGAACCTGAACTTCAAATTAACAGAGAAAGACTGAAGATATTGCTCATTAGATAGTTTGAACGAACTGTACAGAATGGCCATTAACATTATTGCTAACAACTTGAGACACAGGGAGAACATGCAAAGTCCACATAGAAAGGTAGGAGTGCTAAACAACACACCACCGTGCTGCCTGAAGAAGACAACTAGCACACAGTCCATCTGTTAGATATCATGACACAATGTATAACAATGAGTGTAAAATATAAAAACGGAATCATCCTAAAAAAAATATATGTTTATAAATATAGGTAAACAGTACAAAGAAACATTTTCACTTACATCAACGAAATGTACCACTGAGATATCACATTCAAGGGAGGAGTTGTGTTTCATCACAATGTCTTTAAAGCATTCCTGTCATATCAAAAACAGGATGGACGCACAAACGGAGTGAGAGTATTTCAGATTGTATGTGCTTAGTATGGCATCTGTACCTGCTGGTGTGAAAACCATGCAATGCTCAGAAAGACCGTGCCTCCCTCTTAAATATCACACAGGGTCATCGAGGACCCTACTCCAAACCCAGCGTACAGAGGTTCAGTGAACATGCAGCTGAAGGTGTGGAGGTGGATCAGTTTGTCCCAAAGAACGCCATAGAAGGACAGAATGCCAGCAGACCAGTCAAGATGTACTGCTACTCTGTTAAAGATAGAGGAGCAAGGTATGACTGTTTCATTGTGGTTGTGCCAGACAGAGTATTTACCATCAGAGCAGCACAGACTCCAGGATTTGTCATTTCCTCCAAACCGGCAGTTAGCTCCATTGCCCCTTTGTATTCCCCGGTAGGTTACTGCTATATCCACAAGTCCACTCCACTCAACCTCCCAGTAATGGCAGCCAGTCAGACCCTCTCTACACAGCAGCTGACAAATGTCAAACCTATCTGGGTGGTCAGAGTACTCCATGGCCTCCTGCACCTTTGTCACGGATCTGTCTTTTGACAGTTTGAGGTTTCTGTGGGCTGTATTGAGGTCCAGAGTAAGCGTACCAGCATCTGAGGGTGAGACCAATACATAAATCTGTAGCAGTTTATAATCAGGTTTTTCTTTTTAACATTCGTGTGATGTATGTATAGATTTTAGTGCTGAATCTAGGTCAGCTGGACTTAGTTGTAGATTCTTGAAGAAGTCCAGTTGACATAGATTCAACTTTCTTAGAGAACTATGACCTGAAAGACTAAGCACCTTCACAGATTATAGCACTAAATGGATTTTACACCAGGCTGTCTGTTTACTAGGAAGAGTAAGCTCACAGTAATGCAATTTAATCCAATAGATCATTCTTCAGTGTTTGGCTTTTGTTGACATTGTGCTGACAGAGAAGAAAGAGATGTTAATTCAACTGTGTGATCATTTTGGAGGCTGCAGTCTGTGCTACTGTTGAGCTGGACTGTGTTAGCCTTCCCTCACTGATTTCAATGGGTTGAAGAAAGACCTTGACCTTTTGACTAACAAAAAACTTGGAGTCCTAGAAGCCTAGTGAATGTTTGTGCATTACTTTTAGTGGGCGTTCCTAATAAACTGAGAACCCAGTGCTGGTACCTTGTATGTTTTCAGATGAGATTTCAAACTAAAACAATTGTCTGTGTCATATTCTCTCTTTGTATAGGACTGAAAACACACTTACATTTTTTCAGACCTGGTCTCAGCGCATCCTCTCCGCAATGATCCAGACTGAAATAAGACAGAGCAGGGTAACATCAGTGCCCACATCCATGGAAACATGGCCTTCTGCTTGTGTGGTGAGTTTAAACATGTACATATCATCTCACAAATGGTTCAAAGCAACACATACAGTATATTCCCTCTAGTAGTGTGCGTGTACACTCCCTTGCTAACAGAGGGCAGTCAACATATCTTAGCAAACACAGCACAAACCCCTGGAGCAATGGCAAAACATGACGTAATTACTTTATTCACAGCTCTAACGCTGCTACAGGGAAGAGCCAGAAAGCCTCTCCATACCTGAGTTTTTCCAGTCTCCACTGTGGATTCTTCAGTCCAGCAGACAGCAGATTCACTCCTGACTCTCCTGGATGATTGTAGCTCAGGTCCAGCTCTCTGAGATGTGAGGGGTTGGACTTCAGAGCTGAGGTCAGAGATAAGCAGCCTTTCTCTGTAATCTGACAACCACACAACCTGCAAATACACAAAAAAAAGTTTCATAAAATAACATTTTTAAAAGCATTTGAAAAAGTAAATTTCCCAAGTACGCTGTTTCCATTCATCCTGTGAGCAAGCTGATGAGCCCTTACTTGAGAGCTTCCAGTTTACAGTGCTGACTCCCCAGGCCAACAGAGAGCAGCTTCACACCTGAATCCTTCAGGTCATTGCTGCTCAAGTCAAGCTCTTTCAGACAAGAGGACTGTGAGCTCAGAACAGATGAGAGGTCCTGACAGGATGCCTCCCTGATGTTGGTTTTATTTAGTCTGGCGAGAGTAGAAAGGTTCATTATTATTATTTGGATACCAGAGTAACTTTCACCGAATAAGGTTAAAAAAAAAAAAAAAGAAGAAAAAACACTTTTCTAACTTTGCTTGCCTTGCAATTTTAAGCCATGCTAATGCTAGGTTTTTATGAATAGCACTGTGTGTCAATAGGTGCACCACTTAAATGCAGACAGAAATACCTCAACAACTACTGGATGAATTCCCATACAACTGTTCATGCCATTAGTTTTGTAGGTATTGAGTCATACATAAAAGTAATGGACAAACTGGACACTGACATGATTATTGAGACAGGATACATCTTGAAGGAACATGAATGACAAGTGGTAGATTTCAAACTACAACATTTGGGTATAGTTGTAATTGCTGCACATTGTTGTAAAAAAAAAAAAGCTTTATTAGCTGCTTCAACCTGAGAGTTTGCAGTGTACAGTGTGGACTCCTCAGTTCACTGCAGAGTAGCTCCACTGCTGATTCATCCATGGGGTTGTGACTCAGGTCCAGCAGCTTCAGTCTAGAGGACTTGGTGCTAAGAACTGAGGCCAGTGCTGTGTAGCTCCTCCCTCCAAGTTTACAACCGTTTAACCTGGAGAAATAAAAATATCATAACAAAAACATTCATATCAATTAAAATTCATTAACTCAGTTAAACAAAACTTCCACAAGCAAGGTTTCCCATAACTGGTTTGTGAGGTAAAGGGAAGTGTCTTCTGAACTATCCTTCCACAAACATATATGTTTTTTAAAGCATGTAGTGATATACTCATTATTGTTTATTATCTTGGTTGATTAGGAACTGCTCTTAGCTTTGTGATGTTCAGTGAGATTTAGGATCCCTCAGTATCCAACAAAAAAAAAAAAATCAAAAATCTAACCTGAGAGTTTCCAAGCTACAGTCTGAACACTTCAGGGCAACCGAGAGCTGCTCCACTCCTGAATCCCGCAGGTTGTTGTAACTTAGATCCAACTCTTCCAGACGGGAAGTCCGGCACGTGAGAACTGATGCCAGAGCTTGACAACTTCTGTGTGACAGGTTACAGCTACTCAACCTTAAGAGGAAATAACAGAAAACAGCATTATTTGTTTTTCTTATTTGCTTTTAAGAGTAAGCAGTGTTTAAAATACATTCAGTTCTACTATCTGTAAACCTACACTGATTTTTTGGAGGCCCTGATCACTGGAAGAAGCCCCTGGAGACCTTGGTCGGAGGCAAAGTACTTCTTCAGGTCGAACACATCCAGGGCTTCTCCTGATGATAGTAAGATGAAGACCAGCGCTGACCATTGAGCAGGAGACAGTTTTTTCCTGGTAAGTCTTCCTGAGCTGAGGTACTGTTGGATCTCCTGCTCCAGAGAGTGATCTTTCAGCTCATTCAGACAATAGAACAGGTTGATGCTTCGCTCTGCAGAGACGTTCTCCCCTGTCTTTTCCTTGATGTACTCAATCGTTTCCTGATGTAACGGGTGGTGTATGGACCCAATTGCAGCACAAAAGACCGAGAACCAATGGAGAGAGTTCAAAGGTTTACTGACAAACAGTTCAAAAACACAGTGGCTGACGGCTACGTCAAAGCAGGCAGAGGTCTGGGACCAGAGAGACGTCAGCTCAGGCAAACAATCCGATGAGGAGCAGGCAGTAGGAACAATAACCAGGCGATCAGTCCAACACAGGCAAACAGGAATCAGGAGGACAGAGGCTGAAATCTTGGTCAGGGACAGAAGGCTGAGACGATTACCAGGAGGCAGACGAAGCAGGAGAATCAGGGACAGGCGAGGTCGGTACCGGGAAGTCAGGCAGGAGAACGCTGGAGAGTCTTGCATGGCAAAGAACAATCTGGCAGTGAGTGTGGAGGAGAGAGGAGCTTTTCACCAGGCTTGATTGCTGAAGAGCTGCAGCTGAGTGAACAGGTGACTGGAGTGACTGACGAGGTGGGTGTGGCTGGCAGATAGGGTGAGCAGGGGACTGGTGAGTGGAAACTACTGGAGGCAGGTATGTATGGAGGATGAATCATGACAGAACCCCCCCCTCAAGGGACGGCTCCTGACGTCCCAAAAACACACCAAGCCGGGTGGGAGGAGGGGGCCAGGAGGAGGGACTAAAACTCCTCAGAGCCAGACCAGTCCATCACAGCAGCTGGGTGGGCGGTGGGGGTCTGGGGGAGGGCACCTTCGTAATCCGAGGACGAGTCCTCCTCAGAGGAAGAGACCCCCTCCACCTCCAAGTCGACAGGCGTGGGAGGAGCAGATGGCCCCCGATGAGTAGCCCCAGCGGAGGAGGTCGACCTGGAGGGTTGGTCAGGGTGTTGCCGATGAAAATCAGCGATGAGGCGAGAGTCAAGAATATGACCAGCAGGGACCCACGACCTCTCCTCCGGACCATAGCCTTCCCAGTCAACCAAGTACTGAAGCCCACGACCACGACGGCGGGAGCGCAGCAGGCGACGAACAGTGTAGGCCGGACTCCCATCGATGAGGCGAGGAGGCGGTGGAGGAGGAGTGGGGTGCACCAGTGGGCTCTCCAAAACAGGCTTGACCCGAGAGACATGGAAGGTGGGGTGGATGCGCATGGACCGGGGGAGCTGAAGCCTCACTGCCGCCGGGTTGATGACCTTCAGTATCGGAAAAGGACCGATGAATCTGGGAGCCAACTTCCTGGATTCCACCCGGAGAGGAAGGTCCCGGGTGGAGAGCCAAACCTTTTGGCCAACTTGGTAGGTCGGGGCTTGAGTGCGACGCCGGTTGGCAGACGAGGAGTAGCGGTCAGAGGCTCGGAGAAGGGCCGCTCGAGCTTGGGTCCAGGTGCGGCGACAACGACGGATGAAGGCCTGGACAGAGGGGCAGGTGGCCTCCCTCTCAAGTGCCGGGAAGAGTGGAGGTTGATACCCATAGCAGCATTGAAAGGGGGAGAGGCCAGTTGCCGAGCTGGTGAGAGAGTTGTGGGCGTACTCAACCCACAGGAGCTGCTGGGACCAAGAGGAGGGGTTCTGTGACACCAAACAACGTAGTGTGGTCTCCATCTCTTGGTTCATGCGCTCCGCCTGGCCATTGGACTGAGGGTGGAAACCGGAGGACAAACTAACGGAGGCCCCAAGCTGAGCGCAGAACTCCCGCCAGAAGATGGAGGTGAACTGCGGGCCCCGGTCTGAGACCACATCAGTGGGAAGGCCATGGAGGCGGAAGATGTGAAGCAGGACCAGCTGAGCAGTCTCTTTGGCAGAAGGGAGTTTGGAGAGAGGAATGAAGTGTGCCATCTTGCTGAACCGGTCAACCACTGTGAGGATGACTGTGTTCCCACCAGAAGAGGGAAGACCAGTGACAAAGTCCAGGGAGATGTGGGACCATGGACGCTGAGGCACCGGAAGGGGATGCAGAAAACCAGCAGGGGATTGATGAGAAGGCTTGTGCTGGCTGCAGACAGGACAGGCATTGATGTACTCACGAGTGTCCTCTTCCAGCGTGGCCCACCAGAAGCGCTGCTTCAGTACATCACAAGTCCTCCGGATTCCAGGATGACAGGTAAGTTTGGAGGAGTGAGCCCACTGGAGCACGTCAGACCTCAGAGCTGAAGGAACAAAGAGACGGTTGGGGGGACAGGCGCTGGGACCTGGTTGATTCTCCACTGCAGCTCTCACCCTCTCCTCCACCTCCCAGGTCAGGGAAGCAATAACACAGGAAGGAGGGAGGATGGAATCGGCCTCTTTCCTTGACTCCTCCTCCCCTTGAACTGTCGCGACAAGGCATCTGGCTTGACGTTGCGGGATCCGGGGCGATAGGAGAGGGAGAAGTTGAACCGTGTGAAGAAGAGGGACCAGCGGGCTTGGCGGGAATTCAGTCTCTTGGCAGTCTGGATGTATTCCAGGTTCTTATGATCAGTCCAAACCAGAAATGGCAGTCTGGTCCCTTCCAGCCAATGGCGCCACTCCTCTAGGGCCAGCTTGACAGCTAACAGCTCCCGGTTGCCGATGTCATAGTTCCTCTCCGCCGGGGACAATCGTCGAGAGAAGAAGGCACAGGGATGGAGCTTTTGATCTGATGCAGCCCGCTGAGACAGGATGGCTCCCACGCCAACATCAGAGGCATCAACCTCCACGACGAACTGGCGGTCTGGGTCAGGAATCTGAAGGATGGGCGCCGATGTGAAACGCGCCTTGAGGGTCTGGAAGGCCTCATCAGCCGCAGGGGTCCAGTGGAAAGGCACCTTGGTGGATGTGAGAGCTGTGAGAGGGGCAGCGACAGTGCTGTAGTTGCGGATGAATCGACGGTAAAAGTTGGCAAACCCCAGGAAACGTTGCAGGTGCTTGCGGGAGTCAGGGATGGGCCAGGACGTGACTGCCGAAACTTTAGACGGGTCCATCTGCAGGCTATTTGGAGCCACAATGTAGCCCAAGAAGGAGACAGATGAGGCGTGGAACTCACACTTCTCGGCCTTGACGAAGAGGGAATTCTCGAGGAGGCGCTTGAGAACTGCCTGAACATGACTGACGTGCTCCTCCGGGGTCTTGGAGAAGATCAGGATGTCATCCAAGTACACAAACACAAAGCGGTTGAGCATGTCTCGGAGCACGTCATTAACCAGGGCTTGGAAGACAGCAGGGGCATTGGTGAGGCCAAAGGGCATCACCAGGTATTCGTAGTGACCGGAGGGGGTGTTGAAGGCAGTCTTCCACTCATCACCCTCCCGGATGCGGACCAGATGGTAGGCGTTGCGAAGATCTAACTTGGTGAAGATGGTGGCCCCCTGGAGAAGCTCAAAGGCTGAGGAGATGAGAGGGAGTGGGTAGCGATTCTTGATGGTGATGTCGTTGAGGCCCCGATAATCGATGCATGGCCTCAGTGTCTTGTCTTTCTTTTCAACAAAGAAGAAACCTGCCCCCGCCGGAGAAGAGGAGGGCCGGATGATTCCTGCTGCTAGAGAGTCATTGATGTAGGCTTCCATAGCCTCTCTTTCTGGGCCAGACAAAGAGTAGAGACGGCCCTTGGGTGGAGTGGTGCCGGGCTGCAGGTCAATGGCACAGTCATATGGGCGATGAGGGGGCAGGGATGTGGCCTTGGCTTTGCTGAACACCTCTCGAAAGTCATGGTATTCAGGGGGAACCCCGGACAAGGTAGGCAGGGCGCTGGAACAGACTGAATGCTGGGGAACGCCGGCGTGTCTCAGGCAGATCTGGTGGCAGGAAGGGCTCCACCCCAGGATGGTCCCGCAGCCCAGTCAATGTGGGGATTATGACGGATGAGCCAGGGGTACCCCAGAATCAGAGGGATGCAAGGGGAGGACAGGATGTGGAATTGGACAGTCTCATGGTGGTTACCTGAGAGTAACATGGGTACAGGGATGGTCTGATGAGAAACAGTTCCCAGGAGGTGTCCATCGAGGGCCCTGGCAGGAACCGGATGAGGCAGGGGAATGCGCTCAATCCCCAACTGCAGTGCTAGATCCTCATCGATGATGTTGGCATCGGCCCCAGAGTCGATGAATGTAGCTAAGACATGGGAACCGTCAGGGAGGAGGAGCCTGGCGTGGAACACAGGTCTTTGATTGGGGAAGGCTTGGGAAGAAGTTTGGCTCAACAGTATTTCCCCACCTACTGATGAGCCTTGGCTTTTGCTGGACAGCGGGAGACGAAATGGCCGGCCTGACCACAATATAGACAGAGATTGGCCTGTCGACGTCGCTCCTTTTCCTTCGGGGAGAGACCGGTGCGACCCAGTTGCATTGGCTCAGATCCCTCCGCCCGGGACCCGGCAAAGGAGGCAGCACTAGGATCTGAGGCGATCTCCTGAAGTCGTGCGAGAGGGTTTCCACCGGCCGTTCCCCGTCTCCTCTCCCGGCGTCGGGCCTGGATACGGAGGTCCACTCGGATGGCCAGCTCGATCACCCCGTCAAGAGTTGGTGGGAGGTCGTGAGACACTAGTTCATCTTTGATGTAGTCGGCCAGACTGTGGAGGAAGAAGTCACGGAGGGCCGACTCATTCCAGCTGCTCTGGCGGGCTCGGGTGCGGAAGTCAATGGAGAAGTCAGCCACTGTCTGATTCCCCTGTCGAAGACTCAGCAGGTCATGAGCTGCGCCCGACACAGAAACTCCCATTCCAAAAACCTTGCGTAGCTCCTCTGAGAATGCCTGGAAGGAGGCACAAGCTGGAGTCTGCTTCTCCCACTCCGCCGTTCCCCAGAGACGGGCGCGGCCCGTGAGGTGGTTGATGGTGAAGGCCACTTTGGCTGCCTCAGTGGAGAACGTGAGGGGCTGGAGAGCAAACAGAATGGAGCAGTTCGTGATGAACGGGTTGCAGCCGTCAGGATCTCCAGCGTAACGCTCGGGTGCGCCGACCCGAGGTTCGGTGATGGCTCCGGCAGGAGGCGGTGGTGGTGGGGGTGCAGGAGGCCTCGCCGTATCAGCTGCCTGAGCAAGGGTGGATGACAGCTGCTGGATCTGGGTGAGGGCAGCCGCCATCATGCTTTCATGCCGCTGAAGAACGTCCTCTATTCTCTCCAAGCGGTTCTGTGGAGACGGAGAGCGCGCTGGGTCCATGACTGGCCAGATTGTACTGTAACGGGTGGTGTATGGACCCAATTGCAGCACAAAAGACCGAGAACCAATGGAGAGAGTTCAAAGGTTTACTGACAAACAGTTCAAAAACACAGTGGCTGACGGCTACGTCAAAGCAGGCAGAGGTCTGGGACCAGAGAGACGTCAGCTCAGGCAAACAATCCGATGAGGAGCAGGCAGTAGGAACAATAACCAGGCGATCAGTCCAACACAGGCAAACAGGAATCAGGAGGACAGAGGCTGAAATCTTGGTCAGGGACAGAAGGCTGAGACGATTACCAGGAGGCAGACGAAGCAGGAGAATCAGGGACAGGCGAGGTCGGTACCGGGAAGTCAGGCAGGAGAACGCTGGAGAGTCTTGCATGGCAAAGAACAATCTGGCAGTGAGTGTGGAGGAGAGAGGAGCTTTTCACCAGGCTTGATTGCTGAAGAGCTGCAGCTGAGTGAACAGGTGACTGGAGTGACTGACGAGGTGGGTGTGGCTGGCAGATAGGGTGAGCAGGGGACTGGTGAGTGGAAACTACTGGAGGCAGGTATGTATGGAGGATGAATCATGACACCTGATTGGTCTCAGGTTTCTCACATGATGCTTTTAGTAGGCCTCGTAGAAGAGTCTGATTGGTCGACACAGACAGACCCAGCAGGAAGCGCAGGAGCAAGTCCAGGTGTCCATTTGGACTCTCTAAGGCTTTGCTCACTGCAGTTTGGTGAAGGCATTTTAGGTCAGATTTTCTGTTTTTTGTCTTAGGATTCTGAGAGGCTGGTTTTTCCTCTGACAGGAGATTCACCCCATGTTTGATGAAGGTCCAATGGACATGAAGAGCAGCCAGAAACTCCTGAAGACTCAGATGGACAAAGCAGAAGACCTTGTCCTGGTACAGGCCTCTCTCCTCTTTAAAGATCTGTGTGAACACTCCTGAGTACACTGAGGCTGCTCTGATATCGATGCCACACTCTGTCAGGTCTGATTCATAGAAGATCAGGTTTCCTTTCTGCAGCTGCTCAAAAGCCAGTTTTCCCAGAGACTCAATCATCTTCCTGGTCTCTGGACTCCAGTGTGGATCTGTCTCAGCTCCTCCTTCATACTTGACCTTCTTCACTTTGGACTGAACCACCAGGAAGTGGATGTACATCTCAGTCAGGGTCTTGGGCAGCTCTCCTCCCTCTCTGGTCTTCAACACCTGCTCCAGAACTGTAGCAGTGATCCAGCAGAAGACTGGGATGTGGCACATGATGTGGAGGCTTCGTGATCTCTTGATGTGGGAGATGATCTTTCTGGCCTGCTCCTCATCTCTGAACCTCTTCCTGAAGTACTCCTCCTTCTGTGGGTCATTGAACCCTCTGACCTCTGTCACCATGTCAACACACTCAGGAGGGATCTGATTGGCTGCTGCAGGTCGTGTGGTTATCCAGAGGCGAGCAGAGGGAAGCAGTTTCCCCCTGATGAGGTTGGTCAGCAGCACATCCACTGAGGTGGACTCTGTCACATCAGTCAGGATCTCAGTGTTGTGGAAGTCCAGAGGAGGTCGACACTCGTCCAGACCATCAAAGATGAAGACGACCTGGAACTGATCAAAGCTGCAGATTCCTGCTTCTTTGGTTTCAGTGAAGAAGTGATGGACAAGTTCCACCAAGCTGAACTTTTTCTCTTTCAGCATATTCAGCTCTCTGAAGGTGAAGGGAAATGTGAACTGTATATTGTGGTTGGCTTTGCCTTCAGCCCAGTCCAGAGTGAACTTCTGTGTTAAGACTGTTTTCCCAATGCCAGCCACTCCTGTCGTCAACATGACTCGTACAGGTTTCTCTCCACTATCTGTGCATTTAAAGATGTCTTCATGTCTGATGGTTGTTTCTGCTCTGTCTGGTCTCCTGGACGCTGTTTCAATCTGCCTGACCTCATGTTCATCATTGACATCTTGGTTCCCACCCTCTGTGATGTAGAGCTCTGTGTAGATCTGCTTGAGAAGGGCTGGGTTTCCTGCTTTTGCGATGCCCTCAAACAAACACTGGCACTTTTTCGCCAGGTTATATTTGATATGACGCTGGCAAATAGCAGCAGGCCAGCCTGAGTAAGCAAACAACAAAAACAATCAATAAGCAGAGGTTACATTTAACAATGACAGGGATTTTCTTTTGAGGAGTGAATGAAATTCAAGAGGACACACTATAGAAGAGCTATGCTATACTTTCTTTCGTATTAAAATGTATTAAAATCCTCTTACTTCTCTGCAGAATGTCAGCAAGCGCCACCTGCTTCATTGTACTCAGGTGGTGCACTGTGATGCGCAGAAATGCCTTTGAGGTTCTCCTCCTTTGGTTTTGCTCCTCATTATGCATCACTTCCTTATCTTTGTCTAAATAATCTGGTGTCAGAATCCTCCTCAGCATCTCCAGCTCGTTCTCCACAAACGTGTGGATATTCTTCTTAAGTCGCTAAAAACAACAACAACAAAAAAAGATTTAATATCAACTCAGATTAACAGCAGTATTTTCACCTTGTAAATGGTAGAACGCCACCTGGTCTAAAAAGCTCAGTATGTACAGTCTTATTAATATAATGATGGAAAATGTATTGCACATTTACATACCGTGAATACAGAGCCCAGATCCATTTGATTCAGCAGGGTGGACTGATCAGTGGGAAAGTGTGGCCTGTCAGTTCTGTGAAAGCACTCCAATATATAAGAGTCTATTTTATCTTGATTTACAAACAAAGGTTAATTTCCATTAATGAATATTTTATCTCACAGAGACTTTCCTCTCACACACATCACAGTGGCTAGTGGATCTGAAAGCAAACCATAGCCACCTTCCTGAAGGAACCAGTAGCCATTACAGTAGCAGAAAGAGTCTATATCATGAAGAACTGGACAGCAACAGGACATGATATGACCCACACCCAGGCTTAAGACGCTAACCACACTAACCATGAATGCCTGTTTGCCGATTTGAGAACAGATTTCTACGCCGACCTGCCATGCCGACTGTACCCAACTAGTGCCGACTGGGGCAGACTAGGCCCGACTGTGAATCGTGGGTAAAATCGGGCAAAAAATTGTGTAGTGTGTCCCCAGGTTAAGATGCTGTACAGAACCCTCAAGGTCCCAGGCCTCTGGGAGATGACCCAAGACTGAAAGGGGAGCAGACTGCCTACAGGGGATCTGCATGACTGTTTTAGTATGCAGCTAAAATTATGCATTTGTGATAATGACATGTCATACTTTTTATACTCTGAGCCACTCCAGCTCATACTAATATTCATTTCTGTTTTTATATTCCCATAATCCTCACCTTCGATCAGCAGAGCTGTGTCCATCTCTGAATGTCAGTGGAGGATCCTTTGACCTGTGACTGCTCATGGACACAGGGCTGCGTTCAGGAGAATCTGCTCTTCTCCACTTTTTTCTGGATAAAACACAAGAAAACATTCACATTTCACACTTTAGCCACTGACACTGATGTGTACTTTGTTAAACTTACTTAAACACCCACCGTTACAGTGTGTTGCTTCATTTCATTTCAGACTGTATGTGTCTCTACAGTTGGATTGTACTGCTGGTAAAAACTTACTTCTTTTTGTGAGGGACGTGTGTTTTTTCAAGATCGTTGTGGTGACCTCTTGACCTGTCACTGCTCATGGACACAGAGCTGTGTGCAGGGGAAATGTTTCTTTTCAACTTTGTTCTGAAAGAAAACATTGGACACAGTTGCCACTAAGACTGAGGCAGGGTTAACTGAGTCTATTCTGTGATAATGCATCTAAGAAATCCAAACATGTCGAGCCCCTCCAGCTCATACTAATATTAGTGTCTGTTTTTATATTCCCATAATCCTCACTTTCGATCAGCAGAGCTGTGTCCATCTCTGAATGTCAGTGGAGGATCCTTTGACCTGTGACTCATCATGGACACAGGGCTGCGTTCAGGAGAATCTGCTCTTCTCCATTTTTTTCTGGATAAAACACAAGAAAATATTCACACTTCACACTTTAGCCACTGACACTGATGTGTACTTTGATTAAAGGAGCTGTATGTAGGATTGTGACCAAAACTGCTGCTGTAGTCAAATTCAAAATACTGCAGCACGTTGGTTCCCTTCCCCTCGCACCCAGATTTGAGGTTGCCAGATAGCAACACGCTAACCTCTGCCCTGGCTATGGTACCCCGAAACTCACTCACACAGTCTCTACAGTCTCAAAGTAAAGATGATCATGCCTCTCTGTAGTATGTTAGACTGCATTAGATACTACCTGCAGTGAGATGATGAAGCAGCAGTACGTCTGCATCTTTTATCCTAGTAAAATATCTCCTACATGTTTATGTTTTTGTTGGCTTTAAACTTACTTTACACACTCACTTTTAAGTATCTTTCTTCATTTCATTTCAGACTGTATGTGTCTCTACAGTTGGATTTTACTGCTGGTAAAAACTTACTTCTTTTTGTGAGGGACATGTGTTTTTTCAAAATTGACGAGGTGACCGTTTGACCTGTGACTGCTCATGGACACAGGGCTGCGTTCAGGAGAATCTGCTCTTCTCCACTTTTTTCTGGATAAAACACAAGAAAACATTCACATTTCACACTTTAGCCACTGACACTGATGTGTACTTTGTTAAACTTACTTAAACACACACCGTTACAGTGTGTTGCTTCATTTCATTTCAGACTGTATGTGTCTCTACAGTTGGATTGTACTGCTGGTAAAAACTTACTTCTTTTTGTGAGGGACGTGTGTTTTTTCAAGATCGTTGTGGTGACCTCTTGACCTGTCACTGCTCATGGACACAGGGCTGCGTTCAGGGGAAATGTTTCTTTTCAACTTTGTTCTGAAAGAAAACATTGGACACAGTTGCCACTAAGACTGAGGCAGGGTTAACTGAGTCTATTCTGTGATAATGCATCTAAGAAATCCAAACATGTCGAGCCCCTCCAGCTCATACTAATATTAGTGTCTGTTTTTATATTCCCATAATCCTCACTTTCGATCAGCAGAGCTGTGTCCATCTCTGAATGTCAGTGGAGGATCCTTTGACCTGTCACTCATCATGGACACAGGGCTGCGTTCAGGAGAATCTGCTCTTCTCCATTTTTTTCTGGATAAAACACAAGAAAATATTCACACTTCACACTTTAGCCACTGACACTGATGTGTACTTTGATTAAAGGAGCTGTATGTAGGATTGTGACCAAAACTGTTGCTGTAGTCAAATTCAAAATACTGCAGCACGTTGGTTCCCTTCCCCTCACACCCAGATTTGAGGTTGCCAGATAGCAACACGCTAACCTCTGCCCTGGCTATGGTACCCCGAAACTCACTCACACAGTCTCTACAGTCTCAAAGTAAAGATGATCATGCCTCTCTGTAGTATGTTAGACTGCATTAGATACTACCTGCAGTGAGATGATGAAGCAGCAGTACATCTACATCTTTTATCCTAGTAAAATATCTCCTACATGTTCATGTTTCTGTTGGCTTTAAACTTACTTTACACACTCACTTTTAAGTATCTTTCTTCATTTCATTTCAGACTGTATGTGTCTCTACAGTTGGATTTTACTGCTGGTAAAAACTTACTTCTTTTTGTGAGGGACGTGTGTTTTTTCAAAATTGACGAGGTGACCGTTTGACCTGTGACTGCTCATGGACACAGGGCTGCGTT
Source organism: Caranx ignobilis (assembly GCA_021432705.1). NCBI lineage: Eukaryota > Metazoa > Chordata > Actinopteri > Carangiformes > Carangidae > Caranx > Caranx ignobilis. Next base: position 728,520 of record JAFHLA010000091.1, read on the forward strand.
CAGGAGAATCTGCTCTTCTCCACTTTTTTCTGGATAAAACACAAGAAGTGTAAGTGAGTCAGTGAAAAGTAAATCCGTGTGAACTTCCGACGAAGCAGACACAGACCGGGACACAATGTTCCTGTGTCCACCATTGCGTTTCCCGTCACAGATCCAGTTTCAGTTTCGATTATCCCCATTGATCACGGCCTTAACAAATCAAATCAAATCAAATCAAAGAAACCACTATTATCGATATTATCAACCTGAGATCTAAGAAAAACAACTCCTGCTATTGAAAAGTGTAAAATACAGTAGTTTACACGTGAGTATTTGTGCATGACAAAGTTACTCATCGGTGCATCGAACCGTCTCATACTGCTGATAGAAACGTAATAGAAACCAACAGGAAGTTGTTGTTCCGTTTTGGTTTTGTTTGCACTATTTGAAACTTCTTGAGTGGTGAAAATACGTGGAGAAAAGGAATGACTCAGAGCTCGTGTCTGGTTGCAGTGCCCTCATTTAGAAGAATACAGAATAAAGGTACAGTTACTACAACTTCTACAATGTTATGCAGTAATATAAACCCATGGTCACTTTACCTGCAGAGGTGGAGAAACTGCGTCACAGGTGTGCACTGGCCGAATCGTTTGTTGTATGCAGAAATCCACCGGAGAACAGGGAGCGGGTTAGGAGCTGGTCTTACACATTGGTATGACGCCTAGAGGAAACTCCCAGGACATGCAACGTCATAGCTTGAACAACTTCTCACCTGAAAATATATTAATCGTGATGTGAATGTCTTTAACGGAGGAGAGGCCAAAGGTGACCACATTCTGCAGCAGAGCACTTTCCAGACCACGTGGTGTTGCAGGGTGAAACAAAAGTCTCCTTTGCGCACACTTTCTGAAAGATGCTATAGGACTGGGATGCTGAAGCCAGCATCATGAAGTGAAGCCCAGGACTGTGTCAGAGGGTGAGTCCAGACTGGAGCCTCAGTCAGGGACCAGAGAGAGTTTGTGTTCAGTGCAGTACAGTTTTATTTCCTTTACAAGCAATGAAACTAACTCTGTCCAAAAACAGATTTAAAAAACAGTAGTGAAAACAGGGGGGGGGGGGGGGCAGTATTATACTGAATATTACACTCAAAACAGAAATCTGCACAGTCAAATCTAAAATCCTCCTTTCTCAAATCAACTAAACTTGCAAAAGGTGCGTGCGTTAAATTAAACAGCACAGAATAATAATAATAATGTTTGTTTTTTTTTAGATATAAAGACACATCTTTTAATGTTTTTCACTTCACTTCAGATAATGGAAACTAAGAAAGTAGAAACAAAGCAGATCAAACTAAGTTTGATGAAGCAAAACAAACAGAGCGTAAAGATTGTAATCAATGTAAGAATCACAGGCCCAAACCCTAAGACAAGCGTAGTGTGGGTGTCTTATGACTCAAAGGGAGAAGGTCAAACCACATCAAAAGCTGTTCACAAGTGGACTCAGTCGCTTCCTTCCTCCCAGTGTCGGGGATGACGACCATGTTTACTGTCAAGCACTGAGAGATGAATTCTCTTTTTCTGCTGACGAGATCTCAAGGATAGTTGCAGCTTCCCAGTTTAAACACTGCCATCTTGAGCACACTAGTGATCATTACAGACAGTTGAGACATGCTTATTTTCAGGGCAAGAATGCACCAGGAATGGAGGAAAACTGCACCTTTAAGTCCCCGTTTGTGAGGAACCTTCACCCTTCTCCATGCACTCACACAACGGTGGGCCCTCTATGCATGAAGTAAGGAAGATGACACAGACGGCCTGAGAAACTCTGGTCTCTCTCACTGCAAAGTGAGTGGTTCAAGTAGTTTAGAGAACGGAGAAAATGTCACAGCAAATAAACGCCTCGCCTCTGGCGCCAAAAAAAGAGCCAAAACATAATGATTGTTCACGAGTCCGAGTCAAGTCTGAAGTCTCTGTGTGTGCGACTTCAGTGCGACTCGAGTCCCCATCTCTGGTAACAGCCTCAACTCTGACTTGCAGTGGCAGATACTGGGTGACACAGACACATGCTCATATCTATACATCAGTTATCATGTGGACCAGCGCATCAAAACGTTAGGGGTCCTACCAGCAATGAGCACTGAGTAGTAAATAAGTTTATATAAGTGTTGGATTAGAACTGGGGGAAACAGGGAAAATATAATGTTAATAGATAAATAATAATAATAATAATAATAACAAAACAACATTATAAAAATTAAAGCAGTGTCCTTTACCATCTCTGGATGCCACATTAACCTCAGTGGGTCATATGCTTCTCTGTCACATCCCAAAACAATTATCGCAATATTACATCATTGTTCCAGACAGATATCACCACCACTTCCCCTCTGCTGTTCCGTAGGTCATGGACTGGTCTTGTTGGTGACCGGAACTGGATCATTGTGAGGACCCCCCATTACAGAAAGTCTACGACCTCAGGAAACTGATTCACACAACCTGAAACAATGCAGTGTTTCCCGTGCAGACAACATTTTTAGCTCTTTTGAGGAGCCCTTTCATCACCATGCTGTCATCACTTTGGACCATCTTCCTTTACGGGTAGCCATGCGTATGTATTTGCATATGTATGTAAATGTATCGAGGTCTCTACTGAACGAGACCCTCAATGTTTGCTTAAGTTAGTTTGATGTTTGGTTCTCCTTGGCCCTTTAAGGTGATACTCCTGATCAGCTAATCAGACTCATTGCTAACGATGAACCTCTTTGCTCCTTATTGGTTGTTTCTGCTTATGCATGGTCTATTTTAAAGGTTTTTTTTTGTACTCTATGCCACAGCTCCGCCTGACGAAACGTTGCTCTGTCCAGGATTGAAAGTCCTCATGCAGGTTCACAGTGCGTGGGAATCTTTGTTCTGTTTTTGATCTACTCTATTTTTCCTACACACAAAAAAGTGCTGGGTTATTTCTGGCCTTTTTCTGTAACCCTGTTGCTGGGTTGTTTATGCTGGGTCAAATGGGTTGTAAAGGGTTATTCATATCTGAACACATGGTTGGGTTACGTTGACCCAACTCCTGGGTCATTAATTTTCCCGCTCGTCCATCGTCGAACTTTCTGGATCTTTCTGAACACATCAGGATTTTCTGGTAGATTAATACGAATAATTTATCTATACTCTGAATAGGTTGTGGTTATAGCGTGATCCAAATATCATTTCACAATCTTGGATCATAGGCAGGTTTAATGGTTTTTATTCTGTGACAGTGATTAACAAAGTTTGTGCCCGAGATGCTAGCTAGCGTTAGCCAACCGTTAACGATGCTATAACGTTAGCCTCTTTGAATTTTGCAGTTTAACGTGAGGCGGTCTCCTGGTTTTAATGATCATCTAGCTTTACTGTCCCATTACACATTTTCATCTTAACATTTTCAGGTAAGTTATCTAACGTTAACTAGCTATCCACGGGAATCACCGGTGTAACGTTCACTAGAGTGATGAAGGTAACGTTAAGGTAAGCGGGCATGACGTTTATACCGACCGTGCTTTATTATTACTTTATCCCTCTGGTAGCGTTAAGAAAAACTCCTTAATGCAGCGTTAAGGACAAAAATGTCCTTAATGCTGCGTGAGGGTTATTATCGTATTTTTTATTTATGCTTTATTCTGTGTTTTTACCAGGAAAAACAAACTGAGCACACTCGCAGCTCCTCCGGGAAGCCCTCTGCCGAACGGCGTCGGAGAAACGGTGAGTTTTCATTTGAAACGGCTTTATTTCGTGTTTTATCGGGTTTTAATCACCGGGTCTTTGAGTGTTGGAGAGGAGGAGACCTCTGCGGATAATTCGGCTCACGGTAAAAACCTCCCGAGCTTGAGGATCGAAAGTTGTCAAAGCCTGGCTCTCGGCCCTGCGGACGGCCTGTGTGTCTCCGCCGGACAGCGTCAGATAAACACTGGTTTTTAACGTGAAGTTGCTTTATTCATGTTTTTACTGGGTTTATCCTCTGGCTCTGTATATGTGAGAGAGGAGGAGACCTCTGCAGATAATTCGGCTCATGGTTTAAAACGTCGTGGATGTCGAGCGATAATGCGTGTGTTGCTGCACAAACAGGTGTAAAAAGCGACGGGACAAGCTGTGTGTTTGCTTTTACCAGAGTAGAAAAGTCAAAAACTGTTTGAGAAATGTCCATTGTTACATATATCACACTATTTAATATTAACTGAACACTGTATTGTGCTTTTTCTTTTGCTTAGTTGTTACAGGTTGGATGGTGCTGAAGGTCCTGCCAACTCTGCTTCCCCCATCCATCTACAGAGAGGAGGAAAAGTCTTCAGACCCATCACTGCAAGATCTGTGTGTGTGTGTGTGTGTGTGTGTGTGTGTGAGAGAGAGAGAGAGAGAGTACCTGCAAACTGAGCATTGTTACCTGTTTGTGTTTATTTAGCCTGGCTGTGATAGCCCCTGTGCTGATGTAACATTTGTAAAACTGCCAATAAATCCAAGTTATCAGTGGCCTGTTTTTGTATGGTGTGTGTTTGTATGATTATGGGAAATTATGATAAATTACACAACAATAATAATTATTATTAGATGATATGTTTTATTATTAATATAATCATTTATTTAATAATTAAAGTTTAAATTATTATTTAATCTAAAAGTAGCAGGGCAATGGGATAGGATATAACCCAGCGTATGGGTCATTTTAACCCAGCAATAGAGTCACTTTTACTCACTAGGTTGGGTCAAGTGAACAACCCACTATTCTGGGTTAATTCTGAAAACCCAGCGTGGGGTCGGTCCCATAGATGATCAGCTGCTGGGTTATGGTTGGGTTATTTTTTAACCCAGCAGGTTTTTGTGTGTACGCACCTGTAGATAAGACTTCTTAGAGGTGTGCGTGAGCGCACTTTGAATTTAAAAACGAAGAAGAAAAGGAGCACTTTGGAAGAAGCTCCGTTTCCGTGTGGAGGAGGCATTAGATCCTAACACTTCCCTGAGAGACTGGGAGAGAAATAAGTGATAACAGTGAATGAACAGATATTCTCTCACCTTTGAGAACAGCTCTGAGCGCAGGGCACTGTGGGTAATCCACCTTTAAAGAGCTGTATGGCTCATCTCTCAGTCAGGAGAGTGTGGAGGAATTACAAGCTCCCAATATGAAATGTCCTCGAGTCGCCTGTTGCTGCCTGCAGGAACAGGTCCGCAGAGTCCCTGTCCCCGTCCATGTCCCTGTGCCAGAGGAAGCACCGCTCAAAACTTTACCGCCTCTCACTGTTTATATATTCACTTTGTGGGCCACGTGATCGTCGGCTGGTCTATCGCGAATCCTACTGGTCAAGACCCTGCGGGGGCGGCTGACACCACCCCCCCCCCCGTCCCCCGCCCCCCGCCCCTGCGGGGGCGGCTGTTCAGCAGACGTTTAACTTTCAGTAAACGTGTCAGTTTATTTTCAATTTACTGAAAATTAAACTGACGTTTCAGTTTCGGCAACTTGAAAATTCCGCCCCCCCTCCCCGGCTGACACTTATTTTGATTTACATTAGATTTGATGTAGGCCGATCTGTGCGGGAGCGTCCGGGTCCAGAACCGGAACCGAGACCAGAACCGGGACCAGGACCAGGACAGGGACCACAACAGGAGTACAAGAGTACCATTCGTTCGTGATGTGCAGATTCCCAGGTTAAGCGCATGTACCTGAACGCATCAAACGGATGTGCGTACGTCACGTCTTGCGGAAGTAAACAACCCTCGGCTGACGTGGAGCAGCAGACGAACTGAACTAACCGGACCCGACACGTTAAGAGGGGCATCTGTCGTTTCAGTGTCTGGTTCGTGGTGTTATACGTTGAACTGCTCGGTTCGGTGTCGTCTGGACTCCTGGAACAACTGACGCTCCCTGTTAGAAGCTTCTCTCTACGGCAAGATGGCGGCAGCGGAGGAGGCCAGCAAGCCGTTCGCCGGGCTGTCCGACGTCTCTATCTCGGGTGACATCCCGGTGGAGGGGGACATCTCCGTCCCCGTCGGCTCCTCCAGAAGGGACGATGAGTTCTCCACCCTGGACGAGCCGGTGAAGGAGACCATCCTGCGGGACCTGCGGGCGGTGGGGACCAAGTTCATCCACGTCCTGTACCCGAAGCGGAGCTCGGCTCTGCTGCGGGACTGGGACCTGTGGGGCCCGCTGCTGCTCTGCGTGACGCTGGCTCTGCTGCTGCAGGGCGGCGCGGCCGACAGCGACGACCAGGGAGGACCGCAGTTCGCAGAGGTATCTAAACCATCCATTATTTGCTTTACCTGCTCAGGTACGGGTTGTTCTACATTACAGTCCAGGTAGCTACCAGCTAGCTTGTTGGGACACTGCTAACATTTGAAGAGGCTCAGTTTTAAAGCCTCACTGTTGCAGGGGTTGTATGTTTGGAAAATGTAGGACACAGGTTCACCAGAGAAAACCACACAAACCCGTAAAATCACCAGAAGCCACAACATCACAGACTGTTGTTTTGTTTGTGGTTAAATGGTAAACTGCATCAGGGAATGGCAGCTCAGTCTGCAGCTGTGGATGTTTCTGACTCAGGTTTGTCTGCAGTGAACTGTCAAATCTGACTTTCACATGACAGGCTGTGATCGTCAAACCAGCTCCTAACTGACCTTCCAGCATGATATGAATATGATAAACAGTAGAGGAGAGTCATCACCTCCCCATAATTCAAGGTGGTGGTTTCCAGCTGGGAGATGATGCAGCATTGCTCCCTCTGGGGTCTGGAGCTTGTTCCTGCTGCAGCTGAACGCAATGACCTGAGATCAGCAGGTGGTTTTCTACATTAGAGGCTTTTCTTGGCAAATCCACCTGGAGATTTGGGGTAAACCGTGAGCACTCTAGAGATTATCAGGCCTGAGGATCCCTCATGAGGAGTCAGAGGACGTTACCATGTAAAGATCTGTCTTGATTTTCTTACTCAGCTGACATGTTGAAATATATTCTCCTGTCTGAAGGTCTTTGTCATCGTCTGGTTCGGCTCCATCATCATCACCCTCAACTCCAAGCTGCTGGGCGGCACCATCTCCTTCTTCCAGAGCCTGTGTGTGTTGGGATACTGCATCATGCCTCTGACGGTGGCCATGGCCGTGTGCCGGATCGTCCTGATCGGCGGCTCGGGGGCGGTCAGCTTTGGTGTTCGGCTGGCGGTGGTGACGGCGTCCTTCGGCTGGTCCACCTTCGCCTCCACGGCCTTCCTCGCCGACAGCCAGCCTCCCAACCGCAAGGCGCTGGTGGTGTACCCGGTGTTCCTGTTCTACTTTGTGATCGGGTGGATGATCCTGACGTTCTCGCCCTCGCAGTAGAGGGAAAACAAAAAACAAAAAGGGACTGGATTTGAGTTGAACTGACAGAGAAGAGGGAGGTTTTTATAGAGTGAGAGAACTCAAAACAACCACCAGAATCTGCCTTTGAATGAGGATTGAACGACTACTGAAGAGGCCGAGTGTTTCTGAGCCACTGAAACAGCATTTATTAGACTCATGGGACACCACAGTTAACTCCTTCAGGAGCAGCAGCGGCTCGAGAAGTCGAGTCGACGCCGTGCTGCAGGATGGAGCGTGAAAAAAGCTGATGAATAAGTTTGGGATCTTTCCTGTTTGTCTCCTAAAATCTGTTTACGAGCTGTGTAAAATAAAAATCCATAGGCTTGTAAATAGAAAATACTTCATGAATGTTTAAACTACCAGGGCTATGATGATTTTTTTTTCTTCTTCTCCCTCTTGGTCACTCTGGGTGTTTTTAAACCTCTCACGATCTCACACACTGCTGCAAAAACACACTGACCGCATCTTTATCTTAAGTACTTGAGGGGTGTTTCTGTTTGTATTAGACTGACGATGGCTCGTCCTCAGCTGCAGTCAAACCTGAGACGCCTCTGTCCAATCCAGTGCTTTGAATCCGCCAATCAAATGAGAGCTCTCTGCCCGACTGTCACCTGTTGAAAAGAATCAAGAAATATAGTTATTTGCTGTTGCACCAAGAGAGAAAACTGATACAAGGGCTGCAACTATTGATTATTTAATATCAGGAAATAGTGGGGGAAAAAAACATGTTACAAAATTCAGACCCCAAACATCTTAAGTTTACTGAGATACACTGAAGGAAAACATCATCCTGTCATTTAAAACTGAAAAATGTTCTGGTGCTTTTGCTTTAAAAACATCAAGGAATATATAAAACATTGCAAGACTATAATCTGACATTTTGTTTTATAGTTTTATAGTTATATAGTGAGTTCTTGCACATCGCTGAGAGGGTGGATAACAGATCGCACAAACACATTATCACCTGAGGCTCCTTGCAGAGGTAAAACACTCCAGACCGACCACACCACAGCTCAGCAACACAAACCTTCGCAGTGCAACAGGGGCAACAACTCTCAGCTCCAACTCACAGGGGAGGAGTTAGTGGAATAAGTCCAATGCAGGCGCTGCACTGTGGCGGTCAGCTGTAGGCTTTCTTGTGTTGCATTCAAGTGCGACTTTCACCTCGTCAGCCTTTGTCTGTGCTTGTTTCTGTGGTAGAAGAGGCTCAAAGGTCTCGGCTGCAGTGAATGAGAGAGGACAGCGGTCAGCATTAAACACTAAATAATCACAGAACACACAGGTGCACAGATGACGCTGGTGTATGTGTCTCCCTCCTGTACATAGCAAAAATGTTTAAGCAGCAGACGACAGGTTGTATCTGCGAAGGACCAGAATGCAATGCAGCAGTCAGATCTGTCAAATCATCCCATGTCATTGTCATGATCTGTTGTCATTACATCCACAGGTGAACGATCACGCTTTCAGACTGTTATCATACTGACATGGAAGCATATAAGGGGGTGCGTATAAGGTGCATTCTGGGAAATGTAGGAAATCAGTAACACAGCAGGTTGAAGAAAAATGAGGAGCAGAGTGATTTTTTTTAGTTTGTGTCTGTGCTTTGTGGCTGTGACCAGTCAACTAATAACCCCTGCCGGATGACCTTTAACCTCTGACCCCTTCGCTCTGTAGTCAGATAAGCTGTCACCTCATTTCTCCCAAATCACTGGGGCTATATTTGTTCATTTCTTTTAATTTATATCTATTAATTTGCATCAACAAATAAAAAAAGATGAAAATATATTTGCTCTGCAGTGATTGTTTTTTCTTTAATCCACCTTCTGACTCATCTCTGTTTTAACACAACATAAATCATTCCCATTTAAATATAACTGTCTCCATTATATAATTTCCTAATTCAGACTTACTTTCGTCCACTGCTTTTGTTCTCACGTACATTTAAGATCAATATCCAGGCTTCTTTCCTTCTATGGTGTGAAACAGTGTAACTCAGAGAACACCAGCGCTCTGTTAGTATGAAATTGTCCCTTATTCATACACATACATTATTCACAGCAAAAGCTACACATATTAAAAGCAGACTGCAAAGTATCTGTGTTTATTTAATCATGAACTACATGAACTATATGATAATGATGACTTAATTTGAGATTATTATAGACTGAAAGCAAAGTTTATTATTATTATTTATTGATTATTCTCCTTAAACCGACGTATCAAAAATAATAACCAACACAATTTAATATAAAAAGCCCAACATAAGGGAAAACCAAAGAAAATTCAATGATAATATTTTGTGAATAAAACATATTTCTGTCAAATTCGTTAAAAAAATAGAAAGACGTCTGTGAATAACAAATGACGTCATCACAGCGCGACGGATCTCTGCGCGTTCGGCAGTGCGGTGTAAACATGAAGCCACAGTGAAAGTAAAGCAAACCGCGTTAACAACAGCGGTGAATAAACGCCGTGTTTTCAGCTCATGTGACTTGAATCCCGGTGTGAAACTGTTGCTGTACCTGTGGGTCGTGCTCTCCTCGCGCGGGCTGAGCCGTGGCTCGCAGCCGTCAGGTGTCCGTTGACCGATGGAGGAGCCTCCGCAGCTTCCCCCTGAGGTCTGGGTGTACGTCTTCAGCTACCTGAGCACGGAGGAGAAACACACGCTGCGCACCTGCAGCAGGTACCTCCGGAGGCTGGTCGACCACCCGTCACTGTGGAGGGACTACACCGTGGTGCTGTCCGACCTCCGCCGGTACACCTACGGCTTCTGGGACACCCTGCGGCTCCGCAAGCTCACCCGCGTGGCGGTGCGGCACCTCCGGCGCAAAGAGTGGCGGAGGCTCATCAAGTTCCTCCCGTCGCTCACCGCCATCGTGTTCGTGGACGGAGGGCGGCTGTACAAGGAGAAATACCTGGATAACCTGTCGCGGTTCCCCGACCTGAAGGACCTCGGGGTGCGCAACGCCACCTGGGACGAGGCGATGCTGGGGCGGGGCCTGAGCGAGCAGCTGCACGAGCGGCTCACTCACCTGAGCGTGTGCAACGTGAGGCTGCCGTGCACGGTGGAGTTCATCAACACCGTTTCGTGCCTGGTCAACCTGCGCTACCTGCTCTTCCACCAGCAGGGGGAGGGCTACGGGCTGGACACGGTGCGGCCGGTGCCCTGCAGCGTCTTCCACAACCTGCTGCTCAACCTGAAGAGGCTGAAGTACCTGTCCTGGGGGATGAGGGGGGAGCCGCCCGAGCCGCTGCCCGACGACTACCTCAGCCCCGCGGACCCGCAGCAGCCAGGTCAGCCGGTAATCTGCACCGATATTCAGAATAAGTATTTCCTGGTGTCTGATCAACAGCCCCAAAACACCAATACATCTGATTTATTGTCACCTAAGACGAAGAAAAGCAGCAACCAATCACATTTAAGAAGCTGGAGCCAGGCACCAGTGATCATTTCTGATTAAATCACTGTCTGATGAATCTGATTCAAAGTAGTTTCCCTCACATTAAATGTATTAATTGCAACTATTAAAGCATTAAAGACTTGCACCAACTCCTCTTGGGTCCTTCTGGATCAGGCCGGTACAGGGGCCCGGCACTGACCTGTCTGGAACTGGTCGATTACCCAGAAACCATCCTGCCGGAGAACGCCCTGAGGAGCCTGACGTCGCTCAGGTCGCTGACCGTCCGCTACAGGTACATCAGAGAGGGCATCGAGTGTCGGCTCAGGTCCTGGCTCAGTCCCCTGCAGCAGTTAGAAACGCTCACCATCATCGGTCAGTCGCTCTGTGTCGTAGTTGATGTTGTGCTGCTCTGTGAACCAGGTTCTGGTCCTAGTTCTGGACCAGGCCTCATGTTCTCTCTCTCTCCTCCTCTCAGGTGGGAACTCTCTCGCCACCTACACCACCACCATCCCGTCCAGTGTGACCAGGCTGACGCTCCGTGTGGCCATAACTCTCAAAGACATGGACTCCATCGCTCCTAAAGTGCCGGCTCTGGAGCACCTGGACATCGAGCAGAACCGGTCCAGCGGCAGCCTCTGCAGACGGATCCCCATGTTGTTCCCTCAGCTCAGGACACTCAGGATACGGTGCGCCACCACAGAGGCTGGAAATACAGTACAATGACGTTGAAGTGCAGCTCAGCTCATGTCATATCCTCCTTTTTTTTTTTTTTGTCTTGTGTCTTCAGGTTTTTCCGCAGAGAACCGGAGAAGGACCTGCTGAGCCTCCATCGGCTCCGACACCTGGTGCAGCTGGAGCTGCTGGTGGAGCGCTCCTTCATCCTCAGAGACTACCTGAATGGACACCCCTGGCCCAGCCCCTGTGTGCAGGAGCTGATCAACCAGCTGCGGGAGCTGTCGGAGAACCGCATCACCGTCATCACCACGATGCGCCAGAGAAACCCTCTGCGTGAATGTGACTGTGTGTGGGAGGGCGACTGAAGAACCAGCAGGAATGAGAAAAAAGTCATCGTTATCCTCCTGAAGTGAGAAGAAGACAGAGTTGGGTAGTACGACGGTACGCCAACAGCTGCTGCCCCGATTTCTCCTGGGATTGAAAGGCGACCTTAAACATGTCACACACACACACACACACACACACACATACACACACACACTGAAGAATGGTAAAATCACACGTTTCATCAAAGTGCCTGAATATGATGATCACTGGAGGAAGTTCTCCAGCGTCTGGGCTTGAACCTCCCTGAAAACGAAGAGCCAGTGAGGATTCGAGGGAGTTTGCTGAACGAGCTGTGAAGTGTTCAACAAAAGGAGTCCAGAGAAGAGACAGAGAGGAGAGAGTGAAGGCTGAGACCTCAGAACGGCGCCGGTATGAGCTAGTCTCGCTCACCAGACCTTTCTCCAGAGAAGAAAGGTCTGGCTGGACCGACTCTGATTCTGAGATCAGAGGAAAAAACGCCCCGAATGTTTGGATTTCTTTCAACCAATCACAAACGCTGTGGCTGGTGCCACAGCAACGGTGCGCTTGCAAAATATTGCCTGGGGGAAACAGGTTTTGGTGTAACACGAGTCTGAGATACGACTTTTACAAATGAAAGAAACAAACAAAAATCACTAGCTCACTGAAAACGATGGGCCAGGCTTGATAGATACAACTTTTGCCGTAGCTGGTTGGCAAACAGGCCAGAACGTCCTTCTTGGATAGCAAAAGGCGTAAACATACTCTCTGAATATCTTTAGAGTCATCCACCAAAAGAACCGGGCACGCCTTCCTTATCGCAGTCTGCACATCTTCATCAAACGTTGTCATTTTCAGCTCCTGTTGTTGCTGCTTCCTTTCTCTGAGGGGACTGTGGCTCGTTCCGGCCAATGAGAGGCTAATCGCAGCAGCGAACATCCTTCAGCTCAGACTGGTATGAACAAACACAGACCAGTAGCAGGGTGTGGGTTCACCAACTGGTTCTGTTCTGGAGCCAGTTCCCACATTGGTTAAGATAATAAATCCTGTTTTTGTTCCCGTTTTGTTTGTTGCTGCGTTTTTGTTTTGTTTTTTTGTAATTGATCATTTTGACTTTTTAATTTATGGAGCGTGTGTTTCTCAAACAAAGCAAAGCTGAGCAGGACGACTTGAAACATCTTGTATCTTTTATAGTATTTTACAGTTGCTGTTAACAGTCACAGGGTTGTTGAAAGGGTCAAGTGTGTATTATTTACATGTGCAACGATTAAAGGAAAATAATTTATTATTTAATTGTTCATTTTCTGTTACTTTGGTTTTCTTCTTCTTTGTTTTTTTTAATATTTGTCCAGTTTGTTCAATTAAACCAAAGGAGAAGAAATCCATGTGATCAGTACACTCTGAACGCTCGACTCTTTGTTTAAGTCATTAATTTAATTGCACTGACGAGTTCATTAAAAGTGACTCTGACTATGAAAGAACGTGTGCTGCTGTTGTTTGTTAACAGAGGAAACATCGTGGAACAGATGTGCTGCAAAACACAAGTTATTTAATATTAACATCTGTTTTTGTTTGTTAACTTTACAAATATAAACAATATGAACAAAATGATAAAGTACAAAAGCTGTGACAGGACGTTTCCACCTTGTGGTCGCTTCTCGTTCTTCACCAATATTAAAACCAAAACTGGAACTTGTTAAAAAAAAAAAAAAAGAGTTTGTAAAAATACAGAAACAGACCTGGTCTTCTTCTTCTTTTTCTTCAAGCTTCTTCAGATGCAGCTCCTGGATTTTTTTGATGAGTTAATGGATCCGCCCAGAACCATCACACACGTGATCAAGAACCTCAGAACTCCAGCAGCAGCGTCAGCGGCTCTGCAGAGTTCAGGACAACTTCTTGTTTCTGTCCGTACACCCCCTGCTCCACCTTCACGCCGGACTTCACACACTTCACCGAGGCCGCCATGAGCTCCCTGCAGGCAGACGCCAGGTTAGAGAGGAGCTGAGCCCCCTGCCACGGCTCACACCCGCCTTTATACTGCACCCGCCTCTTCGCCGCCGGTTCCCCCAGCAGGGAGTCCTGGGGATAAATAAAACGCTCCCAGGAAGGTCGAGAACTGACACTGAGCGGCCGGTGGCTCTCCGGAAAAGTTTAGTGGTCATGAGGCGGTCGGCTGTGGGCAGGATCACAGGAGAGGAGACAAAATGAACACAGAAGAACTCAACATAGAGTGACTTTCAGAATAAAAGCACGTCTTACCAACTTCAGTGGTGACGTCCTCAGCGGCTCCGTGGAAAAAACAAACGTACACAACCATCCCCTCCTGGATCTGAGGACGGGGTCACAGTTAGGAAACATTACATTCATTCATTTTAACCCTCACCCTCCCTGGAACTACTTTTTAGTGATCAACTCTCACAAATATCCATCCGCCCAGTGCTCCTGTGCAGCATCTCCGCCTTTATCTCTCATTTTTGTGTCCAGATGTTTCCCACAGTGTTGGATTGACAGAAGAGCATCAGTCTCTGCATCTCTGGAAAAATAAATTAAATTCAACATGAACCCACCTCCGCCCACTGAGCTTCAGCTCCGTCCAGCGCTGGCTTGATCTTAACCTTGGCCCGGCTGCACTGCTGGATGATGGTCCGTGCCTGAAGCCTCCTGGGCCTCTGGAGGACAACTGGACTGCTCATACACACACACACAAACACACACAGAGTCAGTATACATGTGGTAACACCAGTACAACCACTAATGTCATTCATACACATCAGTTCTTATATAAGAGGTGAGTTAAAGTGAAGTAGCTCACACCTGTCCACCTCCAGAGGGGGTTTGTCTGCGTGGACCGATGCAGAGCCGGCGATGGTGAAGACAGGCCAGGGTTTGGTGCTCGGGGCCACGACCGGCTCCAGGCCACAGCTGGAGCTGCTTCTAGCTGAAGAGACGACGACTCGCTCCTGGTCTCTGCTGACCTGGCTCTGTCTTTGGGGTTTGGATGATGAGGTCTTTAGTCCAACATGAAGACTTGAAGGTTGAACCTGTTTCCTGGCTGGTGGGACGTTGTGATGATGTGGTCTGGAGTCTCTCGTCTCCTCTTGGTCTCGAGGTTTCACCTGAATGTGGACGAACAATAATCTTTAAAAAAAAAAACATCGAACATCATCCGAGAGAAGTTTGGACGACAACTGAAGTGATGGCTACACTCCCACATGTTGCCATAGTGACGGAATCCAGAGATTGCTAGGCAACAGTTAACTCTTCGGGAAACTGAGGAAACCCGCTGGATGAAGCAGAAGCTCAGAAAACCTACTTCCACTCTGTCCTCTGAACTCACCCCTGGCTGCCTCTCTTCATCCCAGACACTCCCACCACCTTCATCATCATCATCACCATCCTCTCCACCACCACCACCACCATCATCATCCTCATCCTCGTCATCCTCATCATCGTCCCTCCCGCTGTCAACACACAGACAAAAGGACCACATGAACAGTTCACTTCTGTTCATCCTGCTCCATCACTCCTACTGTAACTGATGCGACTGACTTTAAACCTGCAGCTGCTGCTTTTAAGAAACTAGACAGGTTTTCATTGACTTCATCAACTTTAACCACAATGACTTTGTGTTGTGTGATAATAAACGTGTGTGTTTGAATCACACACACACACACACCTGTCCAGACCATCCTGTATCTGAGGTGAGCCCAGCGGCCGCAGCTCTGACTCTGATCCTCCTGCTTCTCTGTGGTTTCCTGCTTTCTTCCCCTTGTCCCTGCTGCACTGGGAGCAGCTGTTGATCCACTGCACAACGTCAGCTCTCATGGTTTTCCAGAAGAACCTGAGATAGAAAGAAGAAAGAGATCAAGAGCTGGTGACTAAAAACATCCACACACTCTTCACAAACACGATTTAACAGAAGAAGAAGAAGAGGAATGAGAAGAAGATGACCCCCCCCCACACACACACCTCTCATTGAGCAGTCGGAGACATTTGTTGATGTCCAGGTGGTTCAGCTCATTGTGATACTCAGTGAGGGCGGCTTCAACCTGCTGTCGGTTCCTCAGAACCAAACGCACCCGATCTCCTCTCGACATATGAAGCTCATCATCTGAAACCAGCCATAACAACCACCATCCAGTGTGAAGGTAGGTCTTAAAGCTCCATGTGGTATAAAGGTGTTTTGACCTCATTCTGATCAGATCACTTAAAGAGGACGTTCTGGTTTGTACGGACCTTTGATGCTGAACTTCTTGCAGAACCTCCTGAAGGTGTTTTTCTCGACATAGTTCAGACCATGAGGGTAACTGCGTTCACGGAGGTAGAGCTCCACAGCGTCGTACTTGGCGAAATGAGCCTGTCAACACAAGAGGAAGAAGGAGATTAGAAATATGAACGACACTCTGCATCAGCGACTGACTGACTCCTGCGTCTCACTCACTGCTGCGTCGTGGATCAGCAGCGTGGGCACGGCGTCCGGCAGGAGGACGACCTTCTCTCCGCTGCGGTCGAAACAGTCCTGGGTGAAATGAGTGGAGCAGATGGAGGAGCCGGGCTGCGGGTGCCAGTGCGGACGTGCAACAGCCTTCAGCCACCGAGCCAGCAGGCTGGCGTTGTGAAGAGGAAACCTGAGGGGACGGATCCATTTTAATTGTTTTGCTGCTGCCAAATGATATTTAATTGTATAATATGCTCTTATGCAGTGACAATGAACTTTAACGAGGGGGAGTGCTGATCTGTGGAAACTCGTACTTGTGGAAGGTGAGGCCCAGGCCCCGCTCCACCGGCCCGCAGCAGTTCTTGCAGCTGTAGACGCTGCAGCGGAGCCACTTCCTCTTGGTTCTGTTGAGGCAGGTGCTACAGCCGGCGATCCAGCGGGCCACGTCCCGGGTCACGGTGCTCCAGTAGAAATGCTTGGTGATCTCTCGCTGGCAGATCCCCTGACTGTAGTGACCCTGGTTATCGTGGAACTGCTGCAGGATCGAGTTCACCTGGGCTCAGAGGGAAAGGTGTTTTTCTGTGCTGTGTGTGTCGTCCAGCTTCATGCACACACATCTATCTTTTTACTCTAAACAGCTACTCGAAGCAGCTTCTCTTGGTCTTTTGGTTTATTTGTCTCTAATTACCTCCTCTCTGCTGCGCGGCACTCTGAGCGGAGGAGAGACTCGAGTGTACATCAGCTCTCCATCTGAAACACAGGAGAAATGTCTCCACATCATTGCTGCAGGGACCGCCATGTTAATGAGACACTGAGATCTGGTTCATTAACTCATTAACTCACCTATTAACCCGAAGCGTTTGGCCATCTTCTTCAGAACACCTCTGCTTTTCTTGCTTTGCATCGGTAAAACTCTGTGACTCAGATACCTGCAGGATGCAACAAGGTAAAAATGTCAGTACATGTTCAGTTCAACCAAACGATGTGTTGTGTCAGGTGCTGGTCGCCTGCTGCTCACCTGGCGATGCGGTTGTACGCCACGAAGCTCGGCTCAGTGACAGTCGTCCTCCTCTCCGTGTCTCCACTCGTTGCTTGGACCCCAGAGTCTGAGTGTGGAGCTGTGAGGCAGTACTGATGCTCCTGAAGCTGAGCAGGAACCTCAGAGGGATCTGAGCCCGGCTCTGAAGGTCCAGCAGCACCAGTTGTGGAGAGAAGTTGATCCACACTGTTCGACGGCAGGAAGTCGTCATCTGAAGGGACAGGAGCCTGGCAACCAGAGAAGATCAACCAATCAGGTCACAGAAACTCAATGGAGTCTCATCATAAATCAATACCTCCCTAATCAATGATAAAGTTCAGTTTTAATGTGTAAATGTCTGTGAGGAACACGTCACCTCGTCCTTTCGTGCTGCCGCAGGGACGATGACGGCTGGTACGGCATCTGGTGACAGAGTCAGCTGACCGTCCTCACTCAGCATGAAGCAGGACGAGTCGAAGTGGCGCGAGCAGATGCAGGAGTTGTTGCGCAGCGAGCCTTCGTCCCTCTGAGCCGCCGCCAGCCACGTCCGCCGCTGCTCTGCCTCCTTCGGAAACCTGCGATGAAAATGAGGAAGAGGACATTCTGTTGTTGAATCTGAGGGTCCTCCTGCTGCAGGTTTTATCCTTGTTGCAAAAACAAGCTCCTTCACAGGTAGAAACTCTGCAGAAGGTGGAAAACCATGTGACACCACCTGTGGAAGCTGAGCTCGGGGCAGCTGTAGCTGGAGGCATCGCAGCCGTAGACCAGGCAGAAGTGGACGGCTGGAGCAGGAGCGTCGCTGGGAACTCGGCTCTGACAGACGGTGCAGGCTTTGATCCAGTTCTTCATGGCCTCCGTCACTCCGACCCAGTAATACATCAACTGGACAAACAGAGGAGGAGGAAGGAGGAGGATGAAGGAGGAGGATGAAGAAGGAGGAGGAGGAGGAGGAGGAGGAGGAGCAAGAGGAGGAGGATGAAGGAGGATCTGCACAGCTGACAAAGCTGTTTATCTCCTCCCGTCCTTCTGAACTCACCATGATCTCCTTCACTGCCCGAGCCCGGCCGGCGTGGTTGTTGTTGTCATGGTAACGGGTCAGGATCTCCCGCACCTCCTCGTCGCTCCTGACGACCTTGAGGAGGCGGCCTCGGTACGTTCGCCACAGAGAGCCATCTGCAGGACAGAGGGAGGGAGGAGGAGCTACAGTGAAATACAGTGTATGATGTGTATTTTACCTTTGTCATGACTCAGCACTTTCTTCCTTCAGTGAGGAGAGCGTTCTGATTGGTTCACACGTTTTCCTCTCTGTGGCCTGTACCTCTGTAGCTGAAGTGTTTGCTGGCCGCTCTGATGTGGGTCTTTGAGTTTTTCGTTGCACCGACAGGATGAGCTCCTGTTCGCAGGTAAAGCTCCACCTTGTCCAGGAAGTCAAACGACGGCATCTGTAGAAGAGACACGGCGAATGGTTCAAATGTTGTTTCCTTCCTGTTTTCTTCGTTTTATATTAAAAGAAACCAAGCATCTTTAAGTTTTGGATGTTGACTGGAGGTCAAAGGTTAAATAAAGTTTTAAATCTTGGGTGCTTTAAATATGAACAGCTAATCAATAAGTATGTTACTGCATCGCTGCTGTAAGTGTCCGTCACTCTGCTGCACTTACATTATAAACTGACTGTTTTAAAAAACTTCTGCTTTTTTTTTAACAAATAAAATAACAACCAATTAAAAAAACAATAATTATTGACACCAGCTGACACTCATTAGTTGCAGCTCCCATTCAACTGATAAATTGACCATTAATTTGCTATTTAATTGACAAGAGTACGTCATTAACTTTTCCTTTTGCAGCTAATAAGACATTAATTCAGGATTTGCAGACTTTGCAGGTGAAAACTGTTGCTGACGATTCATCACCAAATAATCAACTGATCAAATGTCTCATCAATAGTGATCTATAATGATAAAAATCAGACAGCTAAAGTTTCTCCACTGAGGTCGTTTCCCACCTTGCAACATCTTGTGTCCGGTCGACTCAAATCCTCGTTACACCGCCGTCAACTTTCTGCAAAAAACTCTGGTTTCCTCGCGATATTTTTCCTCTGAACTGATCGAATAATCGATGAAATGTCTCTGACTTCATCTAAACCAACAGGTAAATTCTCCAAAGTGACAGATTTCAGGGTAAATTTGTGGCTAAACGCGACGCTCGGTGCTGTGAACATTTAAGCTACAACAGCAACTTGCGATGCACACCGGAACATGGATTTTCAAAGTAAAAGTTGTAACTTATTCAATGTCTAATTTTTAAACCTCAGTTGTTTATCTCGTGATTTAAACTGAGCGGAGCCGTGTAGAAAACATTTTTAATTTGACGGCACCATTTCTAAAAAACACATTATTATAGTATTTTAATGGTTTTAACAAGGTTATTAACCAAAAACTAGAAACGAACATCACTATATTAAAAATAACATACATTTATTTCGGTGGAAAATGGATAAACCGGAAGTTACATTGCTGCCAGTTGTTTCTCACTTGACACACGAACAGTTTTGGTTGCAGGTTGCAGAAGCAGCTGTAACCCAAGCTGACTGCATGCTCTTCATTTCCGGCTCCTGAAGCGCAGCTGAGCGCCCTCTGCTGCCCCGGAGGAGACAGACAGGGAGGTATTGATCAGCTTTATTACCTGCACACATGTTCTGACTGGGTTTAGAAATTATTAATTGATCTTTAAAAATAACAATCAACTTGAACTTTTTTTGAACCTAAGAAGAACATGTGGTGGTGGTGGGGTGGGTGGGGGTGGGGGGGGGGGTCTGCAGTAATCCCACTGAATAAACTTTATTAATTTCCTTCCTGAAGAAGTTATTGATTATTTTGTAACTGATCTTCTTTTCCTGTCTATTTCTATCCTACTTCTATAATTAGAATTTGTGGTTTTGGTTTATGTAAGAGTGAGTTTCCTGGGAATGAGCATGTGTGTGTGTGTGTGTGTGTGTGTGTGTGTGTGTGTGTGTGCATAACAAAGAGAAAACAGTGTGTTCTACAGGTTTGCCTTGATAATCACTTCAGGTGTCAATAGCAGGAAGCAGCTCCTTATTGTTTTCTGCAGCGACAGGTGCTGGTTCATTCCAGGCTGAATTGAGGAATGCACTTCCTCAAACTAGGCGACTATGAGCTGGTGCAATCAGGAAGCATCTTCTCATTTTACCCCCCACCTCCTCACCACCTCCACCCTTACGCTTTCAGTCCACATACCTGTCCCAGAGCCAGAGGATCCAGTCTGATGTTTTGTCTCGAGCTGACGAGGATCCCAGAACAGCAGACTTTATACCGGAGCACCTGCTACGAACATGTCCCACAGTGAGTGATGCTTTTCTATACGTTTACATTTCCACTGCAATGAATCACTTCAACAGCAACAGCAACAGTTCTGCACTGGCTTTGCAGACTTTGATGAAAATGTGTTTTCACTGAGTCTGTTCAGCTCAGTTTCACTAGAAGCTTCATGACCTTTCTGACCTTTCTAATCGTCACACTGCTTCCGTTACTGTGCTTTTATGACGCATCATTTTCTACCAGTTGGACCTTGAGAAGCTGTGTATTAATTGTACTGGATGTGTTTTGTGAATCTGTGTGTCATTGTCGTACTGGCTTCTGCTGGCTGCACCTTTCACTGGATTTCCACTGTTAGAAAATCCAGATGCATTGATCTGATGATTGTTTGTGCATTTTAAAAAGTCACTGACTTGCTGTTTGTCAGACGGTGCAGCTCCCACGAGGCGCATGGTGACGGTCGTGGCCCTGGTGGAGGAGTGGTCCTCTCTGAAGTCTCTGCTGCAGGAAAGCGCTGGAGAAGGAGACCACCGGCCGGCCTTCAGCTCCCTGGGGTCAAACCAGGTGTGTGACCTCATGGTGCACGGTCACTCCATCAGCTTGCACTATGCAGATCTGAAAGAAGACATGACAGAGGAAGCCATCAGCAGAGCGATGGAGAGCTGCTTCAAGTCCTGCACGCATGGATCGAGTGTTTTCCTGGTGCTGATCCAAGGTGGACATTACACCAAGAGGGAGAGGAGGGTGGTGGAGGTTCTGCAGAGCCACTTTGGAGCAGCGGCGCTGAAGTATCTGGTGATTCTCTCTCTGGAGGACGGGAAGGTGGTGGACGCGCTGGACGACGCCCTCATGGAGCTGATCAACGTGTGCGATGGGAGGTACTGTCGCATCACATCATCTGCAGCAGCACACAAGATGCGCGCCCTGCTGGAGATGATTGAGTTCACTCTCGCGGAGAGTGGCACGAGCGGCTACACCGAGGCCATGCTGGTCGAGGCCCGGACCAGGAGCACGGAGGACTCGGCCATGTCCATGCTGAAGCAGAAGGTGCGAGAGGCCGAGGAGAAGGAGCAGGCCTTCAGGCAGCTGGTGCAGCAGCAGGAGGAGAGGAGAACCAGGGAGATGGAGGCGCTCAAGGCGAAGCACGCAGAGGAGAGGAAGAAGGAGGCAGCTGAGAAGAAGCAATACGAGACCAAGAGAGAAGGTCTGGAGGAGGCGGTGATGAGCCACAGGGCCGTGGTGCAGCTGCAGATGAGTGACGCTGATGGTGAGCTGTACAGGATGAGTTCATACATCAACTGTGATTTTCCACTTCTTAAAGTTTTGCTGCAAGTTTTCACTTTCATCACACACTGTGATGCTGCAGCTGCCGCCACTAGAGGGCGACAGAGTCACACACTGATATGGACATTCATCATTATCATCATAATAGGTGTAATAAAAGACACATTTGGCCTATTGAAGTGCTTAGTTGATTTCTGATGACATCTATCCATCTATCTATGTTTGGCTCTCAGGTGATAAAGCTAAGAAGATGTGTGTGGTCCTGCTGGGTCTGTCTGGCAGTGGGAAGTCTTCGGCTCTGAATGTGATTCTGGAGAGAGCGTGTAATCAATACTCTGCCCACGAGTCCAGCTGTGAGCGTCCTCAGTCCACCCTGGTCTGTGAGAGAAAAGAAGTCTCAGCTGCAGGAAGGCGACTTGTCCTGGTGGACACCCCCGAGCTGTGGGATGAAGACGGGGCGGAGAACCTGGTGCAGCTCAAGGACTGCTTGGCCTTGTCCCTCCCGGGCCCCCACGTCTTCCTGCTGGTGCTGCAGGTGGGACGCTTCACCCAGGGCGAGTGCGAGATGCTGGGACACCTGCAGAGGATGTTCGGACGGGAGGCGGTGGAGCACGCCATCGTCCTGTTCGTCCGCTTCGACGGCGGCACCCAGCACAGGCCTCAGAGGATCACCGACTACGTGTCCGGAGCTCACTCGGCCCTGCAGGACTTGCTGCGTAAGTGTGGGAGCCGTTACTACGAGCTGAACGTCACCAAGTCCCACAATGCTTTGAGCTACCCTCAGGTGAAGGACCTGCTGGCGGGGATGAACAAACTGGTGGCGTCACACGGAGGACGCTCCTACGCAGTGAGGAGGTTTTCAGTGCAGGAGCTGCAGGAGAGGAAGAAGGTGATAGAGGAGGGAGGAGAGGAGGTGCAGGAGGGAAACTACTTATTAAGAGAAGCTTGACTTCTGCACAAGCAGAGAGGAGGACGACACTCGACCTGCACCACCTGCTCTGAGATGAGCTGTCCCATTGATTACATTGCTAATTTATTGCTTTGTTCTGATTTGTGGGTTTGAAGTTGACAAAATCTCCCACATGTGCATTTTAAGGAAATCACCGTTTGTATTTTTATCCGACACACATTTTAGATAAATGCTCATGTGTCACAAAAGAATGAATAAATAAAAACTGGGTGGTGATGGGAGGTGGAGGGGGAGGTGGAGGTGGAGGGTTTTTCCAAAGCAAACATGAATGATGAGTGGAACGCATCAGGAATAACTCATGTCATGTTTTATCTGCACGGAGCTGAGAGGGAGGAAGAGTTCAGCTGCAGGTTTGATGAACTGCTCTCTGGACTTCCCCGTCTCCCTGACGACTAATCTGACAAGTTTATGAGATTCACTTGTTGATATGATGTCGATTTCCTAACAGTCACTTCCGTAAACTGAATTCTTTGCTGCCAACACACACACACATACACACACACACACATGCACGCAACAGTGCACTGCTGATGGATGTGGTTCAGATTTCATTATGTCTCTTGTTTCTGCTCAGTCTCAGGACTTGATGTGATGCAGCAGCTTCTAATTTGACATTTAGGGACGGAGTGCTCATCTCTGTTTGATCGTGCTGCATTTAATGCCAAGTGTGCAAAACAAGTGAAGGCAGACACAACATCTGGATGTGATCGACTGTTCTTTATTTACTCTTTTATAAGAAACAATGTGACATAGTGTGAAACTGATTATTCTAGTCAATCTGTGATAGGGGTTAGAGCCACATGTTGGCGACAGTGCAGTTAACATGCAGAATTATTAGTAACTCTTTGTTTGTTTCATGTTCTCATTTGCTGTGTTTCATTATCAGCTTGCATTTGAACTTTTAAATATGTGAACCTGCATAAAAAGGTGCTAAAAAAAAAAATCACATAAAGCTTGATTGATTCATGAATGGAGTTGCTGTCGTGTCTTTATTGCTCAGCTGCTGCTCCAGCCTCTGCGGGGGCCGCCTGCTGTGCCCCCATGATGCCGTCAATCCAGTCTGTGTACTGGGAGATGACGGTGTAAACTCCAGGCTTTTTCAGTTGCACACACTTCCTCCCGCCGTTGGAGGTGATGCCCACAACGACGCCGTTGTAGAGCAGGGGACCCCCAGAGTCTCCCTGGAAAGACAGGAAGAAAGGGTTAACAGGAAATGATTGAACATGCATCATGCAAAGAAGAGTGATTGACACCAGAGGGGGAAAACAGGTGGATCAGGGTCAAAGGTGACACTCAGGTGACATGTAGAAGAAGCTGCAGCCATGTTGGTGTCTCTGTGGGGCTGTGCTTTAGGCTGACAGCTGAGATTCTCACACTGATGATGCTAATGTGAAGATATGGAGCAGGTTTACTGTGTTAAAGAGATAACACCAGATAAAGATCGAAAGCTGGTCAGTCCGGTTTGTGCTTCACCCTCAAGAAAATAAACACTCACGTCGCAGGTGTCGTCCTTCTTCACGTCTCTGTGGCAGGGGTCTGGACAGAGTCTGTGTGCACACATCATGTTGCTGGTGAACTTGGAGCCATAGTAGTCGCTGCGCGCGCAACGGAGGGGGCTGAACACGTCCACCGTCAGCTCCTGGAGCTTGTCCGGTCTGGACCCCAGGTGGTCGCTGGCCCCCCAGCCGGCCGTTTCGACCTCTGCACCGATGGCGGGGTTGGTGCCTCCCGCTCGCAGGAATTCAACCGTTCTCACGGCGTCAGAGGCGACAAACGGCTGCTCCAGCTGCAAAAACAGCGCAGAAGAAGAAGTGTACACTTCCGGTGAACGTGTGTGTGGATCATGGATCTGTTATAAGAGCATTCATATAATATAATTCATCCATATAACACATCCATGGTGTGGATGGATAAAAGTTGTCGGTAAAGCAAAGTGAGCTATTTATATTTTCTTATGATGACATTAAACGTGTACACAGCTAACTGTCATTTAGCACTGCGAAGATTAGCTAGCGCGGGCGTTCGCGAACGTTAATGGACGTTACCTAGGAGATCCGTGCCAGATCTCGCGAGAGTGTGTTGTTGAGACAGGGACAGGTCTTCTCCAACAAAGTTCATTTTCTCCTGATGTATTCGTCTGAAATTTGCTATTTTCGAGTCAAAATGTTCAGAAGAAATGTGGCTTGTGAAAAATGACTGTGAATATTTACTTTGGTGACCATGGAGCGAAAGAATCGACCATAATCTGTGTTCACGTTCACTTCTCCCATTGGAGTTAATGACTTAAGAGCTGCTGCTGCTGCTGCTGCTAGCAAAGATACTCCACTGTAACCGCCTGTGCCAACAGCTATGTGACTCAAGAGACTGAGTATCTGTTGTTGCATTTTTATGACATACACTCACCTTAATTAAAGTGATGTCATTATCATAATTTAATGGGTTAAAGTTCGGGTGTTTGTGAAGGTTAGCCTCCAAAATGTCAAAGGTTTGTTTTGTGTCCTCAGCTTCACTCAGGGAGTGGACGCCCAGCACCACTTTCTTCCCATTCACCCTGTTGGAAAGAGACACAATGATATTATACACGTTTCATTGGCTACTGAATAAATATAATCAATGACAGGATGACAAAACTACACAATTCATCATCACATACCATTCACATAAGACAGAGAAGACACACACACATTTTCTCACATACACATTATCAGGTATGTCCTGATCCATCAGGCTCAGGAGGAGAAAGTGTCCTCACCCGTTAGGGAAACAGTGAGCTGCAGTCATCACCCACTGCTCTCCAACCAAAAACCCTCCACATTCATGTTTCATGGCGTCTCCTTCTGGCACCTGGATGGAGACCATGTAAGGCCGAGAGTGCGGCGTCGCCTCCCTGCCGCCAATTATAGCCTCGCCTGAAAGGACAGAGACGCACAAAGCAATAAATTCAACCTCTTTGCAGAAAAATGCATCAATAACACACCAGCCATTTAAAACTGATGGACACATTGGAGAGATATGAGTCAATAAGGAAAGAGTGTAAGTGTGAACTCACCCTGGGAGATGAGGGCAGCAACAACAACAGCAGCAGCCACGAGCGCTCGTCTCTCTGACACCATGATGTCGGTCAAACTGAGTCGAACCGAGCTGCTGCGCTGTTTTTAAACCCATCCACTGGAGGGAGAGGAAACATAAATCAAGTGGATGTGGTGCAAGGCACAAGAGGAGGGAGTCCGACAGTCCTCCTCTTCCCAGTTTCCTGGAATGCACAACAGGAAAACAACAACATAACGTTCACTGACACTTTGTCCATTTTTAAAATCACCTCTTAAATCACCACATGTTTATCTCGTATGTGTGTAAAATACACTGACCCCAGCAGAAACGGTGCTGGCCTCCTCACTTCACACATTCATGCACGTTTAACTTACATAACACAGAGATTTGGACGAACTCCACCTGACCTCGTGCACTTAAACACAACACACACAGGAGGGAGGGTATCCCTTGTTCTTCTGGTCAGCCTGATGGGGAAACATGAACTTTAGGTCACAAAAACATTTTTAACATCACACACCCGCAGCGCATACAGGGATATTTTCCTCTTACTAATGTACTGAGACAGATAATTCAACATGCACATGTTTACAGAGAGAGAAAAACACCGTCACAGTGTCTCGGACAAAGAGAGCAAAAACAAATCATCTTTAAACTTACCAATAAACATCTGAGTCGGTCCATTCAGACGTGTTTCATGATGTGACGTGTTTGATGATCCAAGTCTTTGCTGTGCATGAGGAAGGTCATGGAGCTCAACAAGAACCAATCAGTATACTCCATGTTGACTCTGTTGGATTGAAAATTACAGACAATCCAGTCCAGTCCAGTCCGGTCTGGTCTGATCTAAATCGCATATATAGAACGTATATCATTTACACATACGGTTACAACATGTGTTATATGATGAGTCACTGATATGTTTCGTTCTACAGTGGGTGTTCCACCTACGTCATGAGCTTATATCTTCATACATGTGCAGTATATGTAAGATTATAGGTGACATATATGACAGCATCATATATGAATATATGTACATGTCCATGACATGTTGTTGCTGTCTTCACCACCGTCTGACAAAGAGACAGTTCAGACATGAACAGAACCAGACAGCAAACACACCCTCCTCTCCCCCCCTCCTCACCCTTCCTCCCCAGACTTCATTAGAGGGGTGACAACAGATTGGAAACATCATAACTTCCACCAGGACCCTGAAGTTACAGGGAACCTCAGCGTCCTGAGGCCACACCTCCAGGTGAAGACGTCTCTGATTATCAAGTCTCAGTGTGGGAGACGATGCAGCTCGTCACACTGAGCAGGTCAGAGCATTTATTATACACACTAATAAATAATAACTGTACAGCAGTGCCCCCCCCCCCCCATCTCTCCTGTCTGTGCTCCTCACTGTAACACCTCTTTACTTCTGCCTCCAGATCAGCTCTGAGAAACGTCTGTTTAACCGAACCTCCCGTTGGCTGGTGTTTGGACAGCGTGACAGATTTAATCCTGTTGTGAACCTGTTGTAAACGAAACATCGCACTCCCTCGCTCTGTTTGGCTGATTAGATGTGAGGTGAAGGTACGAGGGAGAAGGAGGAAGAGGAGGAGGAGGAGGAGGAGGAGGAGGAGCCAACAAATAAACTATCGTAACACATGTGCAGGTTTGAATTAGACTGGATCAGAGAACTTTGAATTTCCCCACAAAACTCATTTTTATTCTTTGGCTTTTAACTCAACATGAGAGGTGTGTGACCTCTGTTCTTGTATGTGTTTTTTTAAATTCTCATTTTATTGTGTTTGTGTGTTTTTCTTAATCATTGCACTCTGTTTCCTGTGTGTTAGTCACTGTGCAGCACTTTGGTAAACTTCTGTGGACTGATTTTCCAATGCATGTGAGTGCAGAGCTCAGATCAGGTCTGACTGTGGAGCTGTGCTGCCCTCTGCAGGTACAAACACCAAACAACACCCCCCTGTGGAGGAA
The DNA here is from genome assembly GCA_021432705.1 of Caranx ignobilis. Classification (NCBI taxonomy): domain Eukaryota; kingdom Metazoa; phylum Chordata; class Actinopteri; order Carangiformes; family Carangidae; genus Caranx; species Caranx ignobilis. The sequence goes on from JAFHLA010000091.1 coordinate 756,351, forward strand.
ACATGAATCATTCGGCCAAACTAATATTTAACATTTGACCGAAGTGATGAAGTGAATGAGAGGAAAGTGCTGCAGCATCTGAACTCTCTGTGCATGAACAGATATCTGTAAATGTCACTGTAACTGTGTGTGTGTGTGTGTGTGTGTGTGTGTGTGTGTGATCATCACCATTTTCTCTACATAATAAAACAAGCCTATTATGATAATTAAAGTTGCACAAGTGCTTAGTAAGAGCTTCCTCTGATGTGTGTGTGTGTGTGGCGGGTGGGGTGGGGGGGTTGCCCTGCAGATGATCATGTGGTTGCATTAACTGTAAAGAGCTTTTTTTTTTGTCTGTACCTCTATATACTGTTTCCCTGCTCCGCTGTGACTCACACACTCTCAATTACAAGTTAGGAAGAAGATAATGGAGAGAAATGACGGGTTTAAACTGACAGAGACATCTGTATCCACAGAGATGATGATGATGATGGTGGTGATGATGATGATGATGAGTTAATTTAGCTACAGGAGCATTTGTGAACATCCACAATCTGTGAGTGAGTCACAAAAACAAACAAAACCTTCGTCAATATTATGAATTGTTTGTTTTTTTTTTTTTTTTTTTTTTTTTTTACAGATTTTAAATCAGGAATCTGTTTGTAAACTTTACACATTTGTTTAAATCACGTCTGTAAACCATGTTACAAACAAACCATCAGTGACCTCGTGACCCCACAGAGTCTGTTTCAGACTTTCATTTGTCACCTGAGCGTTGCCGAGCGTCATCGCCATGGGGACGAGCTGCGACTACACAGCCTGGAGCATCGAGCCCACCCAGCCAGGTATGCAAGCATGTGTGTATGTTTGTCTGTTACATATGTCCGTGTGTGTGTTGAAATCTATATCTGTTCATCCATGTGTGTGGTCTGGCACCGAACCAGTTATCAGAGTCATTTTCCACTTTATGTTTTTTAAATGTTTCCTCTCTCTCTCTCTCTCTCTCTCTCTCTCTCTCGCTCGCTCGCTCTCTCCCCATGTCTCTCCTCCCTCGCTCGCTCATTCTCAGACACTGACTCAGTCTCGTCGTCTGGCAGCTTTTCTCTCCGTCAATCAATCACCCACTCAGTTTTTTATGATCCAATCAGTGTGAGCTGCAGAGTGCAGAGTTTTGTTTTGCCTCTTTAACTATTAACAAGCACATAATTATCACTTACTCACACTCACACACACTCACACTCACACACACACACACTCACACACACACACACACAGTTATAATGTCACATTTTAGCCTCCCTAACACTGAAGGCATCATTCATTATGCCAAAAGCATCGTGCACAAACAACTCAGATCTGAAACTGAAGCTTGAACCTTATTTCCAGTTTGATTGACAGGTCTGTGCTGACGGTGATTATTGATTAATGATGCTGTTAAAGTTTATGTGTACAACAGGAAACCGGGCCTCGTGCTGCATGTGTCATTTACAGGCTGGTTTTCTACAAATGAGTCTGTAAATTAGATGTTTAAATCTGAGACTGTCGAGCTCACACACACACACACACACACACACACACACACACACACACACACACACACGAGGATACTGCAGTGTCTTATATCATGAGGCTGTTTCATGTTCATCACTAAAGGTAATTTTAATGATAAAATGTAAAAAACCAAACGGATCAAAATGACCAAATATTTATTAGGATTTAAACTTTAACTGAGAAAATCAAGATTTGGCCAATTCACGTTGGTCTGAGTGAAGTTCTGCCGTCTCTACGGACATGTTGAGTAGATTTGGATCCAGATTTAGTGAAAGACAAAACAAACATGGTGGATAAATATCAACATGAGCTTTATAAACCGAATCGGTCACTAGTTCTTTGAGAGTTTGCAGCGACACTTCAATTTAAATAAACTGTCTCTCCACCTCCGTCTGTCCGTCTCTCTCTGTCTGTCTGTCTCTGTCTCTCTCCAGGAGAGCGGTGGTCTTCAGCTCAGCTCTGCTGGCGTTGCTCCAGAACGGGGGGATTACTGTTAAACGGGTCTAATCTCTGCTGTTTCCTCCGTCGGCCCGGGCCCATCTGATGGGAGCTGGTGTTTAGAAGGGGCTCCACAGGACGAGATGCTCTTTAACTGTAATCTCTCTAATCTCTCGTCTTACTGCAGGACGGGGTCCCACAGACCTGGCACTGCTCACACACACTGCTCACACACACACACACACACACTTGAAAATCATGACAGGTCATATTTTCAAAGGTGTGTGAGTTTTATGGCCTAATAAGAACCTATAAAAAGTAATGACAGTGCCTTTAATTGACCCGACAGATACTTCAGGTCTGCTCTGTTTCAACGCCGCACTTCAATATTTATTAGTTATGCCTGACTGTAGGAATCACAGACTCACTGTTATTGAATGCTGAGTCCTGAGTAGCAATAAATCGAACCTTGAACCTTATAATATATAAGACTCGTGCACAGTTAGACTGAATCATGAGTGTCCAGGCCTTTTTAAAGTCTATGTATGTGGTCAAGTACTTTAGTTTTCATATGTGAATCAAAAAACAGGAACCATTTCTCTTTCTATTATCTCATGTGGTTAAATAATATTAATGTGAAGCAAAAATAAAAAGCGATAGAATAAAAAACAAAATGATAAAATGTTCATTTTCATCACGTGTGAATCTTCAGATGAACCAGGTTCATGGGGATTTACTGACATGTGCATTTAAACAAGGACCAGGTGCATGTTTGTGTGCACACGTGTATGTGAGAGTGTGTGTGTGCGTGTGTGTGTGTGTGTGTGTGTCATTTTCCCATCAGAGTTTGAATCCTGTACTTTGTTTATGAATTTGTGTTACGTTTGCATTTGCATATCACGAGCCCATCAGCTGCTGCAGATCTTTTGAGTGTGTGTGTGTGTGTGTGTGTGTCATTACAAGTTTGAATCTGCCTCAGTGTGTGCGTGTGTGTGTGAAACTCGTCTGCTTGCTTTCTCAGGAATGACAAAATGTGCTTCAGTGTTCAGGTTCCACTTACTCTCTGTGGAAGTCAGTGAATGCGTCATGAGCTCCACCGTTTCCCATGGAGAAGTCTGAATCCTGTAAATCTGACGTCTCTCTCTCTCTCTCTTTTTTCCTGGTGGTGGTCCCAGGAGGATTCGTCTGGAAGGGAGGGGGGGGTGATTCCACCTTTTCCCACATCACACCTTGATCCACCTGACTCCTCCTGGCCTCGCCCCATAAGCCTGCCTTTTGTCCACATCTGCGCACGGCTGCTGCTGCTCACACAGGTTTGTTTGTACATCCAGAGAGAGACAGAGCGATGAGAACGAGTGACAGTCCCACCAGGCCTGAAAAAAACACAACGAAAACCAAACATCTCAGTCAGGACACATTCAGACTAGAAGACCATGAGAGAGGAGGATGTGGGGCCATCTGTAATTACCTGCTGGGAATAATAAATAATCCCCAAATAAACGTCAGAGCTTAAAGGAGGAGAAGTCACTGCAGGAAGACGTGAACGTCAGTGGTGAGAACTGCTGAATATTTCTGTTCTCACTCAGCATCATGTGATCCACGCAAAAGCTGCAGGATCCAGTCATTTAAAACTATCTGTGATAATAAGGATGAAGGTATTTTTCCCTCTGTTTCATTTTGACGCCTCATGTTGTAAAAACTTTATATTTACACTCTGAAGAACTGAGCGACTGTTATTTGCAGCTTGAACACGAACTGATGTTAATTGATCCTGTAGAGGACGATAAAACCTGCATGACGACATATAGACCGGTCATTTTAATAATAACTTTGATTTATATACTATAGTGCCTTTCAAGATACCCAGACACAGACAAACAAACGAGCAGGCGAAAGCTAAAGACGACCACATTTTTAGGCACATAACAACAACAACAGCAACAACAGCAACAACAACAGCAACAACAACAGCAACAACAGCAACAACAGCAACAACAACAACAACAACAACAACAACAACAACAACAACAAAGAGATTCATCTAATTTCATCTCAAAATGAAACTGACTCTCTACAGACAGAGAAGCAGAGTGGGAACAAACAATAGGCCTACAATGATAATAAAAGGTTGGATAAAAAAAAAGAGAGAGAGAAAAAAAAGTGGAAAAGAAAAAGACAAAAACAGAGAGAGGAGGAAGGAAAAAAAAGAGGGAAACATGAGCACACAGAGAGGATGATGTGCGACCACAGGCCTCGCCCGAACACGTTGCGAAAGTGAGGTTCTTCTTCTTCAGACGCTGTAATTTAGGCAGATTCAGATTCGGATCACTTTGGCAGAACTCTGGGACCACCTGCGCTCCGGCTCAGTGTGAGCAAACCTCCAAACTGCAGGAGACTGAAACCCGGTGTTTTAGTAAAAGCGTGAGATCTGAGGCCAATAACAGCTCAGAGAGGCGCTGCTCTGACAGACTGACACCTCCACTGTGTTTGGGTGCACGTGTGTGTGTGTGTGTGTGTCTCAGCCTGGAGGTATTCAGAGAGTTTAAAGCAGCTGTCAGTGCGAAAGAAGATGAATCTGCACTGGAAGCTGTCAGTGGTTTAATTGAGGCGGCTGCAGACGGAGCCACCGACTCTTTGTGTCTCTCACTCCATGTTAATTTATCTAAGAGAGAGTGTAGCTGTGAGGGACTAATCACACGTCCGTCTTTTTTTTAAAACAGGAAGTTAAAGGTCAGTATTTTACATTTACAGAGTTATATTCTGACTGATCCAATAAAAACAGAGCAGATTTCATAGGAAAACACTCAGAGAAACCAGATCATGCAAAGTGCTGGATGGTGGGTCCAGGGGCTTTGGTTGACTGCTTTGTTGTGACATCACAAAGTGACAGGAAGTCCTGGCGTCTACCTTTATACGTTATACGTCAACTACTTGTTTCAATAAACCTATATAGTATAGATATTACTATGTGAATTTCAGATGTAAAAAATCTATAGAAACATCACTGTTCATTTACGGACATCGAAGTCTTTAGCTTCATCTCTTCAGCTCTACGTGCAGCTTGATGGACGCTGGTGAGGATGTGTCTTTGATGTGCAGGCTGCGACGAGCCTCACTGCTTTGAAGCTGTGTCTTTAGTGTCGGATGCGGACGCGGTACAATCAGAGGCCGAGGGGTCGCTCGCAGGCGCTGACCCCTCCAACCTGGTGTCACACACAAGACTGAGAGTCACTCAACAGGAGAGGACACCGATGGACTCTCTGAGGGTAAACAGACCTGAGCAACTGATCTTTGATCCTGGCTCCAGACACACACACACACACACACACACACACACACACACACACACACATGCTAGATAAATCAGGAGGGGAAATATATTAGCAGGCTGAAGATTAAAATGTTCACAAAATAAACTTTTAGAGCAATTTTCTATGATTGACAGCCGAACTGACAGCACTCAACTTCTTCACATTTGTTCAGCTGTAAATCTGGAACCAGACGCAAATGCCAAGAGCTGCAGGCCTGACCCTCTGGCAGTCAGACTGGCATCTCTGAGTGGGTGTCATCCGCCGTGCCCGCTCACAATCACCGCAATGAAAACAAAAAAACGCCAAATCTGAAGGATCCTGACTGTCAGTCAGAAGAAAGGCTATCTCTTTCATTTTTAAAGAGCGTAAACACCCGGGGATTCTGGGACTAATTTGTTGAACATAGTTACAGTTGTCAAGGGTAAAACCTGCAGCGGTTGGAGCACCTCTCTCTCTCTCTCTCTCTCTCTCTCTCTCTCACTGCAATGTTTATTTTGGAAGTGGTTGATTCCTCTGCCTCTGGCGTATTATGGCTAGACGGGGGCCAATTGTCAATAACTGTCACCCCCACAGAAGGGAGGAAGAAACACGGCCCAATCTGCCTTTGCCTGCCGTGTAATTAGCACTAAAACAAAATGCTTTGTGTTGAAATGCAGACACTGGCACCCCTGCCAAGCACACATAGCGTTGCGTGCCCAAAGAAAACATCGATGGGTGGCATGATGGAACATAATCGCCCCCACCCCACCCCCCCACAGACACTCATGAGGTATGCAAATCGCGCACATCTGACACACAAAAAGGCAACTATTACAAGCTAATGTGGTACATCTGAGCCGTGCCGATGTTGTTGTGCAGACGCAGCAAGACAACGCACCTAAAAATCCACCTGTTCCCCCCGGGGGCTCGACACCAAAACAACGAGCCCTCCTGGAACCTGCAATCCAACCTGGGAACAAAAATGTGTTAATATTAAAAAGCACTTAATATTATCCTCCTCCAATTTCACCATTGTACTTCGCTGCACTACCTGCCTGTGCTTTATTCAGAGGCTTTTTACTAATGGGACTGATAAATACAGCTCTGGGAATAAAACATAACAAACACAACGTCTCTGCCAGATCGTTAAAGTCAATTGATTTGTGCACACACACATGCACGCACGCACACACACGACAACAGTGAAAACTAACAGTAACTCATATAAATATCTAATGCTTTGATGTAAGTTACTGTGGGTCTTGTTCACAGTCACAGAGCGGGTGATTGTTGGAAGACACACAATTTTGCCACAGGGTGGTGAGCAACTGCAAAGATATCAATCCAGGCTTTTATTTTGTTAAGTGCCTCATATATAATTATAACTATTATTATAATTTTCTGCAGCATGATTGTACAGGATCGCCTTTAAGGGTGCAGGAACTGAGATGCACAAAAAAAAAAAAAAAAAAAAAAACACCACAGTGAGAAGCTGTTGGAGATTTTTGTCATTTGACGTCTGTGCTGTGGCTCCATTACACTGCAGTGCAACATCATAATAGCTAATTAATGTAAATCACAGGGATCATCATCCCCTTAAGTTTGCAGGATCACAATGAGATGCTCAATCGGGGGGGGGGGGGGGGGGGGGACAGTGGCAGGATTGTTTTGGCAGCGACGGCACAAGGAAGACGATGCATCATCAAGATCACGACCAAGTCAAACAAATCTGAGAACGAGTTTTTGATTATTGTCATGCCACAAAACTCTCTTTGACAAATTATGTAAAAGCCAAAACCACCGGTTGCGTGTGCAGGCTAATTATGTGCAACCAAACCGGTCTCATCAGCAGCCAGTGGAAACGCTCTGAGGTTAGCGGGCTGAGGTGGCGCCCTGCATTTTGTACAAATTAGCCTGGTGCACATTTAGCTTTTCATGGAGGCGACTAACAGTGTGGATCCAGAGACAGTCTGGTCCAGCTCTTCAGTCCAGACAGACTCATCTCAACAAGCATCGAGTTGGTCACGATTTAACTTCCACCTGCAAAACTAAAGACATTCCCATCGGCCTCAGCTTTATTTTGTATTACGCCAAGTGTTAATTAGCAAACGGTAGCATGCTAACATGTTTAATCAAGAAAGTGGATCTAGTATGGTGCGTTCCAGTTGTGCTCGGAAGTCGAATGTCAATTCTTGTTTACTTTTGCGTCCTATAGTTGTTGTTGGTTAATGTGATGTCAGATGAGTCCAGTATGTAAAGTACTTCTCTAACAGGTAACACAGAGACTCTAGACTCTATACACCTCGAGACCAAGGCTGGATTTGTCAAGAACAGGAGAAAAGCTGCTGTGTTGTGAATCTGAAGCCGTGGACAGACAGTCACTGACACGCTGCTCTCCAAACCCATGTGCATACTCTAATCTTCCCTGGGTAATAATCTCTGCTTTCTGTGGGCAGCCGTGCTCCACCCATCCCACTTCCTAAACCACACTGATGAGGTAAGTACAGTAAGCCCCGCCCACTCAGTGCACCAGTAAAATGAAGAACACAGGACACAAGAGAGAGAAATTAAACCTCCATCCATCACATCTCTGCAGCCCTTTCCTTCCCTTTTGATTTCCATGGAGTGCAACTGTAAAGTCTCTCAGTCTGTGCCTCTTCTGACCTGTCTGTCAACTTACCTGTCTGTCTCACCTAGAAGAGCCTGTTTGCTCAAGCCTCGTCAGGGCCTGTCAACAAGCACAGGAAACTCCTCCCTCCTTCACTTTACCCTACTTTTCCTCCTCTTCCCACTCTCCACCTCCCTCCCTCGCCTCCCCCGAGCTCTGGTTTGATTTATGGGCCTGTCGAGCTACCTGGCCCAGGACGACAGGTTATTTCCATTACTGCTGGGATTCTCTGTAATAAAGGGGATTCGATGTAATGGTATAGCACGACGAGGCCCGGCCAACAACAACAACAACAACAACAACAACAACAACAACAACAACAATATTCATATACCTGTGTCCTCACCTGATTTATCTGTGGTCACACGTGTTCACCTCTGTTTTACTCCTGAACCTGCACTGCTGCGAAGTTTTGTAATCACAATCCATAATTTATGTTTGAGTCATAAAATGGAAATCCACCGCACACAGCCACTTACCAAGGCAAACAGCTAGGAGCTTGTTCCAGTTCGCCCAGAACGTTTGCCCCCACGAAAAAAGGCCGTTTTGCAATATATCTCAAAGTGAGTGTGAGTGACAGCAGAGGAGTGACACACCGAGCTGACAGGCTTTTACAGCCCCCCCCCTCCCACTGCAGCAGCCTCGTCTGTCAGTCAGGACTGATGGACTGATGCTCCCAGCCTCTTTGATTTTTTTTCCAGCCCCGTGTTGTTTGCGTGTCTCCTGGCTCGACGTTGCATCACTTCCCCTCTGCGGTAGACTCACTCAGACAAAAAGCATCACTCACGTGTCGCCGGTTGTTGTTGTGAGTGCGGCTCAGACGAAGGTGAGTTCACACATGGTTTGAAAGCTCAGCAGCTCAAATAGATGCTTGATCAAGGGGTGGGGGTGGGGTGGGGGGTTCCCTTACACACCACAAGTCCAGCTGCAGAGGAGGCTGGTCCAAATCCACAACCACTGGAACCAGTGGGGGTTCGACTCCCAGACAAACCCTGTAACACAGAAAACCAGCTGAGAGTCTGTTGTTGACAGTTTAAAGACTAGACTAGTTATACATCTGACCACTGTCTCCTAGCAACCAGCTGAGACATTACATTTTAATGGCGCTGCCAGGCAGATTAAGTAAAGTTTAAAACTTAGTCACAGTGACAAAAGGTGAAGCTCTGCTCACTTCAGTCATTGTCAGATGTGCACCGCCATGACACGTAAAGATGATAACCTGTCGTTTCCGCGGTAACTGTGAAAAATTCACCACCACAGGAAGAAAAAAAACAAAACAAAACACACACACACACAGATGATGGAGAATTGGGATTGGACCTTAACCTGTTTGCTGTTGCTCCGTGTCAGGATCACGACTACGTGCCAAGTGCAGGTGGTGAGGCCGACACCAGGAATTCGACTTCATTAATTGGCGCTGGCACGTTACAAGACAGTTACACAATGCATGAAAATAATAAGAGGACCTCACATAAAGACGTGATGCAGGAGCCACGGCTCGGTGTGACAGCAGGATAAACAGAAACACAAGCAGGCTGTGGGAGTTACGTCACGGCCTCAGTGGGCCTGTGATCTGTTATATTACTATAGGCTATGTGACTGGATCACACAGCAGCACATTCATATTTCCTCGTCTATGTGCAGGTTTGTTATTGTTAAGAAAGCTGCTCTTGTGTCCCCCCCCACCCCCCACCCCTTCTCCTTCATCTTGGGGTCATCTTTACCTTTACCTCCACCACTTCCCCCAGCAGCACCCACGGTTCGGGTGTGGACCACCTGGCAGAGGGGGAGGCACACCGGGGGCAGGGAGGGAAGCGTTGTGGGTGTTCTGCAGTGTCTGGGCTGGACCAGAGCGAGAGCGATGTCTGTGGCTCAGCGGGTGTGTGTGTGTGTGTGTGTGTTGTGTAACACAAAGCTATGGTTGGATTTTTTTCTTCCTACATGAGCTGTCAGCTGTCTTCATGGTACAGGAGAACGATAATTAATTCAATTAATTCCCACAGTGACTTTTTCTTCAGTGAGACAATAATAAACAGTAGAGTACAAGGAGGAACGTGTGGTGTTGACGACTCCGCTCTGGATATGATGTGAACTAAGTGTCTGTCATTTTCACACCTTCCTCTTTTTGAAGAGCCTGTAAACCTGAATGACTAACAATCAGTTTGATGACACTGTGTGTAATGTGCCCTATAAAGACTGAGTTTATGCCTCCCATAAAAGAAAGACAGAAAGAAAGAAAGCAAGGAGGTGCTCCTGTAAACTAGAAGCTGCTCCTCCTCCGGGTTCACCCTCCATTACAAGCTGAAAATTTGCCGCGGATGTCGGAGAGAAACGTGTGTGTGTGTGATGTAAGTATTGCTTTTCCTGCAAAGAAACTCTGCAGGAGAAAGTTAAACAATAATGTAGATGCACTTTTTTTTTTTTGTACCTGTGACCAGTTCCCAGACAAGACCCTCACACACTCACACACACACACACACACACACACACACACACACACACACCCAAACAGGTGGTGGTTTGTGGAGTTGTGTGTGAGCAGAGGAGTGCAGTGCAGGGGGGTAATTTAAAGCTGAATTAGGACCTTTTATACTGATGCCATATTGTCAACACAGCCTGTAAAACCTCACCCCCCCTCCCTCCACCCTCACACCCCCCCACCCCCCTCCCTCCTCTGCCATTCTCCCTTCAGTCACTCTTTATTTGTTCTAATTCCAGGGACCGGCTCGGTCTTGCCTGGATTTGGAGAGTGCTTGGTTTCAAAGGGTAATTGACACCTTACCTGTAATTTCATGGTTTCACTCCACCTGCCTTTGATGTCTGGGTCTCTGGGTTGTTGTGGGGGGGCCGGGATGCGTTATAGGTGGAAGACACGGCGTCGTCGGCGTTGTCATTGCTGCTGCTGCTGCTGCTGCCCTGTGCTCTGCCGGTAGTCTCTCCCAGCCCCGGCGGAGCGCTCCTCTGAACATGAATGACGTCTCATGCGAACGCAGGTTATTAAAAGCAGAGGAGGGGGGGTCCACGGGCGGCTGGGAGGCTTTTCTTGTGGTGACAAATAGGCCTATAGAGTTGTCAAGGCTGACTGAGAGACACAGGGATCTGAGCCGAGGCCGGGGCAGAGCTGCTGCTGCTGCTGCTGCTGCTGCTGCTGATGATGATGATGGTGATGATGGTGATGATGACGGTGACCTCTCTAGTTTTAAGAAACATCACAAGAAAACCACATTAAAACAAGTCAAAGGTGAAGACAATCAGACAAAGACTGACTCATCCCGTGTGTCGCCTCGATAAAATGTTCTGACCTCAAAGCTCAGAGGTTTCAGACGTGTGAGGTGTTTGCAGGTGGATCTGCAGCTCATACCTGAACCTTTGTTCTCACACAGCGTTGGAGTTTGACGCCTGAACAAGTTTCTTTTTAAAGGCTTGTGTTTGATTTTTCTGATTTTACCACTGATTTCTTGTTTTTCTTATATTTATTTGGTCTTTTTTTTGTTTTTGGCCTCAGTGACAGTGGAGCTGCTTTGAGCTCATCAGTGTGATACAGGTTTGTTTTGTCGCTATTGGAATATAATTTGCATTAATGTTTTGCATTGTGAAAATGTGATGTACATGTGTAGTTTATACTTGACAGTGGCTGAAGTGGATCCCAACAGATGAAAACTATCAGCCGTTGCAGATACTCCGGTCTGACTCCTGGCCTGTTATTGCTTGAAGGGAGGTTCACTGTCTGTGCACTTGTGTCTCAGCCTCGTCGTCTACAAGCTCACACACGCTCTCTGCCTGGAAGTAAATGGTTCAGGTTTGAATCCTCCCGCCGCGTGTTGATTGTCGGCAGCAAATAATGACACAGACAGCGGGCAGATGTTTGAGGTGGGGGGGGGGGGGGGGGGGATGAAAGAAGCAGAGTTTTGCCGCTGGAAGCTACAAAGTCCAACGAGCAGAGGAGAAGCCGGTTGGTAAGAACAGAGATGTTTGAAGTGTCTGGTGGTGGCGTTGAACGCAGCAGCGATGCTGCTCCTCTCAGGGGTGAGGAGAAGGATCCCTGCAGATCCAGGCGAGCAGCAGTGAGTGATGAGAGGGGGAGTGACAGGAAAATTGCATTTGTGCAACCATGAATCATTACAAACAGCCCTTTAAGAGACACCCCTCACTGTAATTACCTCCTCTGCGATGCTCTATTACGGGGTACTTTATCACCTTCTGTACCACTTCACTGTGCCTGCCGTGGCAGATGCAGACCTCACACTGACTGGCTGAGCTTTTGGCTGAGCTTTTGGCTGGCAGGTGAAAGGGAGCACAGAAAAGAGCAGCGTTTTTAAAGGTGGCTTACGTCATCGGTGACTTGTTGATGCCGACAACACGGGCCGACCACATCTTACAACAGCCCGGGGCGAACTGTCACATGACCGGGCTACAGTTTGATAATGGACACTGAGAGAGAGAGAGAGAGAGAGAGAGAGAGAGAGAGATCAGCATCAAGGTGTTCAGGTGGGACCCTCTGAAACGACCACGTGAACTAAAAGTCGCTGCTCCGACTGTCACCATGGTTACTGTAATAATGGTCATGGCTTGGTTAGGGTCAGTTAAAACAGACACTTCCTCACTTGCTGCCATGGTTACTCTGATACTTCGCACTCACACAGACTTTGTTGCTTTCTATTCTGCGTCACTGCACTTTTCTCTCCTGTCATACCTACTGTGACCACTAGATGTCGCCTAGCAACAAAATGTAACTATACGTCAGAATAACCTGCTGCATAAACAACCTGGAGGCTTTTTGTTGTCGTTGTTTGCTTCAAGCTGAACCGATCAGCTTTTATTTATATTGACAGTGAATCAATAAGTGATCAGTCACCTCTCTCCAGCTCTGTACTTCGGTCTGTGCTGTTAACAAAGGAGGCCATGATCCATCTGTCTGAGCGGAGGCCGACTAAGCCGATCACAGAGAAGTGGATCTGTAGAGAGAGAGGGAGAGCAGGAGGGGTGTGGGTGTGGGGTGGGAGGGGGGCAAATCTGAGGAAAAGCAGAATGAATGGATGAATGAAAACATATTGGTCATCCTGAGTTCAGCCCCCGGCCCCCGCTGGGAGCCCCGGGCCCCGGGCTGCTTCACTGCCTTGCTGCCCAGGCTCTGCTGGGCCGCCGGGCACAAATCCAGTTTTCTGTCCAAATTACCAGCTCTGCTTCGCAGGAGAAGGCCAGCGGGGTGAGAAGATCTCACCCTCCTCCACCCCCCCCCCACACACCCCCCTGTCTGAACCCCTCACTGGCCCGGCGCGAAGCTGACGGAGCGTCGCGGATGGCCCTGGGTTGCACCTGCACTCGGGGGCTTTCCAGCTCTTCAACCCCTTTTCAGTTCACACACACACACACACACACACACACAACCCCCAGACCATGTCCCTGTGTTTCCCTCTCTGTGGCCTACAAACTCACTGAGAGTCCTCAGACAACCAAACGGCTGCTTCAGGTTGTTATTATTATATATAGATTAAAGAGAAGGTTAAAAACTGTCACCATGGGAACCATCGGTGTCATGGACGACTGACAGCCTCCCGGGGGTTTGCTGTTTGTCCGGCCCCCCTAACAAAAAGAAACATGGGGTTGATGCTCTGCCACTGTGCTGCTGTGTAAACTGTAAACAACTCACACACACCTATTGCTGCAGCCCCCCCCCAAACACACACACACACACACACACACACAGCAAACAGCCAAACACCCAATTACCAGCCCTGCGGTGTTGCTGCTGCTGCTGCTGCTGCTGCCCTCGAGCAAGGCACTTAACCTGTAATTGCTCCTGCAGAACTGGTGGCTGTGGCTGAACTGGGAGGCTTCCAGCTGGGACTGGGTTCCAGTTCAACCAGTTATCAATATTATTATGATAATGAATGTGACATCACTGGAAAATCATCCGATACAAATCAGTTAATGATGTGATAATATGACATCATCACGACTCCATGACAACATCACAATAAAAACATTATAACAGGACGTGTCAGTTTGTGTGTTTCAGGCCTGATCAATAACAGAGGACTGTACGGAGATGATTGATCTGTAACTGATCAGATTTAACAGTGGTGTATTGATCAATTACAAAACCATGGTTGTGATCATCTTTAAGCTTCAAGTATCTCCCTCCACAACATCTGATGTTTTCTGTGAACCACACACACACACACACACACACACACACACACACACACACACTCACACACAGCAATGTGTTAATTCCCTCCTGAATCTGTGGCCTCGGTCAGCTGCTGTCACGTCCAGGAGCTGGTGAGGAGCTTGGCCCCCGACCTGAGAGCACACACTGGTGGGGTGGGTGGGGGGGCGGTGAACCAGGACCAACGTGGGTGAGGAACCTCAGAACCAGTGAAGCTCCAACACACACACACACACACACACACACACACACACACACACACACACACTTACACTGGAACCATCAGAAATGATGCTCTCCTTCAATCCCACTACCCCCTCCCCTCTCCTATCCCCCCAGTCACCCCCACCACCACCACCTCCTCAGCCCTTAGTTTGCCATGGAGGCTGATTCCGCCCTCTGGATGAACCTTTCCCCAGGACCCTGAGCTCGGAGGGGGCTGGATTAGAGGGAGGAGGCAGGAAGGGTGTGTGTGTGTGTGTGTGTGTGTGTGTGTGTGTGTGTGTGGTGGGGGGGGGGGGGATGGGGGGGATAAATAGATAAGAAAGACAGGAAAGTCACAGACTTATAAGATGGAGAGAGAGAGAGATAATGTTCATACTATAAGTGTGAGACGAGAACACACGCTCTTCATAAAGACGCTTTTTAAAGTTTTACCAAAACTCTGATCCTCAAATTTACATATTTCAAAGTTACACCTGTTGTTTTTGCATCTCACCTGAGTGTAGGTAAAGGGGTGGGATCTATATCAGGACACCAAGAGGTTCAAACACCAATGCAAAGAGCTGACACTTGAATGCATCACAGGTTCCTACAGTCACATTATTAATCAACTTCATAAAGAGCCGAGTGTCTTGTGCAGAAAAAAGGAGGTAACCCCCCCCCCCTTAAAGTCTAACCACACACACACTCCCACTGATGTCAATCTCTCACACTGCACCACAGGGGGCTCCTCCCTGGACTAACCCCCATCATGCACCTGTTCATAGCTCTGTCCCAGCCTGCCCTCCATCCCTTGCAGCATTCCTGCTCACACACACACACACACAAGCAAAACCTAAGACATCTTTGATATGAAGATGAACACCCCCCCCCCCACACCCACACACACACACACACACACACACACTTCATTATTTTTGTTTCCAGCTAAGTCGTTAATTAAGCTCCGGTCCTGTAAACAAACTTCCTCACATGTGATTTATCCGCTTCACGTCAGATCTGCAGCAGCAAAGAAGTCCAGATTCTCGTCCTGGTGACAAATGAGAGATTGACAGCGGGTGATGAATGTGAAGTCTGTACATCCCCAACATAAAACACAGAGTCTGATGTGTGCAAGTATTAGCACCTCAGACGGGCTGCAGTGCCAAGGCCTCGTCTAACCCCTTGATTTTCTTGCCTCGGAGGTGTCGGGACATGTCCTGGAGACGTAACGTGGTGGGAAGGTTCCCTCCTCGCTCGTCCTCACCTCCATCGAGCAGTGAACAGATACGCTCACGAAAACATGGTGATCAAAGAGCTGCAGGAGAAATAAACACTGAGGACAAATAACAGAGCTATGTCTGATATGTCAAGTATTTTTTCATTAGTGCCAAGAGATCCACACGCTCCAGACTAACGTGCTGATGGTGCAACATGCAAACGATACAACTCACAATGTTACAAACAGAACACAAACATGTGCAAAAGGAACATTTGTGCAATAAAAGCTTGTCATAAAATGATGAATACAAATTAAGGCAGGCGACTGTTTTGTCTGGTCATGTTGTCAACATGTCTGAGCGACTATGGGCACATCAACCTATAGGTGGCAGTGTAACGAGAAGTATAAAGCCATGCTATGCAATCACACGTGCAAATATGAAAACTCAGTTTTGTCTGGAGTTTTCAGATATGCTGTCTTTCTTAAGCCGCTGATCAATTAAGAACCAGGTCTGTTATAAAAGCCAGTGGCGTCGGTTACATGAGCAAATAAAGGCCGGGGACGAACTAAAAATCCGCTGCCTGGGACAAATGAGACGATGAGTTTGTGAAAGACGACCTCATCCCTCTGCTTCAGAGAGGGGCAGCCTTGCACCGCCGGACGGCAGGTCTCCGTCTCTGGAGCTCAGTCAGAGTCAAGCAAAGTGCACGCTATGGAAAAGC
The DNA here is from genome assembly GCA_021432705.1 of Caranx ignobilis. NCBI lineage: Eukaryota > Metazoa > Chordata > Actinopteri > Carangiformes > Carangidae > Caranx > Caranx ignobilis. The sequence goes on from JAFHLA010000091.1 coordinate 772,594, forward strand.
CAATGGGAGAGTATTGCTCCGGCGTGCAGAGCGTAGGCAGAACGGAGTGGAAACGATGAGCTTGATGGCTGCAAGTGGAAGGAAGACAGAAAACAAGGAGGCTTCATATGAAAATATGATCAATAGACTGATAAAAAGAGGGAGTTAAAAACAAAGGCATCTCTTTAATAATAGCCTGCCTCCAAGCTGAGGCAAATAAAGGCCCTGGTCACTGTTTGAGGAAACGCAGTAATCGTTTTCAGTGACTTGAAGGTCAAAGAGACCAAAACACATGGAAACACGACCGTCGGCACTCTGTGTGATCGGAGCCTGTGATGCTTGAGAAGCTGCAGAGTTTCTAACAAACACAGCTGAAGATTCACTCTGACCTCTGTGCATTTTGATGCCGTGATGCCGCCACTTTGTGTGAAGGTGAATTAAATGCACCGTTAGCTGCAACATGCATTTAGCATTTAGCATGTTTGTGATGAGCCCCTGTGTGTCTGGACTCGGCTGCTCTGAGTGTTGTGCACATTAGCGGCTGTGGATTTGCTTCAGTTGAACAAACTGTGATGAATAATCAGGTCCAGAGTGAGCTGATGAAGTTTGTTAATGATAAAGTGTTTTGTCAATGAGCTGAAGCGACGTTTCAGACGAATCTGAGTCTGATTTCCAAACAGGTGCTGCTTTGTTTTGGGACGAGGCAGAAAGTCATATTTTTGCCAAAGCACGGTGGCTGAACCGAAGGTGTTACAGTTTGTTTTGTTGTTTCCTAGGGGGCAGTGAGAGTGAGTTCACCTCTCCTTGATCTCCCTGTCTGTTTACCTCCCCTTCTCTCCCCCGCCCCCCCACCCCCCACACCCTTTGTCCCTCTGTGAGCCGGGCCGTGGGCGTCCAAGGGCTCCGAGGTCCGGGCAATAACAATAGCCGGACTGTGCTGTCCTCAGTCCCGGTCCCACACAATGACCATGTCCATGTCGATTAGCGTGGGGTGGCGGCGGGGCCCGGTCCGGCCGGGGCTAATAGCTTATTACGCAGTGTAAAGTGACAGTGTGATCTGGACAGGTGCCAGGAGAACGGGCCCAATTAAAGGAGAAAAGAGGAGGGGGGGAGTGTGAGGGTGGGTGTGTGTGTGTGGAGGGGAGGGGAGGGGAGGGGGTGAGGACGAGGGCAGCGATGTACATTCCTCTGAGCTTCGGTCTAATTCGCCCATGACGGGTTCCCTGGGGACTGGCACCTTCCCTCAATGAAAATATCTGAGTGTCCTCCTGCTCTGTTGTTGCAAAACACATGTGAAACAAACCACACACACACACACACACACACACACACACACACACACACAGACAGGCTGTGTTACCTCTGCACAGTTATGGGTAAACAACAATGTTGACTTGTTGGTGCAGAGTGAGGACGAGGAGCTGTGACATCACAGATCAGCAAAAAATCTGATGATGCTCTTAACCAGAGCAGATTACACACACACACACACACACACACGGAGGCTGCTGCTGTCATGGTGTATTCATTAGACACTAAACAGGAAATGAAACTGTCGCACACACACACGCACACACACTGAAACTGGGGCCTTTATGATGCTAATACATGCTAACACATCCAGGTTGTGAGGCTGCAGTACCGACAGTGGCCACTTTCACAGGTGAGCAGTGTCACTAAACCAAACTAAACACACAGGATGAACGGAGTTGAACATCAACTCATCATCAACGTAACTTTTCTTCAGGAGAGGCCTGAGAACTTCCCGGAGCTTCTGGAGCTTCTCCACCTGCAGAACTTTCCTCTCGATCCAACTCTTCAGTTTTGTGTTGTCATGTCTGTTTTCAGCTCCGACACTTTGCACAGTCGACACTGATGAGAAACCAGTGGAAGATCTTTGCAGCACTTCATCAAGTCATCACACAGTCCAGCAGCAAACACACACACACACACACACACACACACACACACTAAACGTCCCGTCGGTGGATTTAAACTGGAATAAAGCTATTGTAGCAAAGTGTTACCAGGATTTTTCTCAATGGGATGTGGAGTCTGTCAGTTCGATGTTTAAGCTCCGGGAGGAAGAACAACAGAAGGGGTTAATGTAATCCATTTCATTGGTGGGGGCCTCTAATAACTGGTCTCTCTCTGCGTCTCCATTGGCCCGCGGAGTTTCCATTGTGCTGGCCGGTGCAGGTGTGGGACATGCTTTGTTGATCATAATCCCTCAGGCAAAGGGAGAGAGGCTTTGAGTGTGTTTGACGTACCCCACCGGCAGGCCCTTTGCTCCTCGGCCGCCGAGCAGCCACCGTCTCCAGCCGCCGCTCATGGGATCTGACAGGCGGAAAAATAATGAACAACACCTCAACCCGGAGCTGACCTGGCTCCAATTCACCAGCTCCACACGAGGGGTAAACGAACCACTTAATTGAGCCTTCCAGGATCAAATCATACTCAGGACCCCTCCGAGCCACCCCGCGATCACCCCCCCCCCCCCCTTCAACCTCCTTCCCAGACACTACCCATCAAGATGTTTTCCTGCACACACCCCTCCGCTCTCATTCCTCCACTTACACATCCTCCTCCACTTTAACAGTTTATGCATAAAATCTGACAGAACTCACAACAAAATCCTGTCGGATCAATCATCATTATTGACAGATGAGATCTTTGCCTTCTGTTCTATAGTATTTGATTTTACTGACTTCAGAGATTTGCATCTAAAAAAAATCAATTAATAAAGATTTTGGTGGCGATTGGATCAAAGGCTTTTAAAGTTTAGATGATTATTTTTCTAATATCTCAAACATTGTGTCCTGTGCATAAAGTGTTTTTCTTATATATGACCTGCACCCTGATCAATGGAGAGCAGTATCTCACTGTTATGTGTAAGATAAGGTGGTATAAGGTAAGATAAGATAAGATAAGTTAAGATAAGATAAGATATAAAAAGGGTGAAGCTGACCTCTGGTGACCTCAGGTCTAAAGCCAGGAAGCTGTGAGCTTGACTCACTGTTGTCAGTTCTTTTTTCCACCCGTTTCATTCCTGTAGAGCAGTAAACGCTGTAAACACCTGACTGGAGGTGAGAGGAGGTAAAAAGATTAGTGAACTTTCAGCTCAACAGCTTCGGCCTCTTCACCAGCTCTTTAGCGTGTGATACCAGCACTGTACGATCATATATGTTGTTTTTTAATCTTGTGATCAGCTGCCAAATTGAAATTTGATTGCAGATATACAATAACAGTACAGCTTCCTCCTGCACCACATGGAGCTGCTTTCATAGACAGCTGTCAAACAGCATTTGGAGTAAAATCTGGGTCGGTCCATGTGGATCATTTGAGGACACCGGCGTCCTGTGTCCTTAAAACGAGCCACTGCCCTGACACAGCATCGCTGCTGTCCTGGTTTAACATCTCAGTGAGGGATCCTTGATGAGGCTGATCTCTAAGCCCTTCACGTGAAACATGCTGGCAACGTAGACAAGTTGCTTTCTGCGCTCGGGGCCCCTGCGTTGTTTCTCATTAGCGAGGCGTCACCTCTTCCCCCTCTTCTCGTCCATTATCTGGAGGAACAATTTGGCTTTGGGGTTGTTTTAGGACATGAACCTACCAGCGTACAGTCAACCCCTTGAAATAGCACCCGTGGTCCCGTGTGCAACCTGCTTCCCAGCCCCGGAGCAACAATGCCGCTTTTCAACAACAACAACAAAAAAAATGTCACCCGAAAGAGCGGTGGCGCGAGTGCCAAATTAGAACGGGCTGTACGATGTCCCAGGCGCAAAGGTGATCAAACAGAGCCCGGGTCAGTGGATCTCCACTAATAGAGACGTTCACACTTGGCAGCAGTCGGCCTCATTCACTGAAAAAAAAGACCGCCAGAGTGGAAAAGTCTGGAAATGCCATGTAGAAACTGGGCTTGACCCCTTACAGTCAGATCTGGGTCATCAGATTGTGGTTTTTGGAGTCACTGTGGCACCGGAGAGACACGTCCAGAGAGGTCGACTGGTCCATATGGGCAGATTGGATCATGGTGCGTCTCTGGCTACAGAGTGGTGTTTATGTAGAGGCTTTAATTAGCAGGGTGGTCGTATGTAGCAGTCATCAATAAACAGCAGCTACATGGGTTCACGGCGCGAGGTGAGAAACATACTTAAAAGACACGGGACAGAAACAAAGAGTCTCTCTCTTCATGTTTCTTCCCATAATTATTCCTTCTTTTAAAAAATTTCCTGAGGCCAAATCCGAGACGCTGGGAAAGTGCAATCATATCAGTTTCACAGCACCAACACTTAAGTCCCTTGCACACAAGCCTGGTGTGAATCATACACAGTGCAAACTAAATAAACGGTCAAATCATCGTCGCTAATCTGCACGATGGGTGGCAAATATTTGCAGAGGGAATTTCTCGATTGCGTCGTTTCTTAACAGGAACAAAGCAAGATGGCCTCCGCTTAATTTGGGCCAAACACTGCAGGAGAACGGAGACAAAAGGAGATGCTTAAAGCTCTAAGGAGGGAGGAGGAAGAGAGGGGGGGGGTATCTTCAGAGAGTCCCTAATTGATACATGTGGATTGGCGTGAAGGGGGTGTGTGGACAATGGCTCTATTGTTTCACTGCTTTCTGAATCAAGACGTCTGTCAACTTGCGGTGTTTTTTTGCAGGGAGTCTGGCTCGACTCCAAACTTGAACTTTCTCTCCTGAAGCTGATTTCCTCCTCCTGGTCGTCGTCGGAGGAGTCGAGGTGCAACGTGTGATTGCTGCAGACGGTTTTCAGTCATGAACGTTTAACAAGCTGGTCCGAGGAGGCGATTTCATGCCTCATGTTTATGAGGAAGTTGTAACTTCTCTATGAAAATATCAATCCATATATATATATAGATACAGAGTAAGAACTGCAGAAATGAAAGTATGTCATAAAAAAAACCCTGTGCACTTAAGCTCCTTCATTACAGATGTAATGCATTTGTAATGAATGTATTATACACGTTTACCTCTAATTTACAGCAAATTACATTTTACAGGAAATTCCCAACCTTCAAAATAAAAGAGTATCATTATAAGGACCTGTTTATGTTTACCAACATTTTTTTTTTTTTTTTTTTTGCAGCATCTTTTTTTTTCCTTTTTAGCTGCTTATTAGATCCATAAGAGAATATTAGGGGGGGGGGGTCAGTCAGTGTTATCTGGGCACCACTCCCAGTTTCCCAGCAAACAGAAAAAAAATAAATAAATAAACAAAACTGCAAAAGACGATTTTTTTTTTTTTTTTTAGGGGAGAGTTCATCCTCAGCGCTACAATCTCTGATCTGATCCATGTCGAGTCACAGAACCAGGTGGATTATGTCTGTTTTAGTTGGACGTGAACCTGGTGTTGAGTCACTGCTGCAGGGAAAAAGTAAATGCTGCTGCTGCTGTTAGACGTCACGTACACGTGAAAACTGAAAGCTACTTTTTAGCATCAAGAGAGAAACGAAACACGTCGACACTGCAGGGATGCTCCTGCTGTTTTCATGCAACTTAGTCAGAAGCTGCATTGAGATGAAATGGAGTAGAAGTAATTGAAGAGGAGATTAAAGTCACAATTTGCATTCAAACTATAACAAAGAACTGAACACACACACACACACACACACACACACACACACACACGGATGCCCTATTTGAAAATGATGCATGACAATACAAATAGAGACACCACATGAAATTTATTTATAATCACAGTGGAAAACTGCCTGGAAGCTGAATGTACTGTATAAAGATAAAAAAAAAAAAAGGACAATAATAGATACAAAAAGCCATTCAATGATTGTCACGTTGAATCCTGAGAGAAACCATGACTCAGCATTTAGTGTTTCATATATATGTAGTATATATATCTATATATATCTATATATACTCATGACATCTGGGTTTGTAGTGATACTGTTCTCGGCACAGCGCTAATATCATCGTTCACTTCTGCTTGAATCAAACTATGTTCAGACAACAGTAGAAAACAAAACAAAACAAATGCCTATTAGCATAAATATCATAAATATTCGAAAAACTATCTTTATAATTTACAAAAATACACATTTTATAAAGTATTTACATGAGCCGTAGTTTAGTGCTGCGGTTTTTCAGTCAACGTGGAAGGATATATAAAAGTAGAAGGTGAGCCCTGTGTCTGTGCCTGTGTGTGTGTGTGTGTCTGTGTGTCTGTATGTGCCTGTGTGTGTGTGTGTGTGTGTCAGATCATATTTGTGTTCAATCAATTATTGCCATTATTGGAAATGAAAGCATGCAGCTGAAGCGTCGGACAGCAGCAGGGCAGTGTGGTCGTTGCTCTGAGGTAATGTCGGTCTCACAAAAGGCAAACTTTGGCAGGTTTATGTTGATTATGAGTTGAAGCAGCTCCAACGCGCTGGCAGGAGGGTTTTAGCTGCTCCGTAAAAATAAAAGTGAGGAGAAAAGAGACACGGGCTGGATTTGGCATCAGTGGTTAAAAAAAAAAATATCACATGTACATTTACAGAGCAGTGAGGAGGAAAAGACGTTTCTGCTGAAACTGTCAAAATAAAAGCTTAAAAATATTTAAAAAATACAAGTTTCAGTGGTCGTTTTACTTTGAAAATATATTTTGTAAGGATTAAAAAACAAGTAGGATTTTTGATAATAGAGGAATAAAAAACAGATAAGTGCTCATTTCTGGTTTGACTCTGTGTCGTCAGTGTGTGTGTTTTTTTACTGAACCGGCGTCGGATCACAGCCGCAGTGATCTCAGGCCACTTGTCGAGTTAAATCAAGCGTGGATAAAATGCTTTATGTTCTCTGATCCGTCCTGTGAACGACGAGCGAGGCCAGAGCTGTGTGAGGAGAGAAGCCCGACCTCTGACCTCTCTGCAGGAAATGCACGAATCGTAACGAAGCAGGAAGTCCCGAGGCGTGAGGTGGTGTTGGTGCTGGCGGTGTCCTATAGCTCGGTGCCCTCCCGGGGGTAAATCAGGCTGTTGACGCTGAAGCTGTTGTAGAAGTGGCTGTTGAACTGTCCGCTCTGCCCGCCGCCAAACGTGTTGTAGTACACTCCACGGTTGAAATGCAGGCCGTCGCCGTGCTCCGACACCCCCGAGTCCTGTCCGCCCGGGTTGGCGTGGTACGGGCTCAGGGCCGTAATGTTCCTGTTTGAGAGTTCATTCACCAGTCCGAGGGACCCCTGCCGGCTGGGGGGGCCGCCCGAGCTGAGCGTCGACATGCTGCTGTAAAAGTTATTAAAACACGGAGCGGATGAAGACAGCGAGGAGGAGGAGGAGGACAGGAGGCCGGGCGGCGACGACGACGAGGAGCTCTTGTGGTTCTCGTTCAGCGCCTCCATCTCCGGAGAGGACGGCCCCAGGAGCTGGGGACTGTCCGAGGGCTTCAGGGAGGAGGCCCCCACCGCCGCCCTGACGTCCTCCACTTTTGTGGCCCCCACTGCCGCCGCTGCCACTGTCGCCGCCGCCGCTGCTCCACCTGCACTGCTCGGATCTGAACGTCTTTTCCTTTTCCTGCGGAAGTTCCCGTTGTCAAACATCTTTTCACAGTTCGGGTCCAACGTCCAGTAGTTTCCTTTTCCTGAGGGTCAAGATGAGACACATAGGGGACAGTTAGCTTGTTTAGCGTTAGCTGACGGAGGCTCTGAGGCCTGAGGTGGAGAATGAAGCCTGCTTTTCTATTCTCAACATTTGACCTGCTTTCTTCTCCTGAGGACAAACACGTTTCTATCTGTCCAATATTTTCAAACCATCAGAGGCCTGAGGCTTTTATTTTTTAAAGCCATTTATGAATCACAATAAAATCAATCAATCAATAATAATAGTTATTATTATAATCAAACATTTTCCAACAGGGTCTTTGGGCCTCAAATACAACCTCCTCAAACTGACTGTAGTTCATGAGACGTGTATTTATACTGTGGACGTTACTTTAAATGCTGAATAATTCAGGTTCAACAGGAAGTTAAAATACACACGTTAAATGTCCTGTGTTTTTTTTTTTTTTTTTTATTGTGCTGCTGCTTTAAATATTTTTTATATTATATTATAATAATGTACCCGTGTCATTATCATTATTATCATTTATCACCACATTTACTTCAATGAACAGCAGCAGAGAAAAATATTATTTGGTGTTAAGTTCATTAATAACAACAGCAATATTATTATTATTATTATTATTATTATTAATAATAATTATTATTAATACTACTGCTCCTACTAATAATAACAACAATAATAACAACTACAACAACAATAGCAATAACAATAACAATAATAACAACAACTACAATAATAATAATAATAATAATAATAATAATAATAACAATAACAATAATAATAATAATAATAACAACACGTGATCTGTCTCTGTTTCTCCTCCTGAACCTAAACGCCATCTTTTTATTTTGCATTAGTTTCGGCCGTGGTGCGTTCACGGTACCTGGATCGTCCTCGTCCCTCGGCACTTTCTTGAAGCAGTCGTTCAGAGACAGGTTGTGCCGGATCGAGTTCTGCCATCCGGCCTTGCTCTTCTTATAAAAGGGGAAGTTGTCGGCCACGTACTGGTAGATCTGGCTCAGGGTCAGCTTCTTCTCGTGCGCGTTCTGGATGGCCATGGCGATGAGCGCCGAGTACGAGTACGGCGGCCGGACCAGCTTCAGCAGCTCCTCCTGGCTGGCGATGGACAGCCAGCCCAGGTCGGGCCCCCCGAATCCAGGTGAGTTGGTGATGAACTGCCGCTGCGAGCCGTAGGAGGGCGGGATGAACGACGCCGGGTTGTTGCCGTGCAAGTACGCGGACGCGGAGGAGTTGACGCCCGGCCCGTTGAGCCACAGGTACGGGTTCGGAGACGACGCGTACTCCCCGAGGCCGTATCCGGCGGGTCTCTGCGCGCCCTGGAGGCTCTGCTGGTGGTACATGCTGCTGAAGTTGTCGCAGTACACCGCGGCCATGTCCGGGGCCTCCTGGGCGCCTTTGGGGGGGAGAGAGCCGACGGTAGGGGAGGTGTGGTTGTGGTTGCTGTGGTTCTGGTGCGGGTGCTGGTGCTGGTTCTGGTGATGGTGATGGGACTGGGGGTCGATGGAGTTCATCACTCCCCGCGGGAAATCCCAGAAGGAAACGCTGAGGCGGTTCAGGTGGGGCTCTCTCTCTCTCTCTCTCTCCCGGCGGTGCGCAGGTAGCAGCAACAAGTGTCGGGGAGGACGCTGCAGTTTGGGGAGTTTTAATAAGTATAAAGCCTTTTGACAGTGGCCACATCCAGGCTCCAGTTAATTCCCAGCAGCCAATAGACACACACGGAGTAACAGGGGGGTGTGGTCATGTTCTAGCTCATTCAGCAGAGAGAGACTGGGTCAGTGGTCCCCCCACACCTCCCCCCCACCACCTTGTCAAAACCTCCCGGAGTCCTGCTGGGCTCTGATCATCTCACCTGAGTCAGGCTGCTGCAGGAAACTGGTTTTATAATCTCCTGTGCTGGTTTGACTGGTGTAGACTTCATTATGAAGCATAATCACAGTGGGACATGTTTTTACCGTCTCATTATGAGCCTCACTTTTATTTAAAGGTGAAGAAAAGGTGCATCGTGCAGGATTTCTCTGTGCAAAGCAACGCAAACGAATGCAAGTGTGCACGCACGACCTTCACGTCTGCAGAATGACCAGATGCTGTTGAAACTGTAGCAGCACTTACAGGCGTTTGCTTTCACATGGACCGTAAAGGCTGTTCTGTTCCACCTCCAGGGACGTCTGTCCAGGTTTCACAGCTTCTCTCTGACCGACCTGAACAAAGACAGAACCTGAACCTGGAACAAAAACACACCTCAACCCGTGTCCTCCTCACATCGTCAGACTTCACACTGATCCTCCTCGTGTGATAAAGATCTTTTTTCCCTTTTTCCTCCCTCTCTCTCTCCGTTCACTCTCACAATGTAATCTTTCATCAGAGCCAACGAGCTCCAGTGATCTGGTCGATGAAGCCGCAAAACTTGACAGATCCTAACAGACCATAAAACTGTTAGACAAGAAAAGATGATAATCAATCAATAATCTGATTGATGTGTGAAGTGTGATGTCATCCATTCATGCTGCGACATGAGGAAAATAACTTGGGTGGATTATTCCAGCTCAGACTTGAGAGCTGCCAACTGAAGCCACGGCTCATTGGTTTTAATAGATAATCAAAGTGTTTGTGATCAATAACTTAACGAGCTCATAACTCTGGACAGATTATAGAGGCTTTTAAACACAAACACACAGAGTTCGGCTCATTGTTACAACAGTGTATCAGGACGGGGCGCTGAGCTGAGGATCCTCACTGACACGATGCGTTCACTGACATCATTCACAATTGTATTTTACTTTTGTTTGTTTGTTTGTCTTTACGTCTCGTCCACAGCGTTTTCAGCACCGAGAAGGATGTTGGAAATGCAGCTGACCCGGTTTTACTTTGAAAAATCTCAACATGTCGACATGTCGACATCCACAGTGTCACTGACCTTTGTGGTCTTTGCTGCAGGAGTTAAACTCAGTGCTTTAACTCTGCAGCTCTTTGCTGTTTCCTTGTCTGTTGTATTTTACTTGTGCAACTGCAGAGGAGACAATCTAAGTCTAAACTGTTTATAAATATCAGTTTATGTCTATATAAACTTCATCTATTGATAAAAACTTTATTTGAAATTCTGGTGTAATGTCCATGAGACTGTGAACCATCACATCGCAGGTGTGTTGCGTTCATGTGACACCAGCTCCCATAGAGAACCTATTCTTTTTGTTTACACGCGTCAGATGCCACAGGGGCCAATTAGAGCACGTGTATTAATATTGTGAACTGTCAAAAGGTCTCGACAGGAAACTGTGACATGTTTATATTGTTGAATATCCTCAGGCCACACACACACACACACACACACACACACACACACACACACACAGCATCTTTGAAGAGTTTCAAACTTGTTTTCTTGGTTAATTAAGGCGTCTGGAGAAAAGTATGACGCTCGTCTTTTTCCATCAAAGCTGCTTCATTCAGGATAAAAAAAAAAAAACATGTTTATTGATTTAGTTTTTTTTTTTTTTCCATGAGCGGTTGATTTCTGAAGATGATTGGAGATAGTTTGACAAATTCCTCCTGGCTCAGACTTCACTCAGAGTTGTAAACCTCGTCTCACGGCTCAGCACAGCTGCTTTGGAAAAGTATTGATTATAAAATATTATTATCATCATGATAGAAACAGCATGTAACTAGTGCTTCAGAAGACTTCATATAAAAGTCTTCTGAAGATCCAGATCGTTCAGTACGAATGCCTCGTGTCAGTGTCTGGAACTGTCTCACGCGTCCAGAAACAGTTTGGACTTTTCCCATTGTCTTTGAACATGTCTTCATTGTGTTTATCTTTTCCCATCATGTTTGTTTCATGAATCCCACTCACAACACATCTGGAAACTTTAGAAACTTCTGGATCTCACCTCAGAGTTCAGAGTCAAGTTTTATGGGTTTTGAGCGATGATGCGTTTAAGAACCTCTCAAGACCAGAAACAATGTTCATTATCAGGCTGCTCACCTGAGTTTAATGTGTGAGATGAAGGCGGACGAGGACGTCACCTCTCAGGCAGCAGCTCCTCTTTCAGCTGCTCCAGTGTTGTGCTGATGAAAACGCTCCGACCACGAATCACCTGCAAGAAAACCAGGCAAAAACTGAAACAAACCAAAAATCAACCGATTTTCTAATGTTTTTATTTCAGAAATCAGTTTTTTTTTCACTTCTTTAGCACTTTTTCACATTTCTACCATCTTTTTTTATATTTGTAGCTCAATTTGTTAGTTTGCTGTAAACTTTGATATATATTTACACACACACACACACACACACACACACTTGCCCATAAAGTTGGAATCATGTAGTTTTCAGACACGTTCCTCTTTACACACATCAGTAAACACCTCTGACCAGGTGCGGTGATCACACACCGAGGCCCAGTTACCCAGGTGAAACCAGTTCACTGTGCCACGACGTCTGAAATCCCCTCGAACGTGTGTTTCTGTTAAACTGACCCAAGTGAAACAAAGACCTCAATCCTGTTGTTCAGGATTGAACAAGAGGATGTGATGTGTTTGGAAGAGATAATCAATAAAGTTTTGTCACAATCATTTCATGAGAAGAAGTTAAAAAAAAAAGAAAGAAAAAGTTTTATTCCAACTCTATGGGCAGCAGTCAGAGTTCCTCATGTCCCATATGTTTATCTGACTCAATATAGACACGATAATTAAAATTAGCTGAAAGGAAAAGAATTATGTAAAAATCAATAATCACATATTGATGATGCAATTCTACAAGAAAGTGTAAACACTGAGGTGGATCTGTACCTTTACGTGCACCGTGTTCCTCCATGAAGAGCAGATCCTCCTGCAGCCTCTGTGGCTCACATATGGAGCTACACTGCCACCTACAGGTGACTTGTCTTCAGTGGCAAATTCCCTCAGTTGCAGTTATTGGTTAAAAAAAAAAAAAAAAAAGGCATGCAGGATGCATTAGACACCACAAGATGGAGGCAGATGACTGTGCAGGGAGCTGAGGCCGCCACAAGAAGAGAGTGAACTTCTGCTGAACGTGCCTAAGTTGCCAAAGAGCCGTCGAACTGTAGCTGCAGATTTCTGTCCTTCAGAAACCTGATGCAGAAATGTGTGTTTTTTTCAATGAGACAGAACATCAAAGCTTATACTCTCCCAGAGTCCAGAGTCAGGCCTGTAAGAGACTGAACATTGCTTCTTCTGGTTTTAAAACAGAGGCAGAGCATGAGTGTCTCTGTGACCCGGGGTGGGGGTGGGGGGGTCATGTTTGAACCGGCTGGTGTTACATTTCTGTCTTGGAGAGGAACCTTCTAATAAAACAGAGCTGGACCCCCTCTGAGCCTCAGCTCTGGTTGGTATTGACACATTATCTGCCAACACTTCCACTGTTTTTCAGCATCCGATAGACTGAGGTTTTTCTCTAATGCAGCTTTTCCACTGAGATCCAGGCCGCAGAGTAATTGTCCGCGCAGCACCAGGAGTCGCTCTGTCTGACTGTAATTCTATAATATTGGGGTTGGCTATGACAATAATCCCCGGGCTCATCGTGCGTCGCCAGAACTGTTTCACAAAACTGAAATGTATGTATGAGAATTGGAGATTGTGGAAAAGGGAAGAATCTGTGTGAGCAGCAGCAGCTGCAGCAGCGGCAGATGAAAAAGAAGAAAAGTTTATGCAAACTCAAAGAAAACTTTATGAATTGTGAAAACTTTTGTGAAAAAGTGAATTTTGTAACACGAGGCTGAGCCCATGTTTCCTGACTGACACTGCAGCAGCTGCACCACACGGCGCCTTAAATACAAAGCAAACAAACAGAAAAGATGTAAAATATGAAACACTCAACAACAGAGGTGGGGGTGGGGGGGGCTTGTTAGCTGCCCTCGCTGTGACCGACAGGTACGATGGACTCAGTAGATCTTCATGCATGTTTCTGCATGATGTGCAACACAAACACAGTTCAAGTTCACGGACGCTGCAAAACAAAAGCAGAGCGTGAGCTGGAAAAAAAAAAAAAAATCAGGTCTGTTCAAAGCATCTCGCTGGTAAATCTTTTAAAAGAAACACTCAAAAGACGAGAGGGAGGCATGAATAGTTAAGAGCTGCCGTGGTTGGTCTCATGTTGAGAAAACATGAAAGCAGGGCGCCGTCTCATCTCTAATTTGGAGAGCTCAGCCAGACTACACATTTTAGAGCGGATTGTTTTGTGATGTTAGTCATGACTGGTTTCCAAAAGACAGATAGAAACACATAATTCACACTTTGCAGGGGAGTGTCTTTTTGATATGAGAACATGTAATTACAAACAAAAGGAGGCAGAAATAGAAAAGCAGCATCGCCAGGCGCAGACATGACAAACAACAGGATGTGACATGGTTTTGTTCTTGTTTTTCCAACCAACAGTGACAAAATCAAGAGCAACAGACAGACGACACATGTGATTCCAGACTGAGGCAGGAAGGACCACGTGACTTAGAGCCAAGTGTTTCCTCAAGAGTAGTTCAGCTTTGGTCAGGAGGACCTTTTCTAAAACGAGCACAAAACAGACGTGAGGTAAATAAGCAGGTGGTGGCACGGTGCGTTTAAGAGCGTAGGATTATATACAGACGAATATAATGGTTAGAAACAGGAAGTAATAAATCAGCTCATGACTCAGTGTGGTTTCGACCCAAACAGCCAGAGGAATGAATTCCTTCATCATGGAACCAGGTAAAGGAACATTTCACATATTTATAACCCTTTTTCTCTCAATAGTAGTCTCTCTCTCTCTCTCTCTCTCTCTCTCTGTTTTTTTTTTTTAGGGAAATTAAGTATTGGAGCCACCACGAGTGTTTCTTGCGTCTGCTCAGGCTGAGATTTCATCATGATCAGCCGCAGTGGTTGGAGGGAAGAATAAAACCTTCCCAGGAAAACAGAAAGTAATGACAGATGGGGTTGTGTATATTTTAGCTGTTTCACGAGATGACAAATGAGTTTATCCTCTGTATGTTCACACAGGGCTTAGAAATAATCGGTTTTCATGACAGTAGCAAAAGAAGTGACATTCATAAAAGAGCTGTTTCTACAGAACCAGTGTTAACACTGACAGCTGTTTACTAACTTCAATCATCCTGCTTTTCTACAGTACATGAGGTGGTAACACGTCCTCTGAACAGCTCAGCTCTTCAGGACAGCCTGGGCGCTACAGTGACTCGGTATCGGAAAATGATCAGACAACCATATACATTTCCAAGTGGTATAAAGACCAGATATACTGTATATAACATAACATTGTTTGTCCGCATTAGGTCACCATCATAAAACATGTTCTTTTGTCACATAGTGAATCGTAGAAGATTGTTTTCCACTGCTAGTAGTAGCATTAGCAACATGGCTACAGCAAACAGAGTGACAACTATCTAAAAGAAGAAACAAACTAGAGGGAGCAGAACAATCCAACAATATGCAATTCAGCTTTTAGACACAATGATACACAATTTAGGAACTCTAGACCCCGTATCATGAAGTGAGGGCTCTCACTTCATTCAAACCACCAAGACAAGGCCTGAAAGGCCTGACAACCAAAAAAGCCAACTAACAACACAACAGTCAATTCCAATATTAAAATTCAAGCTCAAAACACAAAGGGAAATGTCCTTTTCCAGGCAAAACCACAAAAGCACAATGTCCCCCACCAACAAACAGTTCAGCTCAACCAACAGAGAATCTCAGTGCCGTAAAAGCCCCTCAAAGTGACCGCTCTTCCTCAATACAGAATCTTCGGGCTGGTAAGGTTCATTTTTTACCCACCAGAGTAACTCCTCTTCACAGAAGAACGAATAAAAGATCTTTGATAGGCCTATAACGTCACTCTCTGACAGTTGACAGTCTTCTTACCTTAATGTTAGCCGCTAGTTTGCTGCTTATTTACCCGCCGTAGCTCCGATGTTCCGATGTTGTGGGTCCAGACTTTATAATCCACAGGACGAGGACGTTATGATCGATCCGACACGACCGCGAACTGTGTACGAAAACCGAGCGGGCCAGACACTGCTGCTACTGCTCCGGTTCGTGGAGCCGCCATCTTGGCTCTGGCGGCACCATGTTTTAAAAAAAGAGGTGTGCGTTGTTGGCGGGACGCCATTGGTGCTGGAGGTGTGGCGGGGGCGGGAAATAACGGCTCAGGGGACTTTAGAAGATTTACAACTTATTTAATTCTGGGGAAACGAAAACACCATCCTTTATGGTTTGGTTGCACACAAACCTCATTTGTACCATAAATCAAAAGTTCACTGTTTCTGAAACTGGTAGAAAACAAAACTGTAAACTAAAGATGACCCATAGCAAAATGGCAATGGTGTTAATGCTTGGAAACACACAGCAGGCTACACTAAACAAAACCATTAAAAATTCACAATATGTTTCTTGTTTTTGTACTATTTCATTATGGATGTCAGGTCTGTAGTCTGAAGACAGGATTAAAAGTGCCACTTCGTGTCTGTAAAGTGAAATTAGGAAGTAACTGTGAAGATTTTAATCAGTGATCGTGAGTTATAACTTGATATTGTACAAATATTGACTAATAAACGTGCAGTGGTGATTTTTCCAGCCCTGAATGGTGACACTGTGCGTAATCAATACAATCCTGCATATGTACATAAACAGGTAAACTTGTTAGACTTTACTGCTTTACCACTGCTGCTTAGAGGGGAGGCTAAGCTGCAAATTTGTGGATGCAAAGACCTATTTATTCCTATTTCCGAGACAGTCGGGTCCATTCAGCCGACACACAATCTCCGCCATTTACCTCCCCGTCTATTTCTGTGACATATTTATACCCACGCGTCAGCCTCAGTGAATCTACCTGTGTTTTGGCCCTGAGCAGGATAATTGACACAGGAAGCCTTTGGAAATAAACATTTGCACTTATTATATGTCGCCTGCTTTTTGAGAGCAAACACACACAGAGACATGCATGTGAGAGCAACAGAGGACAGATAAGAACATGTGTGCACGCACATAGAAGGCATTCATGGCAGGCGGTAATAACATAGTGCTGCTTTTGAGAGGCCAGCCACAGTTCTGCGGGTGGAGAGGGTACATACAGGAGATGTTATTGCTCTATATGTTTATAACGCTGCCATGGAAAAATAAGAGGCTCGGCCACAGGCATTTCCTTGGCTCCTCTCTCCCCAGTCACCTCTCCAGGCCTGTGTGGGAGGGAGGCAGCGAGCGTTTATATGAGAGCTGAGCACATGTCATACTCCATCATTTCAGAAATAGGCATCCCTATTTCTCCTTCTCCTTTTTGCATATATATCATAAACTCCTCTCACCAGCCAGCTCTTGTTTCTTCGCTTAGCCCAACTGTTTGCTTCTTCCATTGTCTGGATCTTCAGCGGCGACCTCATATTTACTTGAAATGTTGATTCAGTGTAACGTTAGACACATGGGAATTCATACATAAATATTTGAAGGGGAATATTTGGTGCATCTTTTGTTTGGATTGACCCTCGTGTTGCTCACTACTGGTTGGATATAATGTCGGGCCACCGAGGAGCTGAAGTTCATTTCACTGCTGCGTGTTTTGGAGCTGCAGCCCTGAATTTGAATCTTGTCTGCTGTTCATATCTGAAATAAAACGTGATATCTAAAGCTGTTTTTCAGAAACATTCTTTCAGCCATCCAGAGTTGTTTGGCTTCATGAGCAGCTCAGAGTGTTGAAACAAGAAACCAAGGTTGTTGAAAGACTGAAAAAAGAAGACGTTTGGAGATCTGATCCAGTTTTAGGGGTTAGGCAACGTAGGGAAGTGTTTACCTCGTATCCTGGTCAGCCTTAGGATGTCAGTATGCCTCGCTTTAAGTGCTTTTGAGATCACTGAGCAGTCTCTGAAATCACACAGAGCTTTACAAAGACTTACTTTAGGTTCTTGAAGGGTCAAAGCCTTTTGGACGAGGAGTGAAACATCTTCATCAACCTGAAGGCCCTTTCAGATTAAGACCTTATCCACACGGAAACAGAGCTTTCCCTATACTTGTCTTGTTTTTTCTTTTCCATTGAAAAGTTTTCCGTAAGCACAGCAGTGTTAAAAGAAACATCTGCATACACACAAAACCACTGTATACAAACTCACACACTGTCCAAAAGATCGGTTCCATGTGGATGAAACGCTGATACGATACAAATCCTTTGCAGATACTCCTTCGCTCGTCTTCGTCTTTACGGGCCTTAACTCCAGTTGTCTTTGTCTTTTTCTCTCTCTTTGTTGATCTAACAGGTACTTAATGAAGCCATCCTTCCAAAAGCCCTGAAGCCTCACAGATGAGGGCTGAAACCTCTGCAGCAACCTCCAGTTTCTGGAAAGCTCGAAGAGATATCCTGACCTGGACGACTCGTCACACACACACACGCGCGCTAACCTTTAATAATAAAATAACAGCTTTGTTTTGAACTTTTGCAGTCAATCTGACAGTCACAGCGATTGACCATCGATTGCACGAAGGTCTGAAAAAGACAAGGTTTGAATTTCTCTCTCTTATCTTCTTCGCATCCTGTTTTACAGCTGAGTGCCTTCGGTGACAGACCAAAAGTCAGACTCCTGATTCCAGTTTCTACAATTCATTATCCTGAACCTGTAAAGACCTGCAACAACACAGTACGACATGCGATACAGTGAGTAAGAAACAGGTAAGAATGCTTTCGCTTTTAAGACGTTGCCTCATACAAACTAGTTTGTTTCACCCACACAGAGCTGTTGCAGAGCACCAAAGCCTCCACAAAAGGCCAATCTGCTATCATGGTAAGTTCACAAAGTCTTGTCCGTAAGGCCAAAATGTTTCAGGCTGTTTGTGTAAAAGCCTGTCATCATAGGGACGTGATGAGTTGCATAAATGATGATAAATTGCACATTTTTGTTCGATGATCTGACACAAACTTCAGTTAAATCGCACCGACCTTCCCCTCGATGAGTTTGGTCATGGCAGCAGTTGTGTGAAAACATACAGTAGAATATATTCATGACTCGAAAGACAACTGCCTCCATGACTAAGGCTTCTGTCAGCGCTTCTTTGACTTTTTATTTATTTTTCCGTCTCATCTCTATTAAACACGGGCTTCAAGGACACAGAGGGGGGGTTTGAAGGAAATGAACTTCTTCTACTGTTGCTCAGTGTTATTCTAAATGAGAGTGTCAGCCTATAATATGAATGTAAATAACAGCCGAAATCATGTCACGTTTAATTATTTTCAGACACAGCTATCCTCTGTTCGTCCCTGCTCCTCTGAAACCAGCTCTCTGTTTGTGATCCAGAGGATAATTAGGCCTCGGAGCATGGCGGTGAATGTTTGGTCTCACCCTGCTCGGCTTTAAAGAGAATGCTCCTTTTGGATGCTGTAGTATGAGCATATATATCCCTTAAAAAAGGCAGAGCTGTAGCTGCTTGAGCCTCTGATGTGCCATCCAACTTTAAAATACAGCTTTGCGAGCTCAGTCTTCTTCAAAGCCTTTTTTTCTTTGGCTTTTTTTTTTCTTTGCCCCCTTCTGCCAGCTCCAGCTCGGCGCTGCCTTCTGCCTCCAACGTGATGAGTGGAGCTGAGTGAAGAAGTCGGGTGAAAAGCCTTAAAGCAACTGCAGCTAATTCATGAAACGAGCCACTATCTCATGTGCTGAAAAGAAGTTATAGCAGCGGGAATAATACTGAAGACCTGTCGGATGAAATGGGACATTGAGCTGCTGGTGTTTTGTGAGTTGATCACTTTTCTGTTTAGGATTCGCTGCAAGTAATCAGTGTTAAAAAAAATGAAAAAACAGGCCTTTCATTCGCTTTGACTCGGAGGCCTAATGGCTTTTTTAGTAACGACTTTGTGTCTTTAACAGCACAAACGCCATTAACCCGGGCTATTGTTATTCTAATCTCTCTCTGTCAGCGGCCACGGGGGCAGAGCCCTCTCGTCTCGTTGAAACAGTTTCCTCATTGTGAGCCTGAAGGGAGGAGGTGGTGGTGGTGAAGAGGAGGAGGAGGTGTTTCAACCGCTGCCACCTGAGTGGGCATCGGCATCCACAAAATCTTACATTTAGGGTGGTCCAACCCGCCATCTCCAAACCGCGTCCTCCTGGCTCTTGCTCTTTATGTGGTCGTAGCTCCACTTCCCCATCATCCCGCCGCCTTCTGCCAGCGCTCGTCCCCCCGCTCTCGACACAAAAAGCCCCTCACACGACGAACAAAGTTTCACTGGCCCTCATTTGTTGACTTATCTGGCATGGCAGAAGTTCGCCTTTCGAGAGAGAGAGGCAGAAAAAAAAATCCTTAAACACTGTTTGTTGAGTTTGTTTTGCTGCAGTGAGGTGGCAGACTGTTGCCCCCCACTCTCCCACGTCCACGTCCTCCCCACGCGCCCCCGCCCCCCCCTTCTGCAGACACACAGGAAGAGCCTCTGCCATCTCCTCCATGACTTGAGCAGGTGCAAAGACAAGGCTCAATGACATCTTTGTACCAAATGGAAGAAGTTTAGGGGGTTTAACGGCACCCCTGGACTTGGCCCGGCACCACCTCCCATCCATCTGCCTTTTTTTTGGGGGGTGAACGTGAGAAGTTGGGGCAACCATATATCCTGAGGTGACACAGACACCAAAGGTGGTTGGTTTTTGGCTTTGGCTTTTACTGGCTGCAGTGATTCATGCTGGCTCGCTGCTGTCCTGAAGCTCACAATAGGAACTCACAACTGAACGTCCTGTTTAGTGGCTCAGACTTTACAACAAGATGCAAAGACTCTTCTACAGACCAGGGGGCTCTGTGGTAAAGCACCTCCATATAACTGCAGCCAGAATTTAAAAAAAAACCCACAGGAGCTCAGTTAATGAACCGTTTCCTATGAACTGAGCTGATAAGAAATGAATATAACTCAACCGCCTCATGTGCAACATGGACTGCCAGGTGGGCATATGCTGCAAATGGCAAGAAAAGCATCTCTGGTGTTTACTGGCAGCTTTTTAAAGACACTGTCCCAGATTTATGTCCACTGGGATGTCTTCCAACCCTCTGTTTCCTCCTCTACCCACATGTTGCTATCAGATGTGACAATCCCGCCGCCTGCTAGTCCACGATGTGAGTCTCACTACCTTTGCAGTGATCTCAGATTTCAGCCCTGTCGTGTAGGAATTTTTGCATTTGCAAAATGCACTGGCTCAGTATACCTGCCGTACCTTTCCTGTTTCTTAGGAAGACTAGAGCCAAACTACGAAGGTGGAAACTCAGAGTAACCCACAGCAGATTCACAAAATCCGTACTGGACTGCACTGAACCTCAGCACTGACGTCCAACGCTCTCAGGCCCCATTTACACATACTCACTTCATGCGTCTAAGATCAGATCAGATCTCAAAAAGTGAAGTGTAAATCCACACATTTCTAGCATCCAAGAGGCGTTCAAGACGGACTGAAATCCGATTGTTCAAGCCTGCTTGGTACATGGTTTTCCAGCCAGATGAAGTCGTTTATCTGATCCTCGATCAGTGCAAACTGGGAACAAGATCCCTCATAACTGAAGCTAATCTGTGATGTCATTAATCTCATCTGGATTTTATCTAGACACAAAGCGCTTTAAATTACATGGTGTGTATAAATCTCAGGTGTTGTCAAATGTCCAATGTCTCTCTCAGTTGGACAGGCTTCCAGAAGGACATTTTATGCAACAAGTCATTCCACATTTCAGCAAAGACTCGGCCAAGAGCTCAGACACCGTCAGCAGAGCCTCCAGGGACAGAGATGCCACAGTGGACAGGTGGGGAAGTGCAGTTCAAAGACACGGGGGCAAAACTGTGGATGGAGATGGCACATCAGATGTTTACCTCAGGCATTTACCACTTCAAGCGTGTGGCCAGGAGGAGGACGTGTCTTTGAAGGTTTCCTCCAGTGATGTGGGTCATGGCGGCCTGACCCCCCCAGGCACAGGTACTTCAAATTACCTGCTGCATTTTTTGACATCTTCATTGTATACTCAGCTCATAAGTGAACACACGTCAGCCATGTTTGGCTCTAATGACAGGAAGAAAATCTAAAGGGATAAACGACAAAATAAAACCACGATTGAAAACGTCTAATCATTGTATTGTATTTGAGGTCCTGCAGCATCACCACATCTCTCCATCAGAGGACATCGCTGCACATTTGTTATGCATGGTGATTATTTCCGAGCTGATTCGGAGCCTAATGATCAGCCACGATAAGCCGTCCTCGTCGACTCCCAAAATGCAACGAGTGTGAGGTTTTATTATTTCTGGAGCCGTTCCCATGGCCCAAGCCTTTGCAGCCCACCCTGGATTTCATGGAGCTCTCAGGCAGTAACCTCAAGAACAATGTGCGGCGCTGTGCTGATTCTGGGGACCAGGCGAGCCCAGCTGCCCCCACCTGCTAGCAGCTTTACTGGCTTGGCCCCCGGCCCCGAGGCCTGTTTCTATATACTGCAGAGGCTTAATTTTTCTATTAAGACTTTAAAAGTTGCAGATTGAGATCATTTCATGTGCAGAGGTCTGGAGAACAATTAACTCAAAGAGACCAAAGTGAAAAGAGTGAACGATGGTGATTAACTGCAGCTGATGAATTTTACACGGTTTCGTCTCAGTGTGACATTAAAATCTGATTCGTCTTAATCCAGTCAGTTGCTAAAATAAGGAGTGATGATGATGATGATGATGATGATGATGATGTCATACATGTACTCTTTCCTGACAGGAAACTGATCTACCCTGCAGATGTGAGATTTCCTGTTGTTAACATCAACATTTAATTTTCCAGAAAGAGAGAATTTCACAATTAAAGATCTCTTAACATATTAGTGGGGGGAGGAGGGGCCTGTGACTGAGTGTGTGTTTGGTTATGGTGATCTTGCACTCAGCTGTCGAGTACACACACACACACACACCAAACTTCCACAGCCACCAGATACATGTTTGAATTGTATACACTTATGAGGACCTGATGACACGACCTCGTCTCTGCAGCCTTTCACACTGACTCTGATTCACTCAACATAAAACATGAACCTCAATCAGCCCCCGTTTGAAAAAATGTCCTCAAGCAAGGTGTTACTCTCATATTGGTCCTCACAAAGAAGAGAAACCACACACACACACACACACACACACAGGCAGCATGTAGATCCCGTGGTCTTGTGTGAATCCCCACCTGCCTCGGCTGTGACGGGGTCCACATGTGCACACTGGGAGATTGTGATGCAGCACAATGCTGGCACAGAGATGATGGGTGAGTGGGTGGGTGGTGGGGGTGTCAGGGAAGGGGGGGGGGGGGTTAAACACCCTTTAAGCTCATAACTAGGCTGCAAGAAAAACATTAGTCAGTGCTCTCTCTTCCTCTGTTTGCCTGCTGCTCTGTGAAAACTGACTGAGGATTATTAAGATCAGGAAAATGAATCAAATCAACATCAACATCCTGCAACACGTTCAAAACTATAGATTAGATAAGAGGACCGTTGTGCAGGAAAGAAATACTTTCCAGATGTCATCAGAGTGATTTTTTTTTTTTTATTTTATCTTAACATAAATCAATATAATAACTGTACAATCAGGTATTGATCACATAAAACAATAAATTCTTCTAACTCCTAATTTATTGCAAGTAAATTATATCTCATATCTGAAAAGAAAGAGTAACATGTTCTTTTCCTATTTCCCATATCCAGATCTGATCTTTCAGACATGCACCTGAACCTAACACACTGATGCTCCAGCAACAGACATGACAACAACAATTTACCCATAAGCCCTCTCTCTGTTTGCCTGGTTGTTTCCAAGGTTGTCTGTTTTGTGTGTGTTGACACAGTTTGCTTAGATGCTTCAAATCAAAATCACAAACAAATGATTTGACTCCAACTATGTAAAAAGTGTTTTTCTTCTCCTTCTTCTCTCATCTCACCCTCCCGTTGCTTTTATTTGTAATGTCTGTCCTTTTTCTTATCTTTGGTTGAACCGGAAAACAGAGCGGCTCCCAGAGCAGCCAAGGCGACACCTGCCAGAGCGATGCCTCCGATTGCAGCCATCGTCTCAGCCGTTCTCACCTGCAAAACACAAACAAGAGAGAGGCAGGAAGTCAAGGACAAGCTGCTCAAAACATCACAAACACCATTTAAATATCTGTGTCACACACAGTCTGCAAGAGCTGGAGAAATGCTTATGAAATCTGTGCCGGTCCACGTCACGTTTATTTTTTATTTTATTAACCCAAACACAACCTCAGGGAAACAGTCAGAAAAACAAAGATGATGATAAAAGAAAGAGAAATAACAAAGACTGAAGATGTTTTATGACAATCTGAAGACATGCAGAGATGTATTTGCATGCGTTTTCTTATGGGCCACCGTAGTTTTCCTAAAGAGCGAGGGATATCATAGAAAACTGTAGATATTGAACAATAATACGATTCATTTACACTTTCAACATTAAATTCCATCACGTCATTATCACTTGAACACATTTAGCTAAACTTGTTTACGTCACCACAGACTAATTCCACTGTTGCCAGGTCGTGGTATCTGATGGGTTGAAACTGTGTGTTTCATACACAACCTGGCAACTCAGATCTGATAAACATACTAAACAAACAGCTCTGTGCAGCTATGGTGGGGTTTGGTTATCGCTGCTTTTGTCTTGCGGATGATTATGTGCGGGCGCAACACAGTGAAGGTGACAGGTGCACTAAGTGGGTTGATTAAACAAAAGCTTTTTTTGGAAAACTTTGCAAAATCAGATTGTTAATCATCCTCCGGTTGTTTGAAATATGGACAATCACAATTTATTCAGCGCCACATCTGCTCCTTATCAGCTGTAATGGATTGTGTTAGATCCGTGTATCGTTACAGGTACTGAGATGCTTATGTGATAAACACATCCGGTATCCAGGTGCAGACGCTCACCAGGCCGTGCATCACTTTGATAAAGGGATTTCCCTCTGAAATGTCGATGCGATACGTTACAACCGCATCTGTCATGTTCTGTTCTGATTAGCGGTGGAGAGGTTTGTTTAATGGCTGCGTGACTTTTTTTTTTCTTTTAGAGAGAAGATTTTAAACGGGTTTTGATGCGTTATTTGATCTGCTGATTGATTCTGTTCACATAACATCTTAGTTTGTTAGATGTGAGATTTCTCATCTGAGGCTCGTACTTCCCCTCTGTGTGCTGAGTAAATGACACTAATCCCTACATATAAACAAAATAAATAAACACGTTGCATAATTAAACTGGAGACTGTTTCATTATCCCAAACACCATCCTGATGTAAAATGACTATAATAGTCAGAGTTTGGTCTGAAACATATTTATATATTCTGTAATCTCTCTGTGCACATGCATGTTAATATTAGTATCTCTCTGAAGATGCCACCCTGTTTATATAAAGCTCTCTGTGGTCATGTCAGAGCTGTATAGTGACTTACTGCCAATGCAAACTGAACACAAGCAGCTGCATCGCATTAAGAACATCACAGAGAGGGTTTAACTGTGAAGCAGCCACAGGAAACTTGAATCAATCTGTTATGAAGATAAACACTGCCTTTTTACCACAAGATCATTCAAAGTGTTTGCAGATGAGTAACGGGACAAGATAAAGAAGCCACAGGTGAAAACAGGTCACATCGTCAGTGTGCGTGTGCTGCTTCAATACAAGCAAACTTGAGATAGACAGTTCCTGTGAAGAACCAGTCTGCTCACCTGTCGAGACTCCCGCCTGCCGTAGCGTAGCTCTGTGGCAAAGTGCTCGCAGTTGTGACTGCTGACGGAGTACGGCAGCTCTTGACCCACCAGCCGACACGCATCCCTCACGATGATGCGACTCTCTCGAGGTTCGTACTCGTTGTCCAGGAGGTTGTTGATCTTGTAGCTGTGGTGGCCGACCACCTCCCACAGCTTCTGGCGCCTCACCTGGGCTGTAGGGCTCTCCATGAACATCAAAAGGTCAAGAGACCCGGATGCATCACCTGTCTGATCTGTATGTAGAGACAGGTAGTCAGTTAGGAGAAAGAGGTCCAGAGAGGAAACGGGTAACTGATGATGACCCAGTGTGAATCTCATCAATACAACACTTGACTCACTTGGGGAATCATATGAACCACTTCATTTCCTCCGATGTAAACAGCCCAGTGCTGATACACCCCGCGGTCGATCTCGATCAGGTCACCGGGCTTTGCATCACAGTCAAACTGAAAAGATGAGGAAAACAAAAGAATAAAGATTCACAAACCTGACCATGTCATTAAGGAGGCATTTGTAAGCTTAGCTATTGCTACATGGCCGATGTTAGCATAAACACAACTACAACTTCTTGTTACTCCTTACTTTAACTTTGTGTGCACTTTCCCATTTGCTCATGTCATAACAGCTCCGACCACTAGATGTCGCCTGACAACAAAATATAACTACAGCAACAAAACACACTGCCCAGAAGGAGCACTGCTATCAACAAATGTCTTATCACTTCAACGCAGCCATGACAGAACGACTGCCGCTCATGCACAAGTGTCTCCTTCTTCTTTGACTTTACACTACAAACACTAGAAAAGTATTTCAGCGTGAATCATCAAACAAACACTGCAGAGCAAAGAAACGCTCAGTTCACTCAGAAACCTGAACTTAATGTGCACAGATACAACTCAAACAAGAGCTTTAACTTCCAGCAACATGATTAACATGATGGAGACTTTTATTACATATTACAACAGGCATCACAAAGTCTTAAAGCTTTAAATAATTACATTTAGACGTGTGCTTTAATTGCAATGAAAACAGTAACACAATGCACATATTGCAAGTCCAAGCTTCAGTCAGTCAGTCAGTCAGTCATGCTGCACTGCAGGAAACTAAAGCTCTGTCAGTGTAAAAACACAAACCTGTGAGCTGAGACTGAAAATAAGGCTGAAAATCGACAGTGACTCCTGTCAGTGACGGAGCAGAGCAGCAGCACACTCACCAGTGTCGGAGCCATGTCTTCACTCCTGCATGTGTCCACCAGCAACAAGGATGACTCAGCCCGTCGGTCTGAGCTGGAAAACGAAACCTAGGAGTGCTCCGGTTTCCTGAGCTGAAGTGATCACACTGATGTCAGCTGATTAGCACCGATATACAAACAAGCAAGCGAGATTAGATAAGCACATGGGTGCTGGCTGTAAAACCAGCCTGCACGGCCTTAATTTGCAAATCATTAACTTGAGAGAGTCGAACACGCTGGACCTGGACTGGAGCCAGGCACTGCTGAAGGCAGTAAAGGGTAAGTTTCGTTTCCTGGGAACTGGGCAGCGGGCGCGCGCACACACGCACACACACACACACACAGTCTGTGTTTTATATCAACAACGTTGCATTTGTAATTTTAGAGACAGAACTTTTTTTGCATAATTTACAGCAGTGATGGTTTTAACAAGAAAACTAATTCCTGCCTTGTTTCATCTCACAGATCCTCTGGGTCCAAACAAAACAAATAATCAAGCATCTTTATTTTTTACTTTCTGAGCTTTGATTGCTAATCTGAGATGATTTTGCAGATTTATTTTCACACAGGGATTTGTATCCGAAGGTTTTTCAACAAGTTTGTGTTCTGAAGTGGATCAGTGAATTGACACTGAAGAAACATGGCCAGCAGCAGCAGCTCTTATCTTATCAGGTAGCAGTTCATTTTATTGATTTTATTTCCAATTACTTTGTACATTGTTTTTCTTCTTTTGATGTCTCGGTGGAGACGTCCGTGCTTTAAAAACAGAGGATAATCAGTAGCGTGAACAGAGAGAGAGGAGCCTTCACCTTGTTGCCCTCTCAGCTGATGCGGTCAGTCAGAGACGGACGGATTAGTTAATGAAACGTCCTCCCGGAGCAAATGAATGTGTCAATAAGACGCCTCTCAATGGAACAGTCAAGGACGAACGAAGCAGCTCAGCTCTGTGAATGATTTAATTAAAACTCTGTTGATGCATCAGAAGAACAAAATGAATTTACAGTATCTGATAAATTATCGAATACAGTTATTACAGCTTAACCAAGTAAAGTCCACCAAGGCCAAACAACGTCCACAGTCATTGTGACACCAGGATCATTTTCCAAGAGGCTGATGAAAATGTTGGAAACGCAGCATTTTGCAATGAGAGATTAAAGTGATAAAAACTCAATACTGGAGGCAAATTGAATGATGGATTCTTCTGTTGTCATGTTTACGTGTCATTCGGGAAGTTCTCGACTTTATGCTTCTGTATCTCCAAACCCAGATTGTTGGGTATTGTATCAGGGGGCTTTCACACCGACCTCATTTGGTGCGGACTTTCAGATTTGTCTGTCTGAACCAGATGTACAGGTGTGAAAGCTCCACTGCACCATGGTCCGGACCAAAGACCTGGGATTTGTTCCTATCAAAGAGGTGGTCTTGGTCTGGACCAAACTAAACCATGGTTAGGACTTTTTTTTTTTTTTTTTTTAATGGTTCGGATCTTTGTACCTTTAACAGGAAGTTGTGGTGGCCTCACTGGTCTGGAGCCTGGGCTCGTCTTCTCCCTCCCTGACAGCGACGATGAAACCTCCACACGACAAACTCGCCCATCTGAATCCCAACTAGGCTCCATACTGCACATGGTGTTGATGCTGCTGGTGGCAAAGACATAACAGTATAATTATTGTTGCCACGATGCAAACTTGTTCACTCATTTTCCCAGATCACTACTTTGCCAACAAGCTCATTTGAGGAGAGCTTTGGTGACGTGACGACATCTTACACACACCTGTTTACTAACCAATCAATGTCAAGTGTAGGGAGGGGAGGATGTCCATCTGTGATGCACTCGCATTAATGCAGTGTGAAACCAGAACCAACTGGATCAAATGTAGCAGAAACAACAAACCATGGTTCGGACTTTCAGGTGTGAAAACGCCCTTAAAAAAAGCTATAATAGACCTGCTCTGTTGGTTCTTCTGCCCCCTAGTGGCCACAGTCTGTTAAAAGACCCTGAAACAATAGCACAAGTGAAGCAGTGGCAGGTGAATGTCGGCCAGGATGAACTGAATGGGAATAAAAAAAAAAAAAAGTCAGTCTTTCATATTTTCGGGAAAGTGTCCAAGCCTGCGAGACCTGGAAGTTAAATTCCTCCCCAGTTCCTCATTAAGCGCTTAAAACAGGAAGCTCTCCATCAGGGCGGCGGGCGCAGGGATCCCTCTCAGGTCTGCAGGATGTTTGGAGAGTTTCCCCCCACTCAGATCAATGCTGCTGTGCTTTTTATTAAATACAGCTGTAATACAGTATGTCCTGCACCGCTGCCAAGAATCACTCGTTTTTTTTTCTTCTCCCTTCTTCTTCTTCTTTTTTCTTCCCTCTCCACTGTTCTGCTCTCTCTCTCTCTTCTGGTTGTCTTCACCTCATTGACAACAGACAGAAGCCAGAGCAGAGATTGGACACCGAACATTGATCTCTCTTCCTGTCTGTCAGCGCCGCCTTTTACCGCAGCACCTGTTCAACCGCCTGCCATATATGCCGTCACCTGCCCCCCCCCCCCACAGTCACTGTCGCTCTGGAAATAGCACTAGAATTTCCCAGTTAAGTAGAAGCACTTGAAGCAGCAGTCTCTACATAAATGGGTCAGAAAAACATGGCGCTCACACACAAACTGCTTCTCTTCTGTTGTTTCACTTCTGCAGGGAAATATTAGGTTACCGTGGACACACTGTCTCAGAACTGACTGCCATTTGAGTTTGGGAGTCAAAGGTCAAAGGTCAAGGTCACAGAGAGCTCACAAAGCACCTTTTAGCCTTCACACAGCAGTTCTGACTAAATTCCTATACATAACTATGGAAAGACTGTGAGTGTTTGAGTTGGACGACCGCGAGGACGTGATTCTAGTTTCTAATTTGTAGTTTTGGATTACAGAGCTTGTTCTGGATCTGTGCACGGCTGCTATGATGCTATAGCTGAGGGAGACTCATACGTTTAAAAACACCTCCTTCACTCTAATTTTAGCTCAGAATGTAAACTGTGAAACACGTAACTGTCTAATTTGCAGGTGATTTTCCGCTCCGGGTTTCCTCTCGGCCTCACCCTCCACCCTCATTTGCTGCTCCCCTCCAGATTACTTCACATCCTCCTGCTCTTCCCACCCTCCTCTACTTTTGACCTCTAACCTTTCGCACTTAGATCTGTAGTGTGTGGTTTAATCAGAGCCTGAGGCAGAAAGCAGAGCTCTCATCCTGTCCTGGTTTTATCGTCGCCCCCCCTTGTATTCCTCCTAATCCTCCTTCCTACAGGCGCAGACTCCCTCTCCTCGTGCGACTTGATGAGCAGCAGTGGTAAAACCCGAGCTGAGCTGTGACCGGAGGACTTTCATTTTTTCCCACCTCCTCCTCTGACGGTCGACCCTCTTTCCACCGCGGCACTCCACTTACTGTAGGCTCAGGCAGGGCCGTGTCAGATCTTGGCCTTTGATATGTTAATACCTTCCTCTTTTTCATGTCTTTTTTTTTAAGTATTGACTGGTGGCTGTGCAGGCACAGCGTTACCCTCGGTCTGCTCCAGTGAAAGAGGGAGGAGATGCTGTTGAGAGCCTCCTGCTTAGTCAGTGATTTTCAGCCTTAAAATAAGAAACCCCTTCAATCAGCTGAGAACAATTCAGCAGCTGGATGACCTCTGCACCCGAACAGCTGTTTTCAGTGTGTAAAGACACTACAAGACACGCGGATGAGTGCAGGTCACGTCCAGAGCTGGAGAGAAAAACATGTATAATTCATTCACTTGAAACAAAATCGCCTGTAGACGACTTCATGAAGAATTCATACAGATGTTTATAAGATGGACGACCTGTCTCTGCTTCCACCCACTGGACATAAAACGAAGCCAAAACACTGTCCTAAAATTCAGAGTTCGGGGCCACTGTGCTCCTTGTTAAAAAAGACAATCTGGAGCCCAGTAAAGTAAAGTATGTGGAGGAGTAACAAAGTCCCGCCCATTAACCTGCCTGACAGCTGTCAATCATGATGTCACACTCTGTTTTTTTTAGCATTGAGACTAAACTTATTAGAAAGATGAACATTCAACTATAGATCAGTGAGAGAAGAAGGACGGACACCGAGTCTGATCCCACTGATTTAGTTTCATTAATGATGAACTGCTTAG
Source organism: Caranx ignobilis (assembly GCA_021432705.1). Classification (NCBI taxonomy): domain Eukaryota; kingdom Metazoa; phylum Chordata; class Actinopteri; order Carangiformes; family Carangidae; genus Caranx; species Caranx ignobilis. The sequence continues at coordinate 803,276 of JAFHLA010000091.1, forward strand.
AGTCTGGGTGACAAAGGTCAAAGGTCAAAGGTAAGATGACCAGGATAAATGTAGGCTCTGCTTTGTGAATGCAAAATCTCCAAAACACCTGGAGGGAATTTCTCCAAATGTGACACAAACATTCACCTGGACTCACTGATTACATTTTGATGGCTCAAGGTCAGAGGTCAAAGGTCAAGGTCATGATGTGAGAAAAATCGACCTGATTTTTCTCACTATTTTAGTATTTTAAACTGATTTATTTAATTTTCCATTCAACCCATCTTCAGTGTGTGTGGGATAGACTTGAGAACAGGTTTAATATTAAGCTTCACTGTGACCACGTAACGGATCTTATTTGAAACGATCTGATGAAAATGAAGCAACAAATAAACTCTTCAACAGTCGATCTGACAGCAGCCAGAACAGGAGGGAAAAGCATGTTTGTGCAGACTCGCAGACAGACGACAGATGACACCTCACATTATCACATTTGGAAGTAAAAACTGTATTTTAGTTCATATAAGAAGCGTTAATCGTCTCTGTGGTTGAAATAAAATGAATAAAGGGAACATTATGAGTGAAAAAACTACATTTTTGTTATCTTTTATGCAACAAGTGACTCTATGGATTGATATTAAATGTATAAAAGTAAACATAGTGACTGAAAGCTGCAACACAATCCTTATTTCCTTGTTTGATTAAGAGAAAACTGCATAACTTTTGACACACATCCTAACAACAAGCTAAGTGGTGACAGTATATTTTGGTGTGTTAGATTTGAGATTACATCCTGTGTGGCTACATCTAGACGCCGTTTTACAGCAGAACAAGAGCAGCTGAAGTCGCCTCCTGTGCCCATTCAACCACAGGCAGACCGTAAATCATGCCGGCTGCTTGGCAGAAGTCGTGGATCATCGTACAATGGTTAATTAAAGCCAGATCAATCTAAGTGCCACTGCTTCCTTTTCTTACACCAAGCCTCCAGAAAACGGTCCCATGGTACCTTCAAGCCCATCGAGGAAGAGGAGGAGGAGGAGGAGGAGGAGGAAGATGACGAGGTCCGTGATGTTTGTTCAAGGCTGGTAAAGAGGTTGCCACTCATATTTGTACAGAGGACAAAGCCTCGCTGGCTCTCTGGCACCATATGAAAGACGCGTTTCAGCAAATACAACTGTTCACTTTTTTTTTTTTTTTTTTTTTTGCTCTTTCTTTCCAAAGGCCATGGCCAAATTTCAGCAAAATGAGTTTTGTGCCAGTTGCTATGGTGACTGGTCAGCGCAGTGGGCAGAGGATAGTCAGGGGGCGGCCGCAGGGGGCAGAGTTCACATCTGAGTTCCTTATTACTGCAGTGGCGGCGTACTGTGCATAATTATACTGTGAGGCAGCTCAAACACTGGAGGAGGAACAATGGTACAAGAGGAGGAGGAGAAACCGACAGAGGGTTTTAAATGAGAAGTAAACTTCAGGCCAATTAGACCTCCATCATGGAAACCACTGGATCTGCTCTCATGAATCTCTCCTAACTGGAAACCAGTTAGTTTCATATTAAAGGATTGTTTCATGTTAAGATTTTTATCCAGTTTGTTCACGAAGAAATAAAAAACAGAGTGCTATTAGCATCGCCTCTCAATCTGCAGCGCAGTTATATTAACAAAACCCTGCAGCCGTGCTAACTAGCTAGCAACACTGTCTGTGCATATCACAGCTGTGCTTTAAGCTAAATGCAGACCTTACAAGTTCATCATGTTAGTTAGCATGCTAACATCTGCTAATAAGCACTTAGCATAAAGTTGGCTATAGCTGAGTGAAGGTTGAAATTGATGGGAAACACGGAGCTTAAAATTCAAAAATAGATTAAAGCCCAGAATGAAAATGCTAACATTAGCATGCTAACACAGGCTGCTAACGAGCGCTAAACACAAAGCTAGCTGAGATGAAGATAATGGGGAACATGGAGCCTAATATTCAGATTATAGATTAAAACTCAGATTGAAAATGCTAACATTAGCATGCTAACACCTGCTAATAAGCGCTAAACCGATCTGAGGATGAGAGGAAACACCGACCTTAATATTCTGATTTTAGATTAAAACTCAGATTGAAAATGCCGACATTAGCATGCTAACACCTGCTAATAACACAAAGTATAGGCTAGCGCTGTAAATTATGGGGAATATGGAGGCTAATATCTGACAGATGAAACATTTCTACCGTCTCAGAGATCAGTCTGTGTCAGGTATGCATATTTCCTGAAGGATTTTCATCATTTCATTTTTAATTTAAATATCAATAAAGGATCCTTCAAATACCGGGAACAACTGCAGTCGATATGTGGTTACAGAAGTGCAGAACCAGCCTTGACAGCCCACGAAGATCCTGTAGCTTCTTGTAACTTGTGACGACAAAAAAAAAAAAAAAAAGGGGGATCAAAACATGATTTATCCTGAACGTCACATCTTACAAACAGTAACAGTGTCAAGTGAGCTCACATGGTGCGAAGTGGGACTTCAGCTAAACAATATAGCATCTTATCTGTGCAGGCTGGTTTAGTCCTCCCATTCCTCTGGATCTTTCTGCTGCCAAGAATTTTTCTGAGAAGAGACGTGAGGAGAAAAGAGACGAGAGAAAAAAAAACGCCAGCTACTGTAGAGTTGTCATCTCTCACACTCGCCCAGCATGCCAATGAGCTTCTCTGCAGCTCCGGCCAGTGAGACTCAACAGTGAGCGGCGAGCAGCAGGGGATGATGGGTGATGTGAAAAGGGGCCCCCTCGGGTCCCCTGGGCAGACTTCCTGCTCCGGGGCCAAATCGGCCAAAACAAGTGGCCGGCGCAGTGCTCAGGAACTGAGCTGACCCCGTGACCTCACCACGATTCTTCCTTTTCATGTCTGTGTCTGCGGCCGTGTGCATCTGCATGTGTGTGTGGGTGAAGCTGCATGTGTGCACATCCTGCCTGTAGATGGGGGTGTGTGTGCTCTTCATATGCAGGTCAGAGCAGGACTGAGGATCAAGGCGTCATAGTGTGGACCTGATCATTTGGATAAAGCTGTTTTTGTTTTGGTTTCTACTTCCTTTTGGCACAGACTGTATGTTTTTCATTTCATTTCATGGTGTAACTACAAACAAATGATCATTTTAAAATGAGTTGTAATGAGAAAAGTCACAAAAACAAGAGAAGAAGCCAGTTATGACCAACTGTGTGTTTCTGTCTTTCTAAATAAGACGAATAACATGAAAACAAAACAGAGATTTTTCGTGAACCTTTTTGTTATTGTTAAATTTTCTTGGATAAACTGGAGAAATCGGGCACATGTCTGAGCATATGTCTTCAAATCAGTCGATCTTTATTCAGAAAAGCTTCAAGTGTTGCTGACGTTCGCACAGAAGAGAAAATTCAATTCAAGACAATAGACTTTCACTGTAAACATCTGGACTGAACGTCTGGCCTCATTAACATTTATCAGACTGATTGCACTTTAACCTGTTCAAGAGAGGTGACTACTCTCCTGGCAAGACATGTGCAGCTCACAGAGCGCCACGTTAACACCTGTCCCCCTGCACACAGTGGCAGGTGGGAACCAAAGTGGAATAAAACTGCATACATTCATATGGAAAGCTTATAATTACAATAAATGAAGTGTATACTTCAATAAAAGTTACAGTACGTATGTCTGTGAAAAGAAGCGTCTCCTCCTCAGAGTTCAGCGGAGTCAGAATCAGCAGACAGAAGGTGAACGATGATTCACGGAGAGAAGAAGAAGAAGCCGCCTTCTGCTCGCCCTCTGTGGTCGCCTCAAGGATCATGATGTGACAGACTGAAGTGTTGGATTATTTTAACCAACAGACAACGGTTGAAAGGTGCCCAACTGCTGCTGACTCATCCAAAACACGCTGCTCTTTATACACGTCTGCTGGGACGGACGTGATGTCGAACAGAAGAAGAGGAGGAGGAGGAGGAGGAGGAGGAGGAGAGAGAAAAAAAGATGACTTTTAAACTATATCAAAAGTAAGGACCCACCACAGTTTTATATAAATAACTCTCCATGTTGCTGCTGCAGTCAGTTCCCGGGGAAAGGAAAAAAAAAAGGCCTCCGCTGCTCGGAAATGAGGCAGTGAACGTCTCTGATTTGTTTGGACTGAAGAGAAGAACTTGCGATGGAAACCAAGAGTAACAAGAACAGAGAGAGTGACCCACAGAAAGTTAAAGAGCTCACAGCAGAGCCTGAACGCAGCACATCCACTCCACCACTCAACTGAATGATAACAAGTTTTTAATATTCAATCATTATTACAGGCCAGAATCCATTACTCAAAGTGGGACAGTCCCCAAATAAAGTTTCAGAGAGGTTTTTACTTACTTTAACCTCTCGAAGGGAAATCAAAGTTCGATTCTCTGTAGACGTGGACAGAAACAGAAACAGAGACAAGTTTGATGAGAAAAGATCAGTTTTTAAACAATAATCTTACTGGGTTACAGAGGTGCTGCCATAATTTATCAGCAGTAAGTCAATCATAAAACCTTCAGCTTCAGATTACGATCAGTAAAGCTTGGTGTGAATAACGGCCTCCACCCTGTAAAGACAATATCTGCAGCCGTGTGTTTTTGTTGAGACTGATTTTACGTCTTTAATGCCGAGATGTGAGTGGGAGAATTCCTGGTCTAAAATTTGAGCTTGAACGCCTCCTAAAGACAGTTTTTCTGACTCAAGTCACCAACGCTGACTGCAAAATCCAAGATGGCTGCCAAACACACAGAGAGCTGTTGCCATGACCTCAGATGTGACGTCATTCCCAGCTTCCAAACTAAATGCAAATCTTATCTTCTGACTTGAAAGAAAAGTTTCTGCGACACTCGCGCAGCTCAAACCTCCAATAATGAAGCTCCACAGAAACAGCGTCCAATGACTTGTTGTAGACTTCATGACTGTTCCTCCTCTACTGCAGAAACCTGCTCTCAAGCCGTTGACTCGCCCACACAGATCCTCCATCAGCTGCGCCTGCTTTAAAATGAAACAACGCCCCCACACTGAGCCAAACGGCGCCACCAGTCATATATTTCCTTTATCTATCACATATTATACTTCTTTAACTGGCTCTCATTATCCTGCAGCTTTGGATTGAATCTGGTTTCTCACATTATCCAGGCGATGATGCATCATCTGGTAAGTCGTGCGGGGTCTTTGTTTATCCTGACACCTGCTGATTGAAGTTGAGAGCGATCACCTGTCACTGAGCTGCTTTTTTTTTGCTCCTCCTGCAGAAACAGGATGACATCATCATCATCAGCTCTCAGTAATGAAGCCATCCAGAGGTGGAGCTGTTGAATAAACAAAAGAAGATCACCGGCTGCTTCTGCACGTTCCCACACATGAAAGTTTAACAGATCTACTGTAGATACATCAGCACTCGGACAGTTGTACAAATGAGCCGACGATAAGCCGACGTTCACCCGCAGATGACGGCACAGGCACAGAGCGCCATTGTTGAGCCGACCTGTTTTTCCGTGTGAAAGCGTTTGACAGGACGAGCCCTTCCTCGCACCTTTGTCTCAGAGTTGTCAGCTGACTTTGGCCCAGAGCTGCGGCGCTGACACGTCCTGACATTGTTTGCACAAGGCCGGACCACAGATGATTGATTACCCCTTATCTCCCCCTGGCGAATCGAGGGCCTTAATTGAGCACGGTTTGGTTACAGATCCCTTTCTCTGCCCATGAAAGGCTTGGCCGGCGCTCTGGCTTCTCCCTCGCGATGAATGGCTGCATTTTAGGGCCAGACCATGCTGTGGGCAGGCCTTTGTCTCCCTGACTGATGGCTTCGGGTTGTTGAACGGCTTCCAGGAGATCGTTACTGACTTGATCTGACAGCGTTGGTGACTGCCAGGGCCCGGCAGCTTCCTCTGCCAACACAGACAGCTGCAGAGAGCAGGGGGGCATCGTTCAAGAGCGCTGACCGCTGCTTGTGTAACTCAGATCACCCACTTCAGCCACTTTGGTTTCACACCACAGATTGTTTCCTGATGCAGATGTGCCCCTCTGCGCAAGATGTTCAGCCCCTCCTCAGTCATAAAAAAAAAACCTGGACATCTCCAAACTGATCTCCAGCCTGTTGATGCAGCTTTGGCCTCAGCGGTAGCTCTACAACACTTCAAGCAAAGGCTTCTGGGAACCACAGGTAAAGAGCTGGCTCTGAGTTCACATTAAAAAATACACTCAAGACTCATTGTTTTGAGCTGAAAGCAGCATTTAGGTTTTCAAACTCACTTTCACTTTCATGCATGAAAGAAAAACCTTCAAGTACAACCCTCTAATCTGTAATCAAACATAATGAGTGACTCCTCCCACCACCTCCTTCTGCTGCTCCTTTCCTGCAGGAGGCTCCAGCTCTGACGCTGCGCAGACAGGAGCACCACAACCTCACCAGAACAGACTCTAAGATATACCTCTGTCTAAGTTATACTGTATCACACACCCCACATTAACACATATAAATGTGTCTTTGTTTTTAACGTGTCCTGTTCTTGGTGCGTCTGATGGATGTTGTGGTGTATGGGTCGTAGTCTCTGGATTCAAAACCAAAAACTCCACCTTCTTCTGATCAGATAACAATATCAATCATGAAATATTACTCACAGATTGATATCATGTCTCAGGTGTGGACCGTGAAAGTATAACCAACTTTTGCTATCACTCGTCTTACATGTATTTGCTTTGACACTCTCTGGGCTCCGTGAAATGTCTGAGCAACAACTCGTTTTCAAACGAGCTCTGCAACTCGATTTTCAAGCTGTTGCTTTTTTTTTTTTTGCTCGAGTTTATAATGAAGATGTTTTTCAGCTCAACAAGGAAACACGAAGTGGAAGGAACAATATCGAGGAAATGCAAAATAAGCTGCTGAAGCTGAAGCCGTTTCCTCCCAGCTCATTAAAAGACTACATCTGTGTGGTAATTGTTATTTTCATAATCACATCATTTTTTCATAATTCGTGATTTTCTTTTTGTTTTGAATGAAGAGAATGAGGGAAAAAAATATCAATATTATTGATCAGAGAAATCCAGACGGAGCAGGGTGGAGGCCGAGCTGCTGCTGCTGGTTTCGATGGGAGATAAACTGGGCAGACAGGAGGCGACCGAGCTGCTGCACTTTTTAATTAGCTTCTGTTTTGAAGTGTGAGTTGTTTTTTTTATTCTTCTTTGTGCACAAAAAACTGTTCAGAGCTTTATCTGTGAAAAACAAGAGCTGAGCGAGGTGTGAGAAGTGTGTGTGTGTGTGTGAGATGAAGGTCACTAACACACTTTGTTTACCCGGACTATCGCCTCTCTTCACCTCCTCTTCATGAGCTTCATCTCTCCGTCAGCCTCCGACCTCCGTAAACATTTTTCTGCTGAGCACAGGGTCCCTGCTCGCTGTGATTACCGCTCCACTGCTCTCATTTAGGAAGCAAATCTAAATAAAGTGGAAAGGAAGCATCTGAGAGTGAAAGTCGTCCACACACCGACGCTCTCGGATGCAGGGCCTCTCCAAAAAACTAAAAAAAAAAAAAAAAAAAGCTCCCTCTCCTCCTTTCCAGCACCAGAAGAGACGAAAGCCAGATTGGTCCTCCAGCGCTGACCTCGCCTGAACTCCCCACATCACAGGAACTGATTCCTTTTCATGCCTCTCTGCCCAACAGGCACTTTTCTCCTGAGAGAAAATCCCTGAGCTGCAGCAAAACATCCTCAACACATTTTTCCATTTGTACAGCTGGATGTGTAATGAGGCGGTTCAGGTTAAGATTCAGGTTAAGTGCTGAATGTATTACGGCAGCCCTCCCCCCCACACACACACACCCCCTCCTCTGGGGACCTGAACGACTGACCCCTCTGCTCATTAGCTGCTTTATCCTCCTGCTAATGGATACAGTAGACGGCGCTGAGATGCTGCTGCAGCCTCGTATCTCACAGGCTGTGATTTGTCTTGTTTCTCACACAGCAGCAGCCGAACACGTGTGTGTGTGTGTGTGTGTGTGGATACAGATACAGAATAAGTCTGACATGACTTTTAATTGAACACCTGCAGCTGTAAGCGCAGAGGGAAACCCTGTGGTGGTGACAGAGAGCAGACACGTGTCACGTAGCTACAACCAGCCTCCCTGCTGCGACACCGCGGGAGGAAACAAACCCTTCGTCGTAGTTCAACCACCTCAGCTCTACAGCGACGCTCTGCAACACGAAACACAGTTCAAAGCACACACACATCTGTCAATACACACCTTATCAAGCTGAGCCTGAAAGTGACTGTTCGTTTTTTTTACACCTGCGAGAACTGACTCTTTGTTTGACAACTTGAGGCGAGCTGTGAGTCCAAAACTCACTCCGGCTCCAGGGAGGAGTAACTGACTGCTACAGGCTCCAGCTGCAACACGCATGTTAAGTGTTTAACCTTGTTCACATATAGTACAAGACAAATCATGAGTGAAATGAGGAGTGTTTCCACCTTGGAGCAGCAGCAAGTTTAAGACACTTCATAAACGTGGCCTGATCGTACGAGACACAAAGAAATATCATTATTTTAGTGGATTGTGTAAGAAAATAAAATATGGTTTTCCCTCGCAGGTAAGTCCAGTTTGTAAACATACAAAGCCAAACACACTTGTCCATGTTATCCAATATCATGAATTAACTGGAAAACATGGATTGATAGGCCAAATATGTTCTTATAAATGATCTTAAATGAACTTATTACACACTTTTAACATGAAATCATGAACTCACTCACGTGCAGTGTGTTGCCTGGAGTCACACCTGGACACACCTCACACACAGTCCTCTATCTTCCCTCTGTGATTGGCATCAACACACAAAATCACAGTTCAGTAAAAAAATAAAAAATAAACAATACCTGATGCCATATTTACCAAAACTAGGAATTTTATCACCTATTTATTGTCACTTACATTGATCCGCCTTTCGCGGATGGAGACAGCACGTGCACACGCTGGGTCCGATCTGCATCCACGAGAAAAAGTGCAAAATCCCCGGTCGTCGCACAGCAGCCCGTTAGCTCTGTTAGCTCTGTTAGCTCTGTTAGCTTAGCTACACTCTCATCTGCTGACTCTGCTAACTATTGTCTCTGTGTTTGACCGTTTATCCGTATGTCTACACACACGCGTACACACGCACAGGTGAAAATCACACACCTTTAGCAGTCGCTAGCCTAACGCCGTTAGGCTAACCACGCTACAACTCGCGGGTGTTATCGCGGCTCAAGGGATTTTCGCGTTCTCGCGAGATTTGCCATCAGGGCTGGTCTTAAAGTGACAGTCGCTTTTATTAAAAAAATACACACAACTGTCAACAACAAAAAGTCTCACTGCTAGTTGCAAACAAAGAAACAGCATAAACAAATAAAAGATGCTAACCTAGCTGTGTGGGATTCAGGGTTTTTATGTGAAGCACTTTGTGTTGCACTTTTAGTTGAAAGAAAAGTCAAAAATAAAGTCTGACACTAATGAAAAATGATCTTTTTAGCTATTTAACCAGTAAAGACTGAAGCATGTTGTCTTGTTTTCATTTGTTTTAGTGAAATAAGACTGAGAACTTCACCTCAGACTGTTCTTTTTTCAGCTTGTAGCCTTTATTGCTTTTCAATTTAAAGTGGAGAACCCACCGTGTGAGAGCATGTGAGGCTCATTCTTTACTGTGACTCTGACAGAGCACTGCTGTAAAACATATTCACCAGGGCCTGATAACAAATGAGGTGTCAGCCTGTGTGTTTCATTTCAAACATGGAAACCAAATGTAGATCCTTTGGGGCAGTTTTAGGTCCCATCCTGCCCCCTCCCATTTCCCCCTCACCCCTTCACCTCCCCCTTTTCCCACTAGTGCACCTGTCTCGCTATAATCACAACAGCGCACGAGAGCCCCCTCGTTTCAGGGCTGTTAATTCGCCGTGACTACGTACAGAACAGTTGTGCGTGTTAGTGTAAACATTACATTTGGCCGGCGGCCACACCATCCTGCCATCCAACAGCTGAGGCTGCACAGGGGCCGAGCTTGGGCCGATCCCAGAGGGGGGATCTCTTCCTCAGTCTGAGCCTGATGGAGAATCAATCACAGCTTCCTGCTGGATCACACACTGACCTCGAGTTTCACAGACATGTGTGTGTCACTCACATCTTCTCATGCTGCTCGTCTCATGTCTCAGGTCTGTGATGGAAACAGAAGCAGATGTTGAGATGAAGAACATCAGTTTGATAAATGTTAACAAATCGATGGTTAATGTCACAGTTCACGTCTTCACCAATTTACACATGAAGTTTAGTCACGAGGAGGGGAAGGAATGGGACTTTAACTATTCAGTTAAAGAAGTCATAATGAATGAAATGCATGATGGGAAATGTTTGACCCAATCGAAGACAATTCAATCTTCGTTTGCAACGATCATCAGCATTAAGTCGAGCTGCTCCTTTAAGTGACACAGGTTTAAAAAAACAAAATGAGCGACCGTCTGTCGCGCTGATTTATCTGGACCCAGCAGCTTCAGTAAACTGTACCCATGTGGTTCTGTAACCCTCACACAGGTTTAAACAAACCATCAGCATTATTTACAGCTGCTAGCAGGAGAACAAACTGTTCCGTTCCTCACATGGGACAAGAAATAAAAATTAAAAGTGTGTCCTCGTCTCACTCCCAGTGCTGGACGGCATAGATAATAAAGATTTAATAGGCGATGTTGGGGAGGGGGTGGTAGTGTGTGTGTGTGTGTGTGTGTGTGTGTGTGTGTGTGGGGGGGGGTCTGTGTGGCAGTGGGGACCATACATCTCCTCCTCTGCCTCAGTCCAAACAAAGCTCTCTGGGTACAGTGAGTCTCCAGGAATAGCCCGATTCTGGCATCGCTCAAGGCCTTATAAAGCCAGGTACAGAGTCCGGATGCCAGCGACGGAGCCGGGACGAGCTGAGATACTGCAGGGTCTCTCCGGTCTTTACAGTCGGGCCCATGTTTCCCTCCCTCTACCCTCTAACACTGTGACAGGAAGCTCTGTGATGGATCAGGACTTTTCACACAAAGACGACGAGCTTGGATGTCTGTGGAGCTCTCTCTCTCTCTCTCTCTCTCTCTCTCTGTGTGAGAGGGCAACTTATAAATAAATCCAGAAACAGCTCAGTCTGAGATGTTTCTGCAAAGTCTGACACGTCGTCGTCTCACAGCAGTGGTGGTGGTGAACACCTGTCTCTGGAAAACACACATAGCTCGCTGCTGTTTTGACGACAGGTTTGTGTTTTGTCACTTTCAGGAGGTGGAGAAGGTTCTCGCCACAGATCCAGACTGATGCAGCAGTTTAAACATATCTGAGTCCGTATTCAAGTGCACAGATCCTACAGTTCATTTTCATTTAAGCTTTATTTAAATCTCCAGGAGTCACTGAGCGTGAACCCTGATTTTCACTGACATCCACAGTCACAGACTCTGCACAAGCACAAGCACAAGCACATTCAGACAAAAACAACAACAACAACACTAAACATAGCATCATTCAAGGAGCCCAGAACTGGCCCAAGGTAACAAATATCTGTTGCCTTGGTCTGCACCTAATGCAGTTTTGTTTGGTGTGGTTCACTTTCACGTTGCACTCCAGAAACATCTGGAGCACTAAGTGCAAGTAAAGGGTCATGGAGAGCAGAACAGTACATGCATGAGGTTGCAAAGAAAGACACATGTAAAAAGGGCTTTTAATGAAGAAATCAACTGACACGACCTTCAGCTGCTGCCTCAGTAGCTCTGTTAGCTTTCATTTCAGATGGAGCAAAACAAGAAAAAGTCTTTGGTCACCACCAGTAGCTCCAGTTTTTCGGTTTTGAGGCGTTTCCTCCCAGAGTAAACTTTGTTATCTTTGTGAGAATGCTCTCCCTCATTTCCTGACTTCAGGAGCGCCGCGTACCTGCGGCCGGAACAGGAGGACGTCTGCAGTGACCTCAGTGGAGCGATGGTGAGAAAAACAGCTTGATAATGCGAGTGTGTCTGTGTGTGTGTGTGAGGTGATGTCTAATAATGTGGGAGCAGAGTGTTTATGGGACGGTTTCCTGCTCTACGGAGTCTCTTGTATCTCCTCTTCTCCCACTCACTGGCTGAGTGTAAATCTGTCTGTGTCCTGCGCCGGGCTGAGGTCTGATAGTGACTCCACTGTTTAATGCAACATGAAGCTCACACTTGTGAAAACGGCCTCAGAGCAGCAGGTGTGCAGACAGGTTTAAGAGCTCAGTGCAGTGCAACTTCACAAAACTCTGTTTGATGCTCGTGTTGTTGTTGTTTTCTCAATCTGACGTGCACTGATCTCTGCACAGACACACACACATACACACAGGCAACACATCTGATGACAACCAGAGTGATGAAACCTCTGCGGCCTTGAAATCCCTCTCAGTCTCTGTGTAAACATTTAAACTGGCACATTCGCCCATATTTGTTTTATCTTGTTTCTACATGTTGATTTTTGTCTTGTCTCTTGTCCTGCATCAGTCTGGAGTTGATATATTTCACATTTCACACAGCTTCAGCATATTCTCACATGCTGAAGCCAAACATAGGTCTCAGTAGTATCACACCTCACTTCACACCTCACTGCAGTGATAGCAACAAGTTTTAAGTGTTGACTGCTCCCTTATGAGTTGAATGAATGAATGAACAGATCAGGATCAGTGACCAGGTGCAGGAACGTCTTAAAGGGACAGGTCAGGTTTTTAGATGTATGAGGTGGTCACACAGGAGAGCTGACCTGGAGCCATGTGTTTTAGCCCTCGTTCTATGTGATGTGTTCACACTTATAATAAAATAATATGTGGCCGCCACATGTTGCTGAGATCACCTCCAGATGTGGCCTGAGGGATCAGATCACCAACGTGTCCTGAATGCGTCTGAACTTGTGATCACATCACCTGACACAGATGTTAATACCTAATACCATCCATTGACAATTGATGTAACATTAACAAGAGATTATGTATTGGGGGGGTGTTTGTGTTGTGGTGCTGTAAGTCCATGTTTCTCACGAGACGAGATCTGGGACACCGGGACCGAGGCGCTGATCTCACAAGGTCGGTTTTTGGCCAAGAGACACTATAGATGGAAGGCAGAGCGCCTCCTTCTCCCTGTGACAAGTCATTGAACCATCACAGTTACTCTGAAGCTGTTTAATTAAGGTTAAAAAAAATCTTGCATAGTTTAAAACAAACACACAGTGTGTCAGGAGACCAGGTGAACCGCAATGTGACTGTGAGGCCGGAGAGGAACGAGTGTAAGAAGAGGAAGAGGGAGTAGGAGTGAGCGATGCATCTGTGTCTGACTGATTGTAATTACAGCATTGTTGCAGGCAGGCATGAGTTTATAGATGATCTTTAAATGGCCTTTTAACAGCATAGAGAGGTACTTAGTGATTTCTAATCACTCGCGGGAGCAGCGGGTGTAATTCGGACCCTTAATCTGATCTCATTAGCCGGTCTCTCCGTCTGTAGCCGTGATTTATATTGATCGTGGAGACTCATGGCTCAAATGCAGGAAGTTAATTAAGTGATAAACGAGGAAACAAATTAGCGAGTTCTGAATGTTGGTGCTTGTGCACAGGGAAGTCCTGCAGCATTTGTCAGAGCCTCCGTCTCTCTAACAGAACACCTCTCACCAACTAACGCAAACAGCTGCGCTAACAAATCTTTGCAATGCTACATATGACTGTTAGCTGTGTGCATATGTAATGTTATCATAAGAAAATATAAAGCGCTGACTTTCCTCTACCTCTGAGGAGACAGGAAGCACCTTTGGCTAAAAGACAGTTTAGGGAAAGCTCTGTTACCGTGTGGCTGGAGCCTCGAAGACATCATCACTGATCCAGAACATTTCTCAACGTTCAGGCTTTAACCTTCAGTTCAATCAGGACAGAATAATAAGAACACAAAGACAGATTTGTGAAATGCAATGACATTTATTGTTGTTCGGACAAGTTTGGAGCTTAGACTCCGGGGTTAGATCGGCTTTGTAAACAGATCAGTGAATGTGAAGCTTGATTCTGAAGCCGACTTCCTTGACACTGGTGGTGGAATCGAGATGATGCCGTCTGACGTGGAAGCCTCTGGATAACTGGTTCGGATGGAGATGGTCTGGGTCTTGAATGAGGAGGTGACCGGGTGGAGGTGGGATGAGAGAATTCTCGGCTCAAATGACACATGGATAAGAGCAGAGAGAGAGGACACCTTTCAAGTTTGACAGCTAATCACTGATTGGTTACCTGATGACGTCGCTTCTAGGTGACACAGGATGCACCATGTTACATGTTACATGCCCCCCCCCCCCCCCCCCCACAATCGTGCTGCAAATGTGGAAGTGAAGTTTTTTTTTCTTGGATTTGCATCAAAGAAGTTGGTGAACCGGAGAACCCGGAGAAAACCTGTGTTTGAGAATTCATCTGTTTTCAGTTCATGTAGACTGAAAACAGTTCAACGTGTGGGTACCTGTGCGTGTGTGATTGTTACTTAAAGGCTGATGACATCCACTGTCTGGCACATGATGTCGCGTGTCCAGCGGCAGCGTGTGCAGTTGCAGTCGGAGGTGTGGAACCTGAGGCGCCGGCAGAGAGCTTTTCTCACTCTTGAGAAAAAGCTGTCCTCTCTGGACACATTACTATTCTGATTATTCAGTTGGCTGCTGACAGCTTTCAAAAGAGCATCATCAAAAGCTGTGTGACGTGATGTTGTAGCCTCCACCAGCTCTCCTGCAGTGCTAAACTCCTTTTGAATGTCTGTCACTGTGGCCTTTTGGACTTTCTTCACTTTGCCCTTGTTCTTCTGATCCTTTGCCAGCTCTGGCAGTTGGTTGGTTAAGTCTTTGATGTTTCCTTCCTCTTCGAATCCTCTGGTTTTGAGTTGGGCAATGATCCTCATGATTAAAGCAGTCAAGAGGTCACTGGATGTGTCCTCTGGTAGAGGAGAGAAGATATGAGATGACTCGTCTGGTTGTTCCACTTCCTGTCCTTCAGGGGCTGAGAAAGGACTTGATGGAGATTCCTCAGGGCTGTAAAAGGTAACTTTATGTGGTGAAGCGCTGTCCTTTGCTTCGTCACCTTCTCCCTCAGCAAACTGGCTTGCGATCATCAAGAGACTATCTACAAGGTTCGTGAAACGCAGGTCACCGATGTCATCGTCAGCTGTGGAGTCACATGATGCAGCCGTACAAGGAGATGTTGTTTGACCTGAATGAGCAGGTGTTGAAGTCTGTCTGCTGCTGGCTTCACTGGAAGCTGGCTCCATGTTGTCATTTTCCTCTAGCTTTGTCAGCATTGTTGTGATCTCATTCATGATTTCAGTGAGTGCACCTGTGACCTCCTCAGTGTAAGCTGTTTTTCCCGATGGTGAAAACTCTGAAACCACAGGACTTTCACGTGACAGTGACAACCTGTCATCCTGTAACGACCAGTCAGGGCTATTAATGGCTGTGTGAGCTATGGCACATACCTTGTGTGTAACTTCTGTCTTGATCATCTCTATCAGCTGTTCAATGACCCGATATTTCACATGTGGCACATTAAAGGCCTCAGCGAAGCCAGTGGACAGAGACCGAACAACTGCTTGAGAGAGCATATTCAGAACTTGTCTTTGATTGCAAGGAGACGAATTGTGAGCGAAGTTCTCCTTGATCATCATTTTGACCACATCCATGAAAAGCGTATGGATCGTGTTAATCAATTCTGTACCCATAGTCATCATCATCTTCACTGAGGCGCAATCAGGAGTTTCCTGCAGTACCATGCTGCACTGTGTGGGTGTGAATTTCTTCACATATTTGTTAATGACGGGTAAAATAGCCTCTGCTGTGATCTGTTTGTAATCCATCTGGATGGCTGCTGCAACCACTTCCCTGTGTCTGAATAACTGAACAACTGTCACAACATAACACCGGAATGATGTCATATGTGTCCCATGAAGTTTATGACATCATAGCTTGTATGACATCACTATTGGAATGATGTCACAAATCATCTTTTTTTTTCTTTATAGCTTTATTTATAATTGTTCCATTGACAGCAATGATTGAAGTGCCAATATTAACGCCTCAAACGATGTTCTTCTTCTTTTAGGTACCGAATGAACTTTTCAGAAAGAATTTAGTTTATTTTTGCTGTTTTTGTTTTTTTTAGGGTTATAATCAATCACAACACACTCATGCACTCAGTGAGGGCCTCTCTCCCAGTCCATGGACTCACTGAGGATGTGGTGGAGAGATACATGCTGGTGGAGGCCATTCTGAGCAACTCAGATCATCCTCTTCATAACACCGTGATGGACCAAGAGAAGAGCGGTGGCGGTGGTGGTGGTGGTGGTGGTGGACGGACGGCTCCTCTCTCTTCACTGCAGGACAGAGAGATAGAGAAGATCCTTTGTACCTTCAGCCATCAGGCTTCTTCCTTTTTCTGCAAATGATTGATGAGCAGACAGAGTCATCATGTATTCACAACTTATTTATTTACAGTTTCTATGTTTATCTTATTATTTATTTAGAGTTGATTTACAGAGACTCATAAACTGATCGGTTCAAGCAGATGTTAATTTAGATCATTGATTAATAAAATGGTGTATCGTACTAATAACTCTATAACCCTAACACGTTTGTCTCCTTGGAAACAATAGGAAAGATATTGGACCTAATTACACATGGCACAAACATGTTAACGAGTGCAGACGTCTCTCCCTGCTCTGGTTTTAATGTGGTTTTTCACTTGTATTTATTATCTGTCCAGCCACACACACGACATCCGTCACCACCTCGTGACATTGCAGAGAGAGAACAGACGCTCAGAGACTTTTTACAGAGATCAGTGGGACTTTTCCCTCTTTTAGAAATGAACTGCAGCCTCTTTTTATTTTTTATTCCCCCCCCCCCCCCCCCCCCCCCCCTCCACCCGCTATTTAATTTATATCTAACCAGAGCGGCTGCATTAACCACCGGGTTGTGATGTGGTGTTGATACCACGGCCAGTGAGAATAGCCTCAACAGAAAGAAGGACAATCCGGACTAATGCGTGTACCCAGGGGAAAATAATTGAATTTTTATCTATTTTACACTATAATGAATCCTTACACATTAGCTGTGAGGATTTTGCAGAGCATGGATAATTACTTAGTGGGAGCTGAATCTATGGGCCAGTCACAGAGAGGCAGAGAGCTTCATTATACTGGAGGCTGAAGAGGGCACAGCGGTGGTGGAGGCATCTGTTTCTACAACCACACACATTTATCTGTTGTCTGCTTTCATTTGGGGAGCGCAGAGCCCGCGGTCTCTTCATTATCAGCTGAAACAATCACTGCAAAGTCCTACAAGTTTAATGCTGCACGCTCACGTGTTCATGTTTTTCCAGTGTGAGCTTCAGTAAAGAAAAGTCCACAGCTGCGACGACATGTATCACGGCCCCAGGATTTCAAGGTGTTTGAATGGAATAAATGAAAGTTTATCTTAAAGGTTGGGAAGACAATGGATTTTTAGCCGAAGCTCATAAAGGTTCATCCAGAGGTCACTAGGTTCAGATCAGGAAGCAGCAACACGTCGGGTTTGGTCTTCATCAGTAAACTCCACTGGCAGTGGGAAGTCAGTGAGGGATCATTGTCTGGTGTGTGTCTAAGTTGAAAAAACCTCTATGTTTGGTTTGAGCTGTGCAAAGCATTTCCTGAGTTCCCCGCTAGGCTACGTCTTCAGTAGGCCTAACCTCAAGCTAGCAATCCAAGATGGCCGCCCGGAGCATCAACAATGCGTAAAAGCTGAACATCTCACTGTTTATCAGCCACTTAGTCTCATTTGTGTGTCATTAAATCAGTTGCACCGACAACGTCCACCTGCAGACATGTTGTTAAGTTACTGTCATGCGTGTGTCATTATCTAACAGCTAGCTAACAATGCTAACAACAACAGATGATAAACAAACATAAAAAACCTACTAATTCTTGGGTCTGTCCTCTAATATTCGCTCGTTTCTTGTGAGTTATTGGATCATTTGAGTTCTTGTGGACGTATTTATCCAGTCGTTACCAACAAAACACGAACACTGGAGACTGGACAGTAAAGCAGAAAGTGAATCCTTTGGTTGTTTCAGGGCATATTTTACATTTCAGCATGTCGTGACTATCGTTTTTGTGTTAATGTAGCTGTGACATGGTGTGTCTGTGTGTGTGTGTATATCAGCTGGGGTCGATCCCATTGTTTATGTTAAAACACATCAGCACAGAGGAAGAAACTGCAGAGCTGTTTTTCTTTTTTTTTTTACCTCCATTGCTGCTCAGTCGACCGTCGCTTATGAAATCATCACTTAAATCTTCACAGATACGCAACTGTTGTCAAAGGTCTCATCGGCCCCACACCCCGCCCTTCGCCCCGCCCCTCGCCCTCTGTTCTCAAAGAAAAGGCCTTGTCCTCGCCTTCCCTCCTCCGAGAATCTGAAGGGGGGATTAAGACGAAGGTCCCAAAACGAGACGGCCAAAGACCGGCGTCCTCATGAAGAGTCTATTTCACACATGAGTGTGCCTCCATCTCATGCTGTTGGCCACTCTTTGAATGGGCAGAGGGAGAAAATGGAGGAGGAGGTTTAAGGGTGGGGTGTGTGTGTGTGTGTGTGTGGAGGGGGGGGGGGGCTCCAATTGATCTCTTTAAGCCGTTGGGGCTTACTTAACTCATCCAGGAGCCGGCGCTCTGCTGAAGGTATCGCTAAGGCCCCACTTAGCATGAGAAAACCAGGATTAATCCAAATATTTATCCGTGCTGAGAGAGATGTTTTCCCAGTCTTTACATCCCCAAAAGAATTTTGCACTTTTTTTTTTCTGCCTCAGAAACTCAAAGATTAATACACCCCCCCCCCCCCCCCGTCTCTCTCTCTCTGTCTCTCTCTCTCTCTCTCTCTCTGGCCTGAGGTCTAGTTTTGCATTGTGGCCTCTCTTGAATATAGGAAGTCCTGTTGCAGAGGGTGAATTGGAAAATCAGCAGAAGCATGGCATAAATATCTCACACACACACACCCCCACCCCCCCACTACTGCTCCTGGAATGAGCTCCTGGCAAGAACGAGGAACGGTGGAGGGTGAATGGAAAGTGAGAATTTCTCGCTGAGGTGCTGCTGAAAGGAGTGTGTGTGTGTGTGTGTGTGTGTGTGTGTGGACTTGGCCCACTGTCTACCTGTGCACAACACAACACAACAAGACAACAACGCTCCACTTGTGAGATGTGTCTGATGTCAGAGCTGTCGCCACGGTTACAGCCAGCCACATGACGACAACGACGACGACGACGTCATTTGACAATTCTCTCAGAAGAAACTCCCTGGGACACCTGTCTCTCTCTCTCTCTCTCTCTCTCTCTCTCTCTGCTGCTGCGGTGGTGTCCATGGCAACCACAAGCAAGCCAAGCACACTGTAATTCAATTGATACCTCATTCCCTGCGTGTTTCCACCCCCACCCCCCACCCCCCATTCAAACAGACTCATCCCTCTCTCTCTCTCTCTGCCACTCTCCATCATACCTGTCATCCTCTCTCCTTTGTGTTTCCACCCTCTCTCTCATTACATCTTCCCTTTTGTGTTGTTCGTTCGTCTGCGCTTTAGTTTTCGGTCTTTGTTAGTCGAGGCTGGTTTCAGTGTTAAACACACACACACACACACACACACACACACACACACATGTTTCTCATTCAGTCCACAGATCACTCCCAATTATCATTATTATGGTAATAGTCAATATTTACCTCTGATCGATTGAATAAGATTTGACTGAACCTGAAACCTGGTTTTAAGCCTTTTTTCTTATCGAATCTTAAAGATTCATGTCGTTATTTGGGGATAAATTCAAGAAGTGTGTGTGTGTGTGAGAGAGAGAGGTGGATCAGTTCATGGCCTCTGTCTCTCAAAAACTCTGCTTCTCGCCTTCTTTCCTTCCATCCCCTGTTTTTCTCCCTCCCTCCTCTGTCTCTCCTCCTCCCATCCTTTCATCCTCACCCTCCCTCTGTCCTCCCTGTCCTTGGACAAACCACTCAGAGTGTAAACTGTTAGCAGTATCTCAAGCTCTGCCATAAATTTGTGCTGTCAGACAAACAGGGTCCAGCTCTGGTATAGTGCATAGCCTTTGTCTCGGAGCCTCTGTGGCTGCAGGGGCCCGGAGCGAGACCCTGGCCCGATGGTGGGGGGTCACAGGCCCAAATAGAGAGAGAGCGAGAGAGAGAGGAGGCCCTCAGACGACTCGGGGCTCTGCTGAGGGGAGTCACACAGAGCTATTGAGGTGGGAGAATAGCCGGGCTGGGCCGGGAGGAGGGCCGAGTCCAGCCCACGCAGTGTGAGACGTGGTATCATGGGAAAGATAAGCAAAGGGAGGCCGCGAGCTGATCCGCCTCTCACACACACACACACACTCTACAGACAAAGTGTCCTTCTTTACGAACACTATATCAATATGACGATTATCAGCAGCTGGCGCTGGTCCAGGTTCTCCTCCCACAGGTGGATGTGTGGGGATCAGTTATCGCTGTTGCCTCCTGGCTCCTCCCTGTTGTTTGTTTTTTATTGTAGGAGTTTGGAGTCGTTAGAAAACTGAAGAGGGGCTTAGTGGTTCAAGTTTAAAGTTTAGTTTAGTTTAGTTAATCAGAACTGACTCACTGATGATGATGCTCATAAGTCTGAAGCCCTGGCTACATGATCCTGATTGTGAGGCTGACACAGGACACACACACACACACACACACACACACACACACACACACACACACAGAGTTTTAAAAAGCAACTTTATTGATTTATTTATGTCTGGATGAACATACAGGGAATCAAGCTGCTGGAGGACAAAGTGACCAAAGACGCTCCCTGTCCTCCTTTCTGTGAATAAATAACACACTCACCCATATGTGTGTGTGTGTGTGTGTGTGTGTGAAGAGACAGAGAGACTGAGAGACAGTGAGAGTGAGAACACAGATGCTGACAATCAATAACACAACGATCGTTCTCTCTGACATTTTACTTTTCTTACTCTGCATGAGTGCACACAAACTCATCACACACATACACACACACACACACACACACACACCTCAGGGCATGGCATCGAACACATGGAGCACCTGCCTCCACCAGTAGAGGGCACTTGAGTCACACCTCCTCTTGGTGAACATATGCCAACACATACAGAGAGGAGCAGAGCGTCACCACACCCAAACCAAACCACTGCACATGAAACACAAGTGTTACAGTCATGAAGCTGCAGACTGACCTGTCTGTGAAGAGAATACAGCCTCTCCTTTAAGATATAATGACATATATAAATAACAAAATGTGCAAATTAAAAATTCATAACCCCTCCAAAAGCAGCCTGCACTGGATCACTGCACAGTTCACTGCTATTAGGCACCAATTACTTATGTAAATGAGGCTGTGGGTTCTTGCTTTTTCTATAAATACTTCACACATGGGCCTAAAAATATATGATATATATATTTATATATATATCACTGAGTGCAATAAAGACATTGTGCCCACAACCTTTCGTGGCCAATATGAAAAATGTTACATGAAAAGACAATAATTATAAAGCAGGATGGAAAAACGGTCATTAAAAGCAAATGAGAGTAAAGTAAATATTGTGTTTAAGTTACCACGAAGGAGGAGGAGGAGGAGGAGGAGGAGGCTGCCAGCGACGATGAGCTCCATGGTTGGCGGCTTCTTTGTGGCACGTTTTGGTGGGCGCTTTCATTTTATATATATATATATATATATATATACATTTATATATACATATATGTATTTCGAGCCAACAGCTTAAATTTAGAAAAATCCAGTGTTGGACATCTGGACGGCTCGACGAGTGAAAAATGCTCTGAAGCTAAAAATATATGATGGTGAATAAAATCGAGCTCAGACTGAAGGTCGGGGCTGCAGCATGATGATGATGATGATGATGATGATGATGATGCCATAACTCATAATATACAGGATTCTTTAAAAGTGTGTGCATGAGAAGTTAAAGTCAAGTCTGAGAATGACTAACATTACACCTCCGCTGTGGAAGTGAGAGTGAGTCCACTGCCACTGATGTCTCACTTCATGTGTCAGGTCTGTTTCTGGTGGGAACGTCTTCATTTGGACGAGGAACAGAAAGCTGCTCCACAGCAGGCTCATTCACTCCAGTCTCAATGGGACAAACACAACAATGGGCGGTGATCAATGAAGGCTGCAGCCAACAAAGAGCCAGATAAGGAGTTTCTCAAGGATCAACAAGCCTGCTTCACCATCTACCCCCCCACCCCCCCACCCCCACCCCCCTCCACCTCTTTGAAAACCCTGCCTGGATAATCTGATGGACCTGGAGATCAGATCAGCATTCACAGAGTCTCTCAGTTTCCAGCAGCAGTCATCAGACTGTGGCTCTTAAATGCCCCATCAGTCGGTGGGAGGAAGTTTGTGAGACGTTTAAAGACCACACTGGTTTCTGTTCATATGATTTCTTTCACATCAAAATCCAAACAAACATTTGTCGTGCGTTTAACTGCAAATTATCTGGAAATCCCATGTATTTCTTATTTAAATGTAATCAGTGCACTGACAGTAAGTAATACGTTTGGCACCACATCGTCTTGGCACGCTGAAATCTTTTGCATGTGGAGGAAAATGAGGCACAACATGGGAATGACAGCCAAATATGTGGCTCGACAGCATGGTGTTTGGGGAGACGCCTCAATTAAGTGAAAACACCAAATCGCACATCTTAATCAAAATGTGCTCACAGGACGTGCATGAAAAATGAATGTGAAGTCATATATTCAACATTAAGAATATTGTAACAGGCTGGAAACGTGTAGTGAGTGTGTGAGTGCACCATGAGACCAGCAGGGACATACTGATCATTTACATAGTATAACGGCAGCAGACTGACTCACAACAGACACGGCTGCTGCCAACAGACTCACACTCGGCTCAGTGCTGCTGCTCGGTGACTCCAGATTTTCACCATCGTCTCTCCTGTCAGCTCCGTCTTTGGTCTACTTCTGCTTTGGTGTGTTTATGCTAGAAGGCAAAGGTCAAACTGAAATGAGCCTGTCAGGTCTAGAGTAGATCTACACGATGTGTCACCATTAAGGCCTTAACACACCAGGGACGTGATGAATAAAAGACACACGACAGCCGTGACAATTATAAACCAAGGTTTCACGTCGGGTGGTTCTTTGTCTCCACATCTTGTCTTAAACCTGTATAACACACACCTACTTGTTGAGACTTTGGAGGCGGGGCTAACATCCCACTCTCGCCTGATTGGGCAATTAAAACAACTATGACGCCTCACCTGCAAATAGTGAACGACCTGCACTCTATATTGCTTTATATGACAACACTTATGTAACTCTTACCATGATTTTACAGCCGTACTATCAGCACCATGTGACCTACATCTTCTCAACATGAGCCAAAGTTAACTCCAGCACTGTAACTTCTTCACTGTGGAGTTAGTGGGAGCCTGAGGGACAGCCAAAGGGCCTACAGCTACAGCTCCCTCCTGCTTTGAGCCTCTGTCTGTCTCTGGGAACCAGCACACACTGAGGCCTGGGCGCCGTCACATGGATCCCACCGGAGCGATGTCTCTCTCTCTGTCTCTCAACGTGAAAAGCTCTGTACTGATACACCAGTGGTTCAGTCTAATGAGGATTTACTGACAGGAGTTACCAGACATACTGAGGAACTTCAAGTTACACTCTTTCAAGAATGTTTAAGTTTGAATGAGAGCTCATTTCCTCCTTCATCGCAACTGAACTTTTATATAAATCCCCTGTTTGCGTCATATCAAGGATTAAAGTGCTGTATAAATGAGAGTGTTCAGCTTTGATTGAGTGAAAACTTGCACCAAAGCCTCAGCTCGACACATGCCCCGCCTCTTTGCCCATATTTGGATCACCAAGGGAGTTTAGGGGGGCGGAGTCAGACACTGCCAAGATGGCTACGGTGCAGCAGCTTCAAAATCGCTCCAAGACACTCGAAAGGGCAGAATGAACCAAATATTCAAGTCAAAAAAAAAGGACAACACACACATTTCACTCTTTTAACTGGCTCACGTCACCACAGTTCACACTGTAAGTCTGTGGAGGCGTTGTCCATCTTTCCTGACGACATCGTCTGTCTCATCCACACAGTCTACATCTGGTAAGTCTATTTTTAACCGTGTTGGCAGAAGCAGCAGCAGGAGAATTACTATATAAACCCAGATTTGGTGATAGAAGTACCATAAATCACAGAGGACTTCATGTGTGAGGCTTTTATAGCATTTACAGCTAAGTGTGAAAGTATATGAGGTGGAGACATTCACACCGTCTCCTCTGTCCATACTGTGATTTATTTGATCTCTGGTTGACACAACGCACTTAAAGAACCAACGTGATGATCTTTTTTTAACCTGGCGCTTGTTGTCTTTGATAACAGAGCCGTGTTGTTGCTCTGGGCGGGCGGCCTTGCCCGATGTGGCGGCGGCGGCGGCAGTGGCGGCATCCCCTCGGCACTCGGCTGCGATCCCTGACTTGTCAGCAGACACGTAGGAAAACACAAGTGGAGCCTTGTGTAAAGTGCCTCTATCAGGAAGACTGTACCCAAACAATCCAGCTGTAATCTGCAGAGCGCGCTCCATCCATCAGGCCGATAGTGAAGCAGGGTGTCAGACGACGTGAGAGGCTGAGGACGAACAAAGTGCCTCTGACCTACTTCACATTTATTCTGGTTTTTATTTATTAATTATTTATTTAAAAAACAGCTTTTAACAAAATTCTCCCAGAGAGATTTTTTTTTACATCATGATGAAAGATATAAATAAAGATTCAAACAAACTTCAAGGCAGTTTTAGGACAAGAGGCCGAACTGTAGGGGCGTTTCCACCGGGGCTGTCGGTGCATGTCTCTGCTGCAGGAATGGCCCCCGAAGGACCGTCTCCTGGAACTTTTAGGGGGGTCAAACGAGTCCCTGCCTCGGGGTGGGTACTCAGAGTGGCCCTGAAAAACTCCCAGGTGGGGCTTGAGTTTATACTCTGTGCTGACTGGGCGTCGTCAGAGTGGGATGTGATACAGAGAGAAAGCCCCGGAAAAAAAGTCAGTAAAAGACGTATGATAAGTGACAGACACCCACACGATCACGTGATGATTGAAATGACATTTTTGAAACCCAGTGTTTTTAGAAAACATCTCTGCTACTGGAAAAAACAACAAGAACAAAAGCAGTAAAAACTGTGACTGTGCACAACGACTGCGCTCGAAACTCTTGCATGTCGCCTCAAACAGTCCAGTGGCTCCAGTAGAGACATGGTGCCCCCCCCTCCCCTTCTTCTCTTTACCAGGAACTTCCCCAGTGGAAATGCGGCTTATGTGTAAGTGTGTGTGTGTGTGGCCTTCGAGGTCAGCTCTGTTCCAACTCTTTCACAACACTCAATCTTGTGTTTTCCTTTGTAACTCAGGAGCTGCTTCAGCTGCTTAAAATGCAATGTACGACTTTATGTCTTCATCATCATCATCATCATCATCATCATCATCAGAGACTGTCGGAGCAGAGCGTCCAACTTGTCGTCTTAAAATGACGTGACAGTTGATCCACCTGGAGCTGGTTGAAGTTACATGAGGATGTACCTCACAGTTATTTGAGCTGCTTTGAGCTTCATGAGGCAGGAAGTCGTCTTTTTCTATTATTATTCTGATATAAAGCTGCAGCGTCTCGTGTCATTTGATTGGTTAACCTCCAGTGACGAGGTGGCATGTCCTAAACCAGATTATATGCTCTTATGTTGCAGACGCACGCAGCTAAAACACTTCCTCTGTAACTTTTCTGTCTGTAATCTCGTCATGTCCTTTTTGGTTAAATCCATCTAAATCTGTTTAAATGCTAATGCACTGATTCACGTTGGATTTGCATTTCATTTTTCTTCTTTTTTGGGTGGAAATTCACTAAAAATCTTCTGCAGACCCGTCTGCCTCGTCTTCCTCCTGTGTTTGCATTTAGATTCATGTTAATTCTCGATGTGTTCATGTTCATTTAAACACTGTGTGTGTAAGGCTCAGAGGATCAGAGACAGGCACTGTCCAACACACACACACACACACACACACACACACACACACACACACACACTAAAAATGTCTATTCTGTTCAAATAAGTAGGAAAAAAAACAAACTTCAACACAAATATAAAAGTATTTCACTTTCACTGTTTTACATGGACGCTCTCACTCCATTGTTCTGTTCACCGAAAGATGAGTTTCCCTCCTGTTTCTGTGTCGGAGCTGATTCTCTCATAGACTGTACCAAGGTTAAATACAGCACACACACACACACACACACACACACACACAGAAGTGTCTTTGGTTTGTTTGTGCTTTAACCTTGAGGATATTTTACTACTTAAATCTTTGTGAAACAGTTCCTGAAGCTGCTGGAATGTCAAAACACACACACACACACACACACACACACACACACACACACACTTCTCCAAACAGGAACAAACAAGGAACTTGAACTTTATGGAGCAGGAGAGAGAAAACTCTAAAGTTATAATATTTAACTTTTCCACATTGAAGTGTGTAAACAGGACTACACGTACTGTGTCATACAAAACATCAACTCCCATCATCCCGTGCTCCTGTGTTGGAAAAATATTAGATATTGTGGTTTTGTGCCAGACCAGTTAAGCTTCAACAACCAAGGCCAGTTCAAAGCTTTGATGTTTCTGGTTACATTCAGAGCAAATAATGGAGGATGAACAGGAAGTGAAGAGCTGGTCAGACGGTGAATGAACGTTTTCTCTCCAACAACAAACTAAGTAAAAGTTGAGTTTCTCCTGTTTTTATTATTGAGTTAAAATAAAAAAAAGGTCTCTGTGAGAACGTGTTACTGCACCTCCATATTGTTCCAGAGTTGGACGGGAGCTGCGACATTTCAGGGATTTTCAAGTGAAAAAAAAAAAAAGAAAATGAGATGCAGTTAAGTCAAATCAAACAAAGACAGAGTGAGACCTCACGAGAAGATCTCTGTCAAATCCCATGAAAGGGATTCAGCCGTTCAATAGAATTGATCCCCTTCATGTCGTGATCCAGCAAGTTGAGTGAATAGGGTTTGCTGATCAGGGTGGCTGTGATCCTGGGGGGGTTGGGGGGTGGAGGAGTGTGGAGGATGGGGTTGGGGGGGGCAGGCGTGAAAGGGACAGTTGTCTGATTGTGTGTTTGTGAAATCCCCCTGAACACTGAGAGGTTGCAGATGCAGCAGTTTGAGGAACGTCGCCTCGTCATCCCAGGATTAACCCCCCCTGCCCCCCCCAAAGGTTATCAGTCCAGAGTAAAGACCAGGGATGATGATACCAGACACACACACACTGGGAAAGGCTGGGGGGGGGTAAACATGTCTGTAATTGACCCCCACTCCCACTACATACTCAGAGAGTTAGCATGAACTCCCCACAGCTCATCCATCACCTTCAGCTAAGAGCGCCGTGATGTCACCGATAGCTCTGATTGATCCTGGGGAAGGTTCAGATCAAACACTGAGGGTCAGAAACAACCAACCAACGCCCCCCCTGACGTTTACATTACAAGGTGGGATCATGTCAGCTTTTGGGTTTTTCTGACTCCACTGGATGGTAAAACGTCTCCAGAGCTCAGACAGTGGGAGGAAAACAAACTCATTCACAAACCGAGACACATGATGGCTGAACGCAGCAGGTAAAAACCAGGAGGTGAAGATCTGATGATGTGACAGAGGCTGAACCACACAAACCAGCACAGATCCCAGAGAAGTGACTGGGAGAACTGGAGCTCTGCTGTGGTTTCACTGCACAGAGACACTGAAGCGAAGCTGCACAGTTGATTTCCTGCTGCTGCTGCAGCAGCTGTGGGTGATGAGCTGATGTGTCGCAGGTGAGCAGGTGACACAGACCGGGGAGAAAATAAGAAGGAAATAAACATCAAGAACACAGGAGACGATGCTGTTACCACCCCTCAGGGAAGAACAAGTTACCCTGCAGGGGCAAAATCTTATGACAATGCACCAATAAGATGATGTTTTTTGCACAGTGGAAGTCGGAGAACCCAGAGAGAACCCCCTCTTTAATTCTTCCTCTTCTTCTTCTTCTTCTTTCCCAAAGTGCATCAAGCGACAGAGTTTGTTGCCTTTCGCTGCAGAGGAGCGAAGGTTAATGAAAATAAGCCGACGCTGACCCCGCGGCTCTATTAATAGAAACACCTAGATGCCACTGAAGTGATGCCGCTTGATTGTCGGCGGTGGAAATTGAGGGAGAAATGCTCGTTTTCCCACAAAGCTCCCACACGTCTCTGTCTCCCATCACCATCACCACCATCACCAGCAGCAGCAGCAGCCGCAGCAGCAGCAGCCCGTCCTCCCCGGAGAGAGTGAAAATGAATTAGAACCTGTTTTCATCCCTGCTTGCTTTCTTTAATTCAGAAACCAATTACTTCAGATTTTCCACTTCAGGAGAGAGACTGTGAGCAGCAAAGATAGAGGAAAAGAAAAATAGCACGAGAGAGACAGAGAGGGGAGGTAAAGGAAAAGGGCACAAAGACAATCCTTCTTGGAATTAGTTTCATATGAAGGAGAGAAATCTCCCTTGGTTCACGTCCTCTGCACCGTCGCAGACAGAAACTGCAGCCACCAGGAGGCTGGAGCTGGTGGAGGCCGTGATTACCACCTCCATCACCATCTCCACCACATCCACCAGGTCCAGTGGCTTATCAGTCGACTTATAGGACCTCAGTAGGGAAAAGGCTCCCTGTAATGTACTATCATATAAAAACAAGTGAGTTTATTCCTAATGGACCGGTGATCCAGGTTGTGTTTTTATTTTATCAGCAGGTGAATCACATACAGGGGTCTCCTCCTCCTCTTTAAAACAAACCACTATTGTGTACCATGACTCAGCAGTTTTGCAAGAAAAACTCTGCCCTGATCCTCTGTTATAAAGTTTTACTTTAAAACAACATAAAACCAAACACACAGACACATTACACATTAATTTTATGTCCAGAAAACACACTTACACAAAGGTTTACGAGCACACAATCAAATAAAACGCAATACATTTAGCTTCATGCTAACGTCTATGAGAAAATACATTCAAATGCTAACGGTTAGCATCGGCCGCGATCGCTAACGAGCATCAACACATCGACGTGTCAAAATGAAGTTAACTTTTTGTTTACTTGACCTACAGACTTTACAAACAACAAGAAAGTGATATAACATAAAACTTGTGTCGTGACAATTTTGACTGAAACTGTGCACTGACTACGGCAACACTGAAAGGACAATAAAGGGCGGAACTCATTACAACGTTTATGTTGAAAATCAATAAACATCTGCTTCTCTCCTCTCTGTGAAACTCAAGGTGTGTTGTAAGCACTAAGTTCTTGTAACTGCTGTTCCATAAATATACAGATTTATAAATAAACCTAAACTCTGTCACATCTGCTCATTTCCTCTTAAGTCAATCAGTGAACATCCTGTGACCTTCGCGACACTGAGTTAACTTCTTTAACTTCACAGTTTAACATTTGGTTATAAAAAATAAGCAATGACTTCATCCAGATATAAATGCAGCTCTGAATGAACATGGCATACTTAATGTGCAGCTATTAAAAAATGCATGTTATCCTAGAATCTGGAGAGTTAGGATGATGAGACGCCGCCGCCGCCGCCGCCGCCGCCGCCGCTGCTCCTCATGCAGTAACTCAGAATATATTTCATGAGTTTATTTCTGTGGAATGAGGTTGCTGCTTACACACTTCAACAGTGTTGTTTTTTTTTTTGTTATGATTCAGTATCTGCAGAACAGGCAAAAAAAAAGGATGTTACATTATGTATGATTGCAGAAGCAGATAGATATCTAACATTACCCCGAGATGAAATATCCTCTCAGGCACCCCCCACCACCACCCCCAGCCCCACCCCTTCCTCTGCCCCTGTGATGTACAGTAGAAAACCCCAAACTCCAATCTCAGCCTCTCCTCTCTTCTCCCCCCTCATCCATCCTCCTCCTCTGCCCTCCCTCCTCTCCACAGCTGGAAATGAGCAGCGAGACATTTCACTCAGCTTCTGCTCTCTGCTCCAGCTCATTTTTTTTTTTTTTAACCTAAGAGCACTTGTCAAGGAAATTACACAAGTGCAAGGAAACTGCAGCTCACTTAAACTCCTCGAGTGCTCAGTGTGATGCAGAAAAGCATTCTGGGTGCACACTCTGAATATTGAAACTTTTGAGGTCTGGACAAGGAGCTGGACACGAGGAGAGTCTGATGAGACTGATGTTCAGCAGCACTGACGGTTTGATATTAAAGTCGTTATATATAAATAAACTGGTGGAAGACTGGGGCGGGGTGGGGGGCTTTTATTGTGAAGGAACCTCAGTGTCCTGACATCACTTGTTGTGTTGGAGCTGTATAAATAAAGTTTTCTTATCCTCTTAAAACGAAAACAACTCTGAACTGTCCGTGTGTTTCAAACTTCTTGTATAAATAAAGTTTCTTGTGTTTGTGTCGGAGCTTCATCAAAGACACATCAACAAAACCAAACAGTCAATAACAGCATATTTGATTTTTCATGATGAGCTGCGGGTGAAATCTGATCACCGTTGTTCATATCATGGTTGATATTGATCGGTTATTGATTCACTTCACCACGTTGCTCCTCTTGTTGTGTTTCCTGACGAAGCGGCTGCTCGACCAGTGTTTGCTGATGACTCCTGGGGTCCGCAGGCGTTCATCATCACACCGCACTCTCCGTTACCGCGGCAACCGCAGATGTCACCAGCATCATGCAGGACTGAGCCGAAGGACTTTAAAGCGACAGAAACTTTAAGTGCCCGTCAGAAGAACAGCTGCGATAATTGGAAAGACCTTCAAGTTAACTGGGACTAAAAGTTTGTTTGAAGATTCACACTCTGAATATTGGACCTTGTGTTTGTTACGTAGGTTTTACTTCTACTGAACTCTGTCGTCACACAGTCACACAAGTGTTGACGGAGCAGTCTATGTATAATTAGCTCCAGCAGGTCGACTGGATGACAGTAAGAAAAGAGCAGGAGTGTTTGTAACAGGGGTTTGAATGAGGAAGTGATTCAGATTCACTTTGATGCTGTTTGACAGTGTTGATGGTTCAGATATATCCTCACAGCGTCTGAGAGCGACTGAGAGAAGATCAAATACTAAAGACAACAGTGATGAGCTGTCTGAGGTTTGACTCTCGTCACCCGCTGAGATGATGACACACACCTGCTGGTAATGAGCCTCCTGATTGGTCGACAACACACACACAGGTGTTGTCACAGTGCAGGGTCAAGCACCAGGCCACACAACCCCCGCTCTTGCACCCTATACTGGGATACAAAGTCAATGGCATCACCCACTGCACCGTCCAGATCTTGTTGATTCAACCCTCAAGCCTCTCAGTCCCAGTGTGATGCAGTCCTGCGTTTGGAGGATGGCAGCACCAGTGGCATAAATGAAACCTGCAATCTTTGTGTTTATTTTTAAAAACTTCAGAAAGGGCCTAAAGCAAAATCAGATTTCGCTCAGGGCCCCATGGAGGCTTGGTTCGGCCCTGCGTGTACCATCCCTCACTCTTCCTGTTTTCATGTACTGGAAGCTGAGCTGAGCAGCTGTGGAGGAGGCCCCTCGGTGCCAGTGAGATATTAGGACTCATTCCCAGAAACTGAGACCTAATGTACAGCTGGCGGTGAGGCGGCGTTGTTCTGCAGATAATTGGATATTGTTCTATTGTTGATGATTGTGTGTGTGAGTGTGTGTGTGTGGGGGAGACGCCGCAGCAATTTCACAGACGCAGCCCGTCCCTCGACTAACATGATA
Source organism: Caranx ignobilis (assembly GCA_021432705.1). NCBI lineage: Eukaryota > Metazoa > Chordata > Actinopteri > Carangiformes > Carangidae > Caranx > Caranx ignobilis. The sequence goes on from JAFHLA010000091.1 coordinate 835,129, forward strand.
CTTCATTGAGGAAGCTCGGTGTAAAGCACGGTGGGAAAATGAGGATGAGGAAATTAAAGATGGTTTTTTACACTCGCCTGGCAGCTGCGGCCAAAAGCGCTCCGGGGGCACGGCGCCATGAAGACACACACAGTCTTACACAGCAGATAGGTGAAGAAGTGAAAACTGATGGAAATCCTGCAAAAAAAAAAGATCCTTTGTCATTTCATGTTGATGTTTTATGCCAATGTGCTAATGTTAGATCGTCCAGGGCGTCTCCGTAGCAACACAACACTTGAAGAAGAACTATGCAGGATTTTCACCGTAATTAAAAGAGCTTCAGAGTGATTGTGATGGTTAAATAAATGACTTGTAACTTGTTACGCGGGATAGTGGAGGTTCTCTGCCTTCCACCTGGAGTCTCTTGGCCGACACCCAACCTTGCCAGATCGGTGCATGCGACAAAATGCGCCCCGTAACCTGTAATCTCCTGTTTATGACAGATAAGACTGCACAAGTATAAACACACTGTATAAAGTATATATCGTTATCTGCCGCTCCATTAATTGTTTTCTCGCTGGCTTTGTTGAAAACAAATGCACATGGCTGAGAGGAGCGTTAGAGAAGCGACTGGACATGAACATGAACATCAGCATGTTAAGTGCAACCCCATGCTAATGCCAGTTCGAGGATGACATCACTCAAAATGAGGAATCATTATTTTAACAGGGCGCAAAGAGACAACGTTTAAAAAGCAAAATACAAAAACAAAATGTCCCAATAAACATGTCATGGAAAAAGAAGAAGAACGAGTCCGCGGTCCAACAGTGAAACACAGATTCATCATCCAGCGACTGATAACAGGACATTCCAGAAAACACGCAGACATTTGGGAACCTCTAAAGTGAAGGAGGGTGATGGGGGTGTGGGGGGGTGTTTATGGTGCTCCAGTAAATCAGGACTGTGGCTGCAGATAGGAGGGGTGCAGGGTCAGTGATCTCCTGCCCCCCCTGGATCTTTAAGCATTCCTAAATCCTGATGCTCTCTGTGCACGATCAGAGGAGATCCCAGCGGAGCGGCTGATCTCAGTAAAGCTCCGGTGTTGGTGTTGGAGGTGAAGCCTTCAAGTCTCCAGGAGAAGTGGATGACTGCACATTTTAAGGCCAGTTAGTCAAAGTGAAGAGGATGGAGCCATTAGAGGCTGAAGATACTCTGACACAGGAGGATGTTCACTCTCTCACATTCATCAAGTCAAACAGATGCATTTTCAGATTGGAAACAAGCTCAGTGAACATAGACATTAAAAAAAAATGTGAATGTGGTTTAATCTGCCACCATGAAGTTAAAGTGGGTCAGGTCAGATGGGACTGAGAGGAGGAGGTGGCGAGGGAGTTTACGGCACAGCCACGTCTATATGAATTCAAAATGTGGCACTATAATTGGATCTTTTTCTTAAACTTTATTTATAAAGACAGAGCTTTGCATTTATGTAACAGCCTGTGTGCAGCGTCCTGGCAGAGCAGGCTACCTGAACGTACAATCTGGTTTTAAATCCAGACAACAGATGGATGAAATGTCACTGTCTTATAACTTCAAATCCAACTTAATGCAGATTATATATTATTTGTTTTTACATGGGCTTGTCTGGGGGCTGTTCAGAATCAACAGGACATTCATAAACTAAAAGTTCACATCCTCACAGCTTCGTGTGAGGCGACACAGATGCAGCAGAACGTGATGGAGACTGATTGAATGTCATTATAAAGTTCATTTAGTTGCATTTAAAATAAACCTTATCATTTCAGTTCAAACATGCTAAAGCTAAATATGTTTTTCAGAGTGTGTTTACCAATAACATCTAGTTTTCCCACTTTGACGTGAAGCTTCATGAAGCTCTGACCTTTACCTCGTCTATATGTCTCTGCAGCCAGGTGTCAAACTGCTGCTGAAAGCCAGACATCAGAGGCCTGGAGGCCGATACCGCAGCAGATTAACGCCCATGGTTTTGATATTTGCTGCTCAACAATCGCACATGGGTCAAATGTTGATGTGTCCTCACACTGTTCAGTTGGTGGTTACCTGGAAATGATCTTAAAGGCCTGGAACAGCTCATACGGAGGTTCATTAGCGTTGACACACACACAGCTCATTACGGCTCAAAGGTTGTGATGGTGGTGGACAGGATTTATATCTAGAAAAATTCAAGGAACTTTTTTAACTGGATGCAAAATTAGGACCGCCCCCGAGTGCACGATGAGTCATCAAACGTCTGAGATCGTTTGACAAGAAGAGAAAATCGATTCAACGTCGATTTAGATGTAAAAAATATCAACAGATAAACAAACTATTAACACATGGAGACGGGTTTAAAGCTGGAAAATGTAGTTTTCTTTTCATGGGATCTTTAAGGCTGCGACTAAACTGTGCACTGGTTTTCCTGAGGACAGATCCTGGAGGACGAGCGGCTCCGTTGTCTGTTGTCACACCATCGTGGAACTGCACCAATCAGAGAAAGTACATTGTGATTAGTGAAACATTCCTTCATGTTCGCTTGACAGTTCCTTTTCTTCTTCTTTCCCTGGATGTGGACCGTGTTTCTCATCAGAATGTCGTGTTGGCCGTCTGAGTGACAACTCCGGGAACGCTCAGGCCGCAGACCCACAAACAATGCTGAGATGATAAATAAATGAAATAGCTCTGAAACCACGAGCAGCCCTGAGGTCCATTTGGGTGAATTTATCCCTGTAGTCTAAAGCCCGGGGAAGTAAATTGAAGCAATATAAATGTGTTGGACAACCACAAACTGACCTGGAATGCGCTGTAATTGTAGTTTACAGTTGGGACTTCACGCAGCCATGCAACGATGTGCAAGTCAGACGGGTTGTTGGCAGAGCCAGAGCGCAGTTCCACTTTCAGAGAAATGAGACAGCTGTAATTGTCTCCCAATAACTCAAACTATTTCCAAATGCAATATTTTGTGCATAAATGATGGGTATTATGAATTCAGCAAACATCGCTGATAATTCAGCGGTGGGACAGAGCGAGTCCTGTCACAGAAAGTGGAAGATTTGCGTTGGCGCCAATCTTGTTAAATGTTAGACTGAGAGCCTCAGTCCTCATATGACTCAGGTCGTTATAATTAAGACTCACATTTCTCATCATCTCTGGGCGCGACGCAAGGATTGATTTGATAATTATGACCAAATTTGGCTCCATGTGTAATAGGATTAAAAAATGTTGAAGTGATGACATTAAATATCAAAGAGGTCAAAGGTTAATTTCGCTGCAACATCATGAAGCTCTGCAGAAACACAGAGACAGTGTCCATGTTAACTCTCAGTGGTCTCAGGGTTTAAACTACAGGATATTATACCACAACTGTTTACTTTGTTTATTCCAGCAGATTATCTCCTGTATGAATCATATTGAACATACAAGTATATAAAACATGCTTTAACCTGGTCCATCAGCTTCAAACTACTAGTGACAGAAAGTCTGAAGTCAGCACTTTTGACTGAAGGTGATGACAGCACTCGACGTCTGGAACATCTGGAATCAACCACATGATTTGAGCCTGTTGACGATTATAATGACCATTTGTGATCAGATCTCACTTCCTGCTTTATATGTAAATAACTAGGTTTGTGTTGTTGATTATAGTCAATCGACTGAAGGATCTGATGATGTGCTTCTGTGTGTGTGTGTGTGTGTGTGTGTGTGTGTGTGAGAGAGAGAGAGAGGAGGGTTGTACTGTGCACAGCTCTGACAGTGAGATAAAGTTTTGTTCATTCAAAATATTAAAATGTTTTCACGACCACTAACTCTTCGAGTGATCAGATCTCAGGTGAGTCCTGAACACACGTTGGCTGCGTTCACACCTGGATTTAAAGCTGCCCACTTGTGATTGGATCAACCTGAGAGATGGGCGTTTATACCAGGTGTGTGTGTGTGAACAGGCTCATAATGTGGCGTAGATGGCGTTCGATAAGTGACAGAGTGACTACATTTCAAAACGCCACCCCAGCATCACAACCAAAACACTTCTTCTGTGAAACGATGATGTCATAGCCCCGCCTCTTTCTCCTGATATCACAACAACAACAACAACAACAATGGTGGATACAGGCTTCAACTTATAATGTTTGTAGTTTGTAAACAGCGCTAAAGCTCCATGTGCACGCTCCACTTCTTCTTCTCTGTTTAGGCCTGTGTGTGGCAGCGTTACAGCGCCACACACAGGCGCTGTAACTGACTCTACAGTGTTTAGAGTCAGTTCAGTGGTTTTGTGTTTTCTTGAAACAACATCGTGTTTAAGGAAAAAAAAAAGATCTCTGACAAAGACAGTGGAGTGAGCCCGGCGGGGCAGATGATGAATGTTCAGTGAGGGCTTTTTGGGACGTAAAGACGTGATTAAATGTTAAAGACGCCTCTGTGTGCCACGGCGGACTGACCAGCAGCTTTGTTTTACAGAGAGCTGTGGTGTATATGATCTGTGGTAATGAAACTGAGGGCAGAATGATTAACTGACTAATTAGGGATTTGAGGGAGGAAGCAGCAGCAGCAGCACGTCTCTATATTATATCACCATAGGAACTGATGGAGATTCTCACGGAGGTCTCGTCTGTTTGTGGCCAGATGTTGGTGGTTAAAAAAAAAACAACAAGAAAAGTAGATCTTTCCCTCCTCCTACGTCTGATTAGTGGTCGTTGAGCTGCAGCATCAATCTCTGGTTTCAAAGAGCTGCACGAACACATCGCCTCGAGGCCCGGAGGAGAAATCTGAGTTTCAAAATCATTTGCCAGAGATCAGTTACCGTCCCAATATTCAGAAGTGACAGATTTTGTAAGTGAAACCCTTTGAGTCCCTGTGGCACTTTTTCTGTCTCAACCATCTGGTTTTCCTTTCAGCTTCTCTCACTGTCTCACCTTTGCTACCAGTCAGCATTTTGGACGAGCAGGTAACGACCGTACATCCTCTCGGCCTGGAGACAAAAGAAACGAGGGAGGGGAGGGGGGGGGGGTCGCCACCATCTAAAAATAGACAGCAGTGGGACGCCTTTGATCGGCCGACGCTGCAGAAGGAAACAGCTAATCCTCATAATGTCCAGAGTGAAGAGGAAGATTGTATTGGACCATCATCAGAGTGAAGCCCTGCAACTGGGAGGAATGGAGAGAGAGATAGAGAGAGTATGCAGCCATGTGTTCCCCATATGCTACACACACACACACACACACACAGATACACACACAGTGAGGACTGTGGATTTCCGCTGCAGTGCTTCAAACAGACCCATCTCTACCCATCATTCTTCCACTATCACCCCGTCTCTATGAGTTTAAGCCTCACAGACTTAAAGAGTGGTGTGTGTGTGTGTGTGTGTGTGTGTGTGTGTGTGTGTGTGTGTGTGTGAGTGAGTGAGTAAGGCGGGGGGGGGGTGAGAGAGAAATCAACTATTAAACAGAAAGATGCGAAGTGAGAAATTGAAAGTTACCTTTACACAGTTTGCTTCATTTGAAGTTTTTTCCCACAGATGTGGTTTTTAAAGTGTGAAAAAACCAAAGTTTATTCCAGAGGAAAAGTAAAGAAAAAACTCTGAGAAGTCGACTCTCACTTCCTCACTTCGCCCCTCGTTACCTGGGCAACAAAGCATCAACCAGGTGGATCCTTCATCAGCTAACATATCCCAAGATTCATGCACTTTGGTCATGAAAGCTCAGAATGACGTCAGCTCTGAGTTGAGCGCTTTCCAGTCGAAAAACAAACACAAAGTCGGCAAAATGGACGTTTAATCAAACAAAATGAAAATGTAACTTGTCAGTGTTTAGTTTCAATGCAAACAACTTATAAAAGTTTTTGAAAAGCTGCACAAACTTACAACAAAAACATGTCGGCTGACAGGCTGTTAGCCGTTAGCCACTGCTAGCCATTGTTAGCAAGACTAATTTGATAATAACACACAGAAACAGTGTAGGAAAGTGTCCAGGGATGAGGACTGAACAGCACATGTCTGGTTTTAATGTGAGGAAACAAAATATGTGGTAAAATTGCAGAGTGATGACACAAGTGGCAGCCATCTTGAATTCTCATGTCAAGGACAAGTGGGATTCGCCCGACTTCAAGATCAGATCAGAACTGGACCGTACCATGTGTTTTTCCCCCCGGTTGCTAGGCAACAGGAGCTAAACTTAAACAGAGCACAGGTTTGTTTTGCTTCAGTTTCGGTTTGGAGGACGTGATCTATGAAGGTGTGGCCCTTGGTCCTCATGGTCCTCTGAAGCAAAATGGCCCCTGAATTGAAACACAGTATTAGCGTTGTCTCTGTTTACAGTTTACCCTGTTAGCATTAGCAGTAGCAGAGCTGCTAGCGTAGAGACGCTGCACTTTGTCAAACCTCTCAGATATTGTCAGTAATCACCAACTATTTCACAGCTGTCCAGCTAACAGCTCCACAGTCCACACAGAAATGTGTCGAAACTATGCTTTGTGTCAGATCTTAATGCTCCATAACGAAAACACAGACGTCAAACCAGAGACTATTAAGACACCAAGAAATATTGCAGAGGACACAGAGAGACATTAAAGTGCTCCCCCTCCCTCTCCCTGTGTCTTATCTCAGGTCTCGGCCTCCTCTTCATGACTCCATATGGAGGATATGTTGGGGATTAGGACACTCCAGTGGGCTGACGTGCCTGAGCGCTGCGTGACCCCTGAGCATCGGCTGCAGGATTAAACTGCCTGCTGCTAATTTATTAGCCGAGATGTTCAGCGAGGCAGATGCTGCACAAGAGCTGACGGAGTCATGTAAAGATGTAGAGACAAGATGGATGGATGGATGATCGACTACAGGCTTAATGTCAAGTTATTCTTATTATGAGATCATAATTCATTGATTAACACCAGACATGGTCATTTATAAAGTCACTCATCATCACAGGTTTGATTCGTGACTTGGTGAAAAGAAAATAATATGATATCTATACAAGTTTGTTTTGTCTGGATTCATATTGATCCAGCATGAAGACGAGAAGAGAAACTGATTTTTGAAAAGTTTAAGAAGTTTCTTTGGGCTTTTTAACAAGATAAGATAAGATGCACTTATACGTCCTGATCCCCGGCTGCAGCATACTTCACTTCAAGTGTGTCTTAATGACACTTGTCCCAGAGTTCATTTCTCCAGAAGCGTCTCAGGTTTTTCAATTTCAGGAATTCAATTAGCGCTCGTCTGAAGAGAGACAGACGCTCTCTCTCTTCTAAATACACAACATGTAGATAAAAACAAGATGTGACACACTTTAGTAATCGGATATGTTTTTCAGGTTTTATTTTAAACACTAGATTACAGGATCCGGTCGTATGAGTCAAGGTAATTGGGTGAAAAAAAAAGAAAGAAAAAGAGAGGGTTTCCTGTAAGAGCATAACGAGCCTGAGTTCCTGGTGTCGCTGGTCACAAACGTGGTTAAACCGTCCTGTGGCTGAAGTTGTAGGCCACAGATTCCCATTATACTTAACGAGACTGTTGTGTTTAAAACCGGAAACATCCAAGAGAAAGAAACATACCAGTAATTGCAGAGTCCCAAATTAAAACAGGGGAGATCTATGAACTTTATTACCTCACTTTTACTTGCTTACTCACTCTGGGCTGAGTCACCCACCGCGGCACCGATGCAGAACTGAGTCCACTGTGTTTTCACTTCACCAGCAATGTGAAACTTTCCTCTCTTTTATTTTCACCATCCAGGACGAAGACAAGTGTGAAATAAAAATGACTTCAGCCATGTAAATAAAACTGAGAAATGTCATTACATTATTATCTCAACTTGAGTTTTGTTCCATCCAAACCTTTGTACATAACAACAGAAGCAGCAGCAGCAGCAGGATCATCCAGCCTCTTCATATGTTCTGGATTATGAGCTCAACTGTGATATAATGTCTGTGGAGTGACTACAACACGACGAGACGAGACGTGAGGGTTGCAGGGAACCAAACAAAGACTGAGACGTGTCAAAAAAGTCAAATTAAAGACATTCCTGACATAGTTTTGGGGATATTTTGTTGTTTCCTAGTGGTAATTCTTCACAGCTGCCGCTGCTGCTGGAGTTCGCTGGAAATGTTCAACAAACCCTGAGGGACACCGAGCAGCATCACTGTGCTGTCTTGTGCTTCCTGTGAGGGACAGTGAAAACACGCAGAGATGAGCATGTGTTACCTCACGAGCTCAATTAGTCAAACAAAACTTCTCTCCTTGATTCTCCAGATCATCTGAAGCATTGTTGAGCTGTAAACACAACTCCCAGCGGGGGGCCATGTTGTTTCCTGCTCGATTTCATGTTTCTCCACAGGTGACAAATGATATATATCTCTGAATGTGTGAGAGAGAGAGTGTGTGGGGAAATAAAAGATGAAGAAAGAGACAATAAAGTAGAATAAAAGTTTTCTCCCTGATCCTGGATGCGACGCTCCTGCACCCACACAGGTGTTTAAAGAGTGACTCACCGTCGTCTTGTGTTTCTGTGGATGATACATGAGCTGAGGAGCAGAGAGGTCCAAAGGTATAGCTGCAGTGTGTGTGTGTGTGTGTGTGTGTGTGTGTGTGTGTGTGTGTGTGTGGGATGAAGTTAAAGAAAACTTTGAGAGAAGTAAAATAGATTATGGAGGTAAAGAAATGAGTGGGGGAAAGAAACAACACTTCTTCTTCTTCTTCTCTCCTTTATTGGAGCAGCCGTTATTTATCCCCTGTTATATCACACAATGCCCTGCTGGATTTTCACATCACCACTGTTGTCATAGTTACACCGAGGAGCTCCACCGAATCAATTGGATGCCGCAACAAATAAGACACTACTTATCCCCCCCACCCCCAAAAAAATTAATTGCTGACTGGAGAGAAAAAGCCTGTGCAGGAGGGAGTTCTGCATTATGTTTGTTTTTGTTCAGACTCAAACACTTTGTCGTCTCATTGACTTTTCTGGCCTCGCTGGTGAATCTCACACTTGTTTTGTTGTTTATGACGTCCTTTTGTATTTACGTGAACCCTGCTGCAAAAGTTACTGCCGCGCTTGTCTTGTTCCCGTATGCAAGTCGAAAGCCGTCGAGCACGCATTCAGCGTCATCCGACGTCACGTCTGCAGAGCTGCGCGGGAAATTTGCACCCAGAATTGCAGTACATTATGCAGCACACAGCCTGTTCACGGTAATGGAGAGATACGTGGGTGGGCTCATTCTTTTTGGTTTTCAACGCTTCATCACCCGTTAGCATTAAAAAATCTTAAAATGCATGTTTAATTTTTCACAAATCCTGCCCCAAGTCCCTTTAACTCTGTAGTGATGATGTGATGAAATGAAACTGATTGACATGCAGTCAAAAGATCTGACCAGTTTGTAATAAACATGAACAACATGACACGTGTGAATAAAATCTACAGAGAAAAAACACGTTCCTAACTTTACCTTGAAACAAACTGTGGCAGGAACAAATATTACATTTCAACTTTTCAACCCTGAGACCAAACTTTCAAACTTTAAATCACATATTAAAATGTTCCAGATACGAGAGGCGGCTGTAAATCTCTAAAAAGCTTGTGGAGATAAGACTCGTTCAGACACTGACCAGTCGCTCATGCGAGGGACCCTGGGGCCCCGGGGCCCCTGGCTGCTGAGTCGACCTCTTCAGGTCATTGGAAACAAGTTTGGGTGAATTTCAATTATGAGAATTAATTATATAAAGTGGTTTAGTCCTGGGACAGAGACGATAAGAGCTGCGAGCCTGATAATGCTCTGCAGACTGCGTTGGTTCTGTCAGTGATAGTCGACATGAGTCCACAGAGACACAGACGGCAGCACACTCTTATTCCACTTGGCTCGATTGAATGTTGTTTAACCATTAAAGTGGCGCTTTAATTCCTCAAACAACATCTTATTTTGTATAGATAAAACTTCAAACACTCAAACAGGACGCATACGAACCGGTGAGTGACAGAAACAACAGGACGGAGAGAGTAAACAGCAGCTGATGGTCTGTTTCTGCAGTTGATGTCATTTGTCATTTCGACTTAAATACCCAGCAAAAAGTTGCAGTGAGACTATTTTCCATGTTGAAGTCGAGCTCTTCAACAGTACGTGCTTTATACGAGCGAATGGATTCAGGCCCGAGGCTTTTGTTTTTGTTTTTTAAAGACACTCCGCGGGCCTTATTGTCTCCAGTATAAACAAAAAAGTACACAGCGGAGAACACGGAGATATTACATTCTGTCATGCCAATGACATCCCACACACACACACACACACACACACACACACACACGCCACTGAAGACAAAGCAGAGAACACACAGCTAATCCAATTTACAGAAGAGAGCAACTCTGCAGAAAGGAGCCCATAAACTGTAATTCAGATGTAACCCAATCTAACAAATTACAGATTCTCCTTTTTATGTCAAAAACACAGAGAGAGAGAGAGAGAGAGTGAGAGAGAGAGAGAGAGAGAGAGAGAGAGAGAGAGGGGATTTGATCCCATAATGAAGCTGCTGCAGGAAACATGAGGCCGTACTCAGACCTGTGGCTCGTTTGCTCTGTTCTGATTCAGCGACACGACTGGTGCATTTTTCTTTTAGGTCGTTTGTGTCCACATGGTAACGGCTCCAAGCCTCGGTCCAAAGTTGTAAACAAATGCCATGTGCGAACCTGCTGTTCTCTCATTGGTCAGAAATTTTACCCGGAAAGAGGAGGAGGAGTTTAATCAGGAGAAACAACAACATGGAAAGAGGTCTCAACAGGCCTGAAAATTAAAGCCAGACCCAGCCCGAACTGTGGTTGTAGCTCAGACCCGACCCGACCCGAGTCATCCTATATGTTCTCGGGCCGAACCAGTGCAGCCAGGCCCGTCGAGAACCCTGGAACATCAACATGCCACATGTTGTGTCTGTTGATTATGTTCTCAACGCAAATGAACAGCTCCAGGGCTCGAATGGAAGCAAGCAGAGCCAAGTCCAATCGTTTGTGGCGATCTCGACCCACATCTGCAAAAACAAACACTCCCTGTTTTGGAACAACTGCTGCAAACGAGCCAGGTCTGAATACACCTGTAGAAACGATTCAGTATCATTAACATCAACTGAAGCCAACTGTAAAAGGCCTTTATGGTCATGGTTCGTCTCTGGTCTTCCTATGTTACTCTAAAGACCTCCTGCTTGTGGTTACCTGATGTGTCTCACCTGAGCTTGATTGCACCACCTGTGTCTTGTTGCCTCATGTATTTAACCTCAGTGTTTTGCCTTCGTCCTCTGTCGGTTCATCTGTGTTCCTGTGTTGTTGTTATTTTTTTTTGGTGGAAACTAAACCAGTTTATTGTCAACAAAAGACTGATTCCTGAGAACAATGGAGCTGGATGGAGATGGACCAGAACCAGGCAGGTGGGACGCTGTCAGGCTGGTGGGCTGGGTTGAGCTGGGCAACGGCATGTGGATGTCAACAGGAGCTGCGGATCACTGAGGGTGTGCAGACGATCTGGCGACGAGTGGAAGAATGAACTGGGTCTTCATGGACGAGGTGAGTAGATGGCAGAAGAGGCTTGATTGATTGCAGGTGTGCAGGTAGGGTTGTGATTCCAGCTCTGGACCAACCTCCAATCAGACAAACACACAGAGGAAAGACAGGCACACACAACACAGGAGGGGGAGGGGGAAGCCCAAGGACGAGGAGCTGCATGGGGATCGAACCCTCGAGCCACAGCTGCTCAAAACAAGACTCAGGAAGACTGTCAGGCTCCATCAGACTTTACTGCCTTTTGTAATTTCTCTTAACAAGTTGAAATCCCCTCAGCAGCAGATGGTTGAAGGTGTGACCAGCACAAGAAAAACCAAACACAACCACACTTCTTACGTTATTAGAAAACAGGCGCGTCTAGAGAAAAGCGGACAAGTGGTCCGGCAGTTTTGTGTCACAAGGCGAGTGTGGGCGAAAACGTGGCTTTAATTTGAAGGACAACTACACAAACACACTGACACAAAACAGAGGCTATCGTGTCACAGAGACACACATAGCTGGGTAAATGTGATTAGAAATGTTCTCAAGTGTTTATATGAGTGAAAATGTTTGGTATGTCGAGTCCATCATGTGTGTGATTAAAAACTAAGAGATGAGCATTTTCTTAAATTAGTGTTCACATTTTTTTCAGAGCACGTCACAGTTTAAATCTGTCTAAGTTATGTTGGTGTTTACAGCAGTGAAGAGGCGCAGTTCAGGGAAACAAACACACAACACAGGAGTCAATCCTGCAAGTTGTTGGATGGTGACTGCTTTGTTGTGACATCACAAAGTGACAGGAAGTCCTGACGGCTGGTTTTAAGGCTCAGTGTCTGAATACAGGCTGTGTGCATTTCTCTGTGGACTGAGGCTTTGATACTTTCACAGTATTAATATAGAACCTAGAGCTGCTTTATAATCACACTACACATGGACGTCTGCCTTTATACTGTATGGAGCTATAAAATGATGAGGAAGGAAACCCACTGTGGAGTCTATACACCCACTGATGCACAAACGCAATGAACATTCATGCAGATTCATTTGTCACAGTCTGGATCATCTCCATCACCCATCACTCTGACACCACCTCCATGGAAGCGTCATTGTTTTGTTTTGGTTTTTTGTTTCTCTCATATTTGGTTTTCATACATATTCAGTCCTGTTTGTTTTTTTTTATCTGACTCACTGCTGGAGAGAGAGAGAGGGGGGGGGATTTATTCCAGCATGAAATGGATTTGTTAGCGGAGCACTTTCTGCAGTTTGGGCTGATTAAGATGCAGCTAATTGCTGAGCACCTCCCATGACAACCTGCTGCTTCTCAGTAGCTTTCCACGGAGCAGGCAGGACCATCAGTGATGCTGCCGAGGAGCTCCAGCACACCACAGACAGAACCATCAGTACCACAGAGTCATTTTCACTTATTTGCCAAAATTTTGCATGTTTACTTTTGCCACTGTGAGTTTATCTGGGCCTTTGTCTCTCTCCCTCTCTCTGACAGTCAGGCCGCAGCTCAGAGAAAGTCCAGTGACAGAGTTTTCCCACAGCCATGAAACGCAGCACGATTATGGGAGATGACAAGCCATGAAAAACTCAGTATGAAGTTTTTGGAAAAGTTTTGGAAAAGTTTGGGGGAATTTATAAAAATGTAAACTAAGTGTGGGAAAACAGCGATGATGTGAAAGTTCTGGGGACCCCGATCTCCTCCTCCTCCTCCTCCTCCTCCTTCTTCTTCTTCTCAAAAACACACACAGCTCGAGAAGATCATGTGAGGTTTAAGCTCTGAGGGATACACGGCCGCCGCTGCTGCTGCTACTGCCAGTGGGATACTGGGTATCTCATTTCTTGGCCGTAACAAACCCGTGATTGATGACACTTCAGCAGTTGGAGGAGAAGAAGCTTCCTCAGCCAGCCTGTGAGGGGGAGACCTGCCTGGTGAGAAACAAACCAGCGGATCCCGTCCCTGTGGTCGACAGGTCGGTGCCACGTCAGGACGCTTTAAATCATCTCAGATCGCTTGTCAATAAGCGTGAAGTCGACGATATTGGTTGGCTGAAAAGGCCTTTTACGCAGAAACAGTGGTGTTTCAGACTCGGCTCGATCCATCTGGCGCCCGCACAGACTGCAACAAACCACACACATGACCTGCCAATAGTGTTTTACCCAGGTGCAGTGAACTGTGACAACCTAATGTTTTCAGCCTAACAAGCTGCTGATTGAAGACATTTGAGCTAATGACGAGCTAAAAGGAGCTGAAAAACATTTGGACGTTAAGATGTTTAATCTACAGTCCCTGGTGGCACACACACACACACACACACACACACACACACACACACACACACGGTTGCCTTTGTGTGTCTAGGCAGAGTGAAAAGTTCACAGTGTGTGTGGACTCTGAGTCAGACGTGGGCCATGAGTGCATGTGCATATATATTTCTTTTATGGTAGTTTGATTCAACCTACTTTAAAGCCAGATGGGTGGGTGGTGTTTTTTTTTTTTTACTCTCACCACATATGACAACACCATGAGCGCCAGAGAGTTATTCAACAACCACAGAGGAGTGTTTGAAACTTAATTCTGCGCTGTTTCCCCTGATTGACAAGTTATCTAACAAAGCCCAGTGCCGTAAACTCCACCCATCTGGTGCAGCAAGTCGATTAAAACAAACACTTTAAGTAAGAGTTATTGGGGGAAAAAAGCATTTAAGATGGTTTTTGTGTGTGTGTGTGTGTGTGTGTGTGTGTGTGTGAGGCAGGGGATGTGACTTTGTGAGGAGCAACCAGAGGAGGAGTGGTGTGGTTTTAATTAGGCGGCTGCTGCAGCGTTGCGGGTTCGGACGCGGTGCCAGGACGTCCCGGGAGAAACAGCACTGACGCCTTCGAGGCCTGCCAAGCGCGGCCACAGCCTATCCCAGAATGCCTCTGTCACCGTCACCGTGGGGAACGGCGGGGCCACAGAACATCTGAGAAAACAATCTCTTTTTTGCCCCATCGTCGCTACGGAAACGCTCCCATTTTTCCTGCCCAGGGGGTGGAGGGATGGTGGGAGTGGGGGACTGGGAAGGCAAACATGGCCGACTCAGTGTCTGGTTGGTGGACGTTTGTGTTCTGCTTCCTGACGTGCTGCAAAATGATGCGTCATGTTGGATTTATCACACACGCTGCTGCATCACGACCAGAGGAGGAGGTAGTGGTGGTGGAGGAGGAGGAGGAGGAGGGTGAACAGAGAAGGAGGAGGTGGTGGAGCAGGAGTGAACAGAGGAGGAGGTGGTGGCTGAGCAGGAGGAGGAGGTGGAGGAGCTCCGTCCTCAGATCTACAGGAGGAGAATTGCTCTGTGAGTTGCTGAAACTACTGCTCCTGTGGTTTTCTGTTTTCCTCTGGACCCTGAATGCAGCAGCAGCAGCAGCAGCAGCAGCTATACATAGAAGAGGAGACACAAAGTTCATCATGATCATAATAACATCATTAAAGGCCAAAAATATAACTTTAAAAAAGAAGTGAGTTCAAAGTTGAGGTTGAACATCATCTCTTGTTTTGGTTTTTTACACATGTGTGTTGGTAACTGAGGACAACATCGGCCCTGAAGTAACCTATTACTCAGCTTTAATGTGTCAACGTGAGAGCAGTGCATCATGGGATTGTGCAGGTGAGGCCGAAGCCCAGTGGAGCTTGTTACAGCTATTGATCAAAATGAGAGTTTGGCCTGTACATAATATTAATGAGTGAAACACAACCTGCATCTTCACCACCTCAACATCTGTATCAACACACACACACACACAGGATGTTTCCACGTCTCTTCATGTGATGGTGACTAAGACGAGCGCAGCGCTGACCTCAGCCTCAGCTGTCAATCATCAAAGTCCCGCTGACGACACGACTGCAGCGTTTGAACTCCTCTCACTTTATAGATCAAGTGCATTTTAGATAAAACCTCATCTCGCAGCCTGTGTCTCACACACACACACACACACACACACACACACACGCCAGCACAGGAAAAAAAAGAAAAGAAACATAAACACAAGTGAGAGGGAAGCATCTCATGCTGTGTGCCCCCCCCACCCCACCCCCCCTCTGAATCACTGCTTTATTGGTATTATTTGCACTATCCACCACACAAATCAATAATCCTGACAGGTCTTGTAAAACACATCTCTCTCTGTGTGTGGACTCAAAGTGGAGCCATTTGTGGAACCCGGCAATTATGTGACAAGCAGAGGAGGGGACGGACGGAGGGGGGTGGGATGGAGGGATGGAGGGATGGAGGGATGGAGGAGGGGGCCCGCGGGCTGACTAATGAATACCCCGGGGGATTCTCTCTCATCGTGGGGGAAGAATGAAAGTATGATGGTGCGAACAACATTCAAGCTTTTTTCTTTTATGTGCAACACTTCCCTCGCTCTCTGAGTGAACATTAAAACAGGATGAGAGAGAGAGAGAGAGAGAGAGAGAGAGAGAGAGAGAGAGAGAGAGAGAGAGAGAGAGAGAGAGAGAGAGAGAGAGCGAGAGAGAGAGAGAGAGAGAGACAGAGAGAGAGAGAGAAGCTCTTGACTTTGATTATAGGTTTGAGCAAATTGGAATCTGGATACAAAGAGGAAAAAACACACACACACACACACACACACACACACACACACACACACTTTGTTGAAGACCCATAATGGATTCTTCATGAGCGAAAGTGTGTGTGTGTGTGTGTGTGTGTGTGTGTGTGTTGGATGCCTGGATGTGATTGGCCTTGAAATCGACGTGAGCGTGTGTTTGACTTGTGTTAGTGTTTCCAAAACAAGAATCAGTCTCACTTCATGAGACGATCGCTCTGAGCTGAAGCTGCTTCACAAGACCATGTGTTAAAAACACCAAAACAAAACAGATGATTCATCATGGGGGGGTGGGGGTGGGGGGGTCCTCCAATCCCTTTGTCACATTAGAAAAAAACAATCTTCTACAAAACAAAGTGGAAGATACTCGTCTTCATGGTGTGAGAGATGAAACTCAACCTGATGCATTTATCACCGACAACCTTCTCCTGTCAGGCTCCGAAAGTCGAGGAACAAACACTCAGAAGATCTGATTCTACTTCAGCAGGAACACGTCCTAATGTCCTAATCTGGGTTAGGTTATACCCAAAGCCCCCCCGTTTTCATATTAAAGGAAGTGAGTAGGAGGAAGTTTCCTGACGTCTGCTCTGGACGACACGTGGCAAGTTAATCCATGAAAACCACTTTTGATGCTTCAGATCTGTGGAAACGACAGGATCATAAATAATCAAAGGAGACGATCAGACTCCACAACCTTCGGCAGGGAGTCGTCACTTCACCAGTCGTAGCCCAAAACAAGAACTTCCAAGTGGCGTCAGGTGTGAGCAAAGTCCTGATTCAGATGCTAATCATGTTTTGCATGTAAGTAAATAAGCTGTTGAACCAATGGAGTGCAAGAGCAGGTGGGATGTCATCCACCAAAAGACGAGTCAGAGTCAGCGTAGAGTAAATTTACTCTGTTACTCAAAACTGGACACGACGTGAGATCTGAAATCTCTGAGAGTTTGACCAACAAGTGTTTTTAATTTGACGTGTAAAAGTCCAGGTTTTTGTTTGTTTGTTTTTTTCCTCCTGTGACTGAAGTGTTGTAAGTTTGATTCCTGCAGCAGCTGAAGTTTCCTTCCAGCGCTGGATGGAAAAACACAAACAGAGTGAGGCCGTGTCAGTGTGAAGCGCTGGTATTTCTGCAAACAGGACATCACTGTCAGTGGATCCGCTGTGGTTGAATCAAGAGTTTGGTTAAAAAGAGAATTCCTGAAATGGAGAAATGAAGCTGGAAAGTGCGAAGAGGAGGAAAGAAGTGAAGTTTGGTTTTCAGTTTGTGTTGTTTTTTGCTTCAGGTTTCAGATGTGAGATGCTCTGGTGGAGGCAGATGGGGGGTGGTGGGGGGGTTAAACGCCGGTGTTGCTGCTGTTTAATTCAGCCTTGGATGAATATTTAATCACTACAGCGTGATGGTCCATCTCTGCAGCTGAGACTGTACCGATGCTGCCGTTTGATGGGAGTTCAGTTCGCTTTCATCACCATGAATCATGCATTTGTCACGTCCCTGCAGCTGGGAGCAGCTGCTGAGGAAACACGATGGGAGTGTTACAGTACATCCTCCAACTCCAGCACTTAACTTATCTGCCCTTATGCATCTTAAGCAGTTAGTGTTCAACAGTTGACTAAGCTCCGACTCTGCAGCCACATCAGAAGCAACCGTCGTCATCAAGTATGGAGATGAGCTGCAGCGTTAGCGACGTGACGACCCCCGAGATCAAAAACCCCAAAATTACGTCACAGTGTCAGCGCCGCGAGCAGATAAAAGCACACGCGATGCTATTTTACAACCCTAATGAGGTAGCTGCACTCACTGTGAAATCTCCGAGCTAATTATCGTCCCCGGTGGATTGTTGTCGAGTGTGACATTTGCCTCCAGAGTGCAGTTGCCCGTCCGGATGCATAAATCATCAGGGCACGGTTACAGGCAACTCAGATTAATGGAGGTTAATACAGGGGGGTGGTGGCAGGTGGGAGGTGGGGGGGTGCAGGGACTTCTAGGAGACGGGTGGCAGCCTCTTTACATGGTGGATGGAGAGAGCGGAGTGCAGTCACTACACTGACTCTGTGTGTGTGTGTGTGTGTGTGTGTGTGTGTGTGTGATGGGGAGAAAATGAAAACTTGACATAAGCTTCCAGAATCCAGCTTTTAATGGTATTTCTGCTCCATTGGACACAACAGAGTCGACAGTGATGGGAGAGACAGAGGAGAGACAGAGGAGAGACAGAGAGACAGGAGAGACAGAGAAAGAGGAGAGACAGAGGAGAGACAGAGAGAGAGGAGAGAGGACGGCAGTGAAGTCACTGCAGCAACAACCAGAATCTCAGGGGGCGTTCACACCTACCGTGTGTGGTCCGAACCAAACTTATACAGGTGTGAAAGTTCCCCTGCAGCATGGTCTGGTCTAAATGAGGTGGTCTCTGTTCGGTCCAAACTAAACCATGGTCCGGACTTTTGCAGTGTGAAAACTTTTTTGCAATGGTTTAAACTTTAAGGGCTGTAACATGTGGCAGCCATGATGTGGTCGTGTTGTTTGCAGGATGTATGTCACAGCTCTAGCAGGAAGTTGTGGTGGTTACCTTCACACGTTAGCATACACTCTACACCTCACTGGTCTGGAGCCAGGGCTCACAGCAGAGCTCGCAGTCGTCCTCTCCTTTCCTGTCAGCGATGATAAAGCCTCCACATGACGAGGACGTTCATCCAAATCTGAACTCGGCTCCAGATCCATGTTTTCATTGTTCATTCATTGTGTGACGCGACTAAGTCTCACACACCAGTTCTTTGGTGTGAAACCAGAACCACCCAGGTCAGATGACGACAGTGGAGCAGAAACACCGACCTTGGTTCAGACTGTCAGGTGTGAGAACGCCCTCAGTGTGTTAACGAACTTGATTCTCTCCATCTGGTTCCACTTCAGCCACTTCACACCTGGGGTTACGAAGCTCAGTCAAGGTGCAGCTACAGGTAGAACACCACCACCCGACCTGGATGAAGTGTCCATTGACTCCCACAGGTAATTTTTTTTGCAGAGAGAGTGGGTTCAAATCCTCCGACATGAACCAGGCAGTGACGGACAGGCTGCAGAGCTGCAGTAAATGAGCTGTGACCTGCAGGCTGCGGTGCAGCAACTGCTCGCATCTGACGTCTGGATATTTACGGTGAATAAATGTAAATTGCAGCTTGTTATCTGTCTTAGATGTAGCTGCTGCACTCATGTGTGTCATTGTGGATTCAAGGCCACTCACTGCATTTTGATTGACACCTCCCTGCAGGGGAGTGGGAGGGGCCAACAGGTCGTAGGGGTTGAGCTCATAAAGATATTTCAGACTGATCTGTGACTTCACTTTGTTAACAGATTAGTTTAATGCAATATTACTAGATGCTCCAACTCAGACCTGGGACCAGCGTAACTATGGCAACAATCAATGACATCTGCACAAAAAAAACAGGAAAACATGTCATATAGTTTGCAGAGAGCAATGAAAAACAGACCAATCAATTGATTGTTTGACACCTGAAATCAACTGAACTATGTGATCAGCTTTTGCATTTACATCTTATTTATTCATAGGCATTAATCAATAGATTGATTCTTCTCATGCCGCTGCAGCCTGTATCCTGATCCACCACCTCATGTTGTGCTCTGTGCTTACAGTGGGTGATGCATGCATTTACACTCTGCATTAAAATGTGTGTGTGCGTGTGTGTGTGTTAAAGCTGCTTCCTCCTGCAGAGAAAATAAATCCAGTCAAAATGGAGCTTTATTCTAATGCATCTGTTTGTTTGTAGCTGGACACACAGAACGAGCGTTGCAGAGAGCGCGGTGCATTCGAGGCACAATGGACACCTGCAGGGAAGTGAGTACTGGCCTGAGAGCAGCATTAGCATTTAATTGCACAGGCTTAACCAGCTAACAAGCATAAAGTCTATTATGCTCATTTCCAGCTCTATATTTTTGTTGTGTGACTCATAAATGTAGTAAAAGAACGTAACTGATTATAAATGGAAACTTAAATGGACCCCCCTCAACCAAACCCACCCAACCATCAGATCGCTGAAGGTCTCAGTGAGTTTCATCTTTACACCAGGATCTGTCAGTTTCCTCTCTGCTGTACAGTAGATACAGTGCAGGGTGAGGCTGAGGCTGTGGGTGAGGTTGGGGGAGAGGTTGGGGGAGGGGTTGGGCAGCAGCAGCCGCAGCAGTGGCGTTACCGTTGGTGGAAGCTGTGAGGGGACAGGAGGTGAAATGAAACCCACGTACTGAAAAGAGACGAAAGCCCTGAGGAGGTGCACACTGGACCCTCTCACCTCCCTCCTCCCTCCCTCCCTCCCCTACCCCGTCCCATCACACCTGTTTACAAGAGGAAACGGTGATGTCACCCACTTCACACTTGGGGGACAATGGTGGCTGGAAGAAAGCAACAGGTCGCAAAGGGGCGGCGGTGGGAGGAGAGGGGGGAGGAGGGAAGAAGGGAGGAGGGAGGGGTTGTCGAGGGGGCCTGAAGAAGCTCTCTGTTTTATTTACCATGGATACTATGTTTTGGCCCCCTCGTCTCGAGCACAATAACACTTGCGGGTTCAAGTTCCTGCCGTCCCCCTCTTCTGTGTCTCCGTCCTTTAATTCTGCACCAGCCTCTCTCTCATACATCATATGGCTGCGGCTCAAAGACATGAATTTCCCATCTATTGAGACTTCTCTGTAATTACCTTGAGAGGAGGAGGAGGGGGGAGGATAAAATGGGGAAGTGAAGAGAGGGTTAGATGGGGAGGGGAGGGGGGGGGACACATATTAAAAGTGCCTGAAAAAGAAATACTCTGCATTCTTCTATCACTCTTCACAAACGCAATAAAAGAATGAAGAGGAGGGAGAAACAGGGGTGAGGGAGGTGAGGGAGGGGGTGCAGGGGTATGAGGGTACATAAAAATGGGGTGCGTTCCAGGAGAGTCGGTCCCCGGAGGGAATCTGAATAAATTAATCACAGCGATTGGCTCCTTCTTTTTCTTTTTTCTTTTTTTTATTCCTCTCCTCCTCCTCTCTAACTCTGGCAGGACGCTGTCATCTAATTGGGCCCTGCCTCTGCGCTGCGCTCTGATTGGCCGAGAGGGAATGTGAGAACCTGGAGACCCCGGCCAACGAGGCTGACAGGGGCTCAAAGGGCAGCTTCTCTCCCCGGCTTGAATGGAGAGGAGCTGGGGAGGAGGTAGGAGTCGGGAGGGAGGGAGAGGAGGAAGGAGGGAGGGAGGGAGTATTATACAGCTACTAATGGAGCGGCAGATTTGGAGTGGGATAATTAAAACCAATGGAGGTGGAGGGGGAGGTGTGTGTGTGTGTGTGTGTGTGTGTGTGGTTTTTCACGTGTGCATGTTCACATGTTTGTAAGAGTGGAAGAAAGAGCGAGAGGCCATGAGAGGCAGAAGGAGTGAGAAGAGGGAGAGAGAAAGAGAGAGAGGGTGAACCTCACCAACAAAAGCAGGGATGTGTCCCCCCCTCCCTCCTCCTCCTCCTCCTCCTCCTCCTCACCCCCCCTCACCCCTTCGTTCGCCTGCTGTGGGCTCCCAATAGCCAGACATCTGCCTCATTATAGCCTGCACTTCACTGCATGCTGCCCATTGTCCGCAGCAATTCTGTTTGTGCACACCATTCTGAGGGCGGCAGAAATAGCTGCACAGCCACAATGTGTGCGAACACAGAGCGAGTGGTGGCCCGCAGGAAGTGTTTTGTTTTGAAAAACCTGCCTTGAAATTGGCCATTGCTTTTGGGGAGAGACAGCGATACCTGTGAGGCAGAGCTGGAGGGGGGAGGAGGGAGAGGGAGGAGAGAGGTGCCAACAGAATCTGTGGGCTTCATTCAAAAGCCAACAGCAACACTGCAGCAGGAGAGCGTATCGATCACTTTTAACAAGGCAGACAGGATCTAATCAGCGAGATCACCTGCTGTCGTGACGAGATGCTGCTGCAGAGTTAACAAGAGTTTAGGAAATGTGTGTGAGTCGAGTGAGTCTTCACCTGTCGGCAGGTTAAAGAGCAGCTTCTGTATTTAAATCGTTAAGACAAACAAGTTCTGCTGCTGCTGCTGCTGCTGGTGAGGCGTTCACATTCACCTCGTCTGGTCGTTAAAAAACTGAAAGTATTCACTGCAGCAGCACAAACACAGTCTGCACAGGCGTTCACCTTCACCTTCATTAGACCCGAGCTGCTCGTTGGCTCGCACCTGGATGACTCATACACAGGTGGAATGAACAACCTGGATCAAGGCTGCGTGACACTGATGGCTCATTTTCTAAGTTTGTAAAACTGATGACTTCCTGTTTGTTCTGTCTTTCTCAGGCTGCCACAGTTAAACTGAACGAAGCATTAACACTTTTACCAGTTTACCAGACATCAGTGGATATTTCTGTTCTTCCACTTCCTCTCAGTGCTCCTGTGCGCCTGATGTGTCTGTGCTGCTCAGAACATTTCAAACATATTTCTCTGTGTTGTGCTGTTTTCACAATATTCTCTGTAATCCAGAGGAATGACACTGAAACACATGCTACAGCTCTGCTGCACAGTCACTCACTTCATTCCTCCCTCCACTACACACACACACACACACACACACACACAAGCATCGCTGCTCCAGTTTTTCTCAGGGCGTTTTTGTTGTTGTTGTTGTCGTCATTTTGCTGCAAACGGACCAACAGAGAGTCTGAGAGCATTTCATCAGTCTGTTTTTTTACTACAGTGGGCAGGGATTTAGTCCGAGGGGGATTAATAGGTCGACTCTGACTTTCATAACAAGCTATGACAAGATAATCTGACCGACTTCTGCTAAGTCTCCGCACTAATTACATTTGCTGGGGGGAGTCTTTTTTCGTGTTAAAGGTGTTAATGCATTTGGCTAATTAATCACTGCAGAGGAGTCCCAGGCCGCCGCTCCGCTGCTCCCCACCGCCTCAGACAGAGAGAGAAAGACAAAAAAAAAAAAAAAAAAAACGCCGTCATCATCCGTTAATTCTACTTTTCACCTGTTAACGACCTGAGCTCGTTGTTTGGGAGTCAACAAGTGAAAGTCTGTGTCATTTTTGATCCACTGTATGGCTGCGTCTTCTGACAAACTCGTCCAAACCTCCCAGCTTCATTTTGATTTGCGAGGAATGCAAGTGCCCTTCACTGAAAAAAGAAAAAAGGTAAATAAATAAAAAGCACCAGGACAACCCTCGGCCTGCCTGCATGCACATACCAAACGGGCACTTAGTTTCAAAGTAGCGCTGCCCACCACGGCTCGCATACTTTCATATACCGTGCTCCCCTTTTCTCCGCGGGGCCTGAGGTGAATGTGGCCTTTGAGAGCGGAGGGGAAAGCAAACATGTAGCCGGCAGCTCTCGCCTGGGAAAAGAACATCCAAACTGAGTGGGCTGTCTTCAGAGCGACAGCCTGAGCAAACAACCTGAGAGGACTTCATGAGAGCGGAGGAGGAGGGTGGGAGGAGGAGGAGGAGGAGGAGGAGGGGAGTGGGGGAGCTGGGTGAGGGTGGTGTTGGGGGAGGGCGGCTGCTGGGTGACTGAGGGGCTTCATGGAGCCAGCTGGGGTCCAACAGGGGCTCTTTAACACTTTCAGGCTGCCACCGTGAGAGGGGAGAGATGATTAGATACGATCCACGACCACGTCTGAAACACACGACATGATGGATAGAGTCGGACCAGGATGAGTCAGAGGGGGAGTCGGGGGAGTTGAAGGAGGAGGTGTGTGTATGGGGGGGGGGGGGGGGGGGGGCACTCCTCTGCAGCTTCACTTTACTAAAGTGTGTGGAAAGTTCTCAAGCAGCGCACTCCAGATCTACCAACCTGATAACTCTGTCACACACAGAGTCGAGGCTTGAGACCGTTTCATCAACATCTGCTCATAAACCCAACATATGTCGGCCCGAGTCTGGCCCATGTCTGGGTGAAGTACGGCTCCTGTCCTCCTGCTTTGAGTGACGGATAGATGACTTTATGTGTGTAGGGCCCAGAATTGTTCCAGATGTGGAAGTAGCATCTTATACATGGGCCAGAGTTGGGCCGCAGTTGGGCCAGAGTTGGGCCATAGATGCAGACAAGCATGTCAGAAGTTTGACTGGGATGAGCTGAGATCGATTAGATCGGATCAGCAGGATGATTTTACTTGTCGTCTTCTTGAGCTGCATCACCCAGACAGCCAGGCCTTTGTTTTGTTCTATTTAGGCATTTTTTCCTTTATTGACGAGGACAGTGGAGGTACGACAGGAAACGGGAGGAAGGAGAATAGGGGAACATCGATGGTCCCAGTCGGGAGTCTAACCAGCGACAGGCCAGAGCCCACAAAGTTTAATTTTGACCTTTTGGTTTAACGTAAATTAGCGAAACATTAAGTCTAAACAGCTGCTGAGGTCAATACAACCAGGACTGTGACGTCTACGCCTGCAGCCTCGACGTTTGTTACTAAAACCAGACCGAGAAAAGACAAAAGCTCTAGTAAGAGACTAGTTCGCCTTGGAGCTCAGGAAGAGACCTGGTTACAGAGCGACAAGTTTATTTATACCAAAGGAAATTAAAATAGGAAAAGAAAAGAAAAGAAAAAGCTAAAGATGGAACAATAGTGAGTCCAACCTTTGTTTCTTCATGACGTCTTCTTGTGGCTGGAAAAGCACCAACATGAGAGGTTTATTAATTTGTGACCAGGGCGAGGCTGTTGTCTGCTCAGAGAGAGGATTATACAGCTTTCCTCCAGTGCTACTGAAGCTCACGGCGACTCTCTGCACAGTTTGGGTCACCGTTTGTGAAAATAACAAAACCTCCACTGACTTATTCTCAAACTAAAAAAGGATCACCTCTTGCTACCTTGAGGGCTGAGAATCACAATCATAAATCATTTTTCATGCCGTTTGGGGGCCGAACTAGAAGTAGGTCAAAACCTCATTTTAGGCCCCAACTCATAATAATTCGCACAAACCACCCTGGAGACTCTTTCCTTTAAATCCTCAGGTTGTCTATCAGTGTCCAAATGAAGAGGTTTAAATGTGGAGCAGCGTGGCTCCGAGCCCCGGCAGCAGCTTTACAGACTTGTTTATCCAGCATCCAGCCCGAGTCGTGACTGCTGTTCACACAGCCGGGATCAGAGCCCACAGATCAGGGCTTTGAGTGTTTAGCCCGTGGATTAGCTATTGTGCCGGACTAGCATGAGCACCCCCACCTTTGGCTCATCACGCACCCCACCCACCCAGAAACCTTAGCCTTATGGTAGGGGACACAGTGCAGAGTCTAAGTCTGAAGACTTTCTCCAGCAGAGCTTCAGAGTGAGATGAACAGACTCTGTTAACGTCAGACGGCATCAAGTGTCTGGTCGAGTAAATAAACGGTTGTGACATTTACAGATCACAGTGTTGTGTGTCCTCTTTGTTCTTGAATTAGAAATAACATTGAAAACCTTCATTTTTTTGCAGTGCATTCACCTTCAAGTCACATGTTAAAGACTTTGTCCTTTACAATACACTTGAAATGTTTATGAATCCCGGCCCTGATGGGGAAACTCCTTACATTGTGTTTCTGCACCACCTCATGCCACATAGCTGCAGTGGCTGCCAAAGGTGACGGCCCGCTGGGGCGCCAGGGGCAAACAGATGGTCGACAACAACCCAGGAGAGATGTCTTTGACCGGGCGGCAGCGGCAGCAGCAGCAGCAGCAGCGCCAGGAGCAGCCAACAAAAAAAACCTCTCCAATCCAAGGCCCGGTGAGGAAACAATGGGCCAAACGCAGAGCGAGCTGCTCCTCATTCACTCAGCAGCTGGCCACCAACCAACCAACCAACAGGTCGGCAGATACACAGCACTCCACATGCACAACGAGAGGGAAACCGTACCGCAAGAACCTGTCAGCAAACGATCCGACACCAGCGGTGGCGCTGGTGGTGGTGGTGCTGTCGTCCCAAAACCTCTTTGTTCGCTCAGGGTTTTGTTGCAGCACCTGTTTGACACCGCAGCACTTTGATCACCCACGCTCTCCATTTCCTGACAATGTGTAGGTTCATCCACTCCACTGAGGAATGTGCCCACAACACTGACGGACACACACTCACATTAGAAACTGCATTGCTCTCCATTTTCTCACCGAATCACAACATTTTGTTTTGTTTTTTTGCCTCTGAATGCAACTCTGCAAATGTTGTTTTACCCTCACATGCACATATGGAGACAGATTTGGCAAATATTGAATCAGTCCATTTATATGCATGTTGAATGAGAGTGGAAACCTCACAGGGCATGCAGAGTGCTCATTCCTGCTGTAATTCATTCAGATTTTGATAATTATTTCTCCCGGGCAGAGAAAACTGCTAACAGAGAGTGTTACAAGCGAGGGTTTAATTTCAGCTTTGCCTGCGTTAGCAACCCTCAACCACAACTGTGAAATACACCAACATTTAACAGGTCATAGATACCAGTGGAAAGAGCCACCCTGTGTGTATATATGTATGTATTAAAAGGGACTGTGAAGCGATTTACGTCGTACAGTAAGACGTGTTTTCACTGCCTGTCTCTCTCCGTCTCTTTTGGCTTTCTAATGACGTTTCGGCCCGTCGCTCTGTCTCACTCTCTGCTAGACTAAGTAGCCTGACTGAGCCCTGTTAAAGTTAATAGCTCTCCACAAGCACAGAAGCCCAGACAGGCCAACACCAATAAAACTCAAGCAAATTATATCAGTGAAAAAGAGGCACCGAGGAGTCATTTTGTTATTGGGTTCAGCATTCCTCGGCTTAGGAGAAGGACTCTTGCGTCACACAGGAATAACTTTGGAGCGCTGTAAAAAAAAAAGAGAGAGAGAGAGAGAGAGAGAGAAAATCTCGAGCTCGAATGTGCAGATGGACATTTAGGATGACTGAGACATGGAGGAGGAGGAGAGGAGGAGGATTGGCCTCGACATCCTGAGAGGGTGAAAAGTGCCCTGGCAAAACACCTCCTGTCCTCTCTTAGCCTCTGTCATCCACCGTGTCCTGTGGGCAGACCGCCACCATTACACATCTGGCTGGTTAGTTTCCACTGAAACACAGTGTGCTAATGGCTAGCATGATGTGGAGGCATGTTGTAGGGCTGCGCTAATCTATTAATCTATTAATGGGCGGAAAAGCTGCAGGTTTGAAAATTGTCTGTTTATTTCTCAGACATTTAATCAGGTCATAAAAAAACTAATGTATTTAATAAAAACACTGACGTTTTTTCTCCGAACACTAAGCTAACCCCGTGTAGCCTAGGCTCTGGTAGCATTCACCCTGTGCTGAGTAATTTACATCCAATACAGGAAGTAGTGTGTCCAGCAGACAGAGAGACAGAACGAGTCAGACCTTGAGTTCACATCCTGTCTCAGACCAGTCAGACCTCCTCAGCACCAGCACTGGAGAATGGTCTGGCT
The DNA here is from genome assembly GCA_021432705.1 of Caranx ignobilis. Classification (NCBI taxonomy): domain Eukaryota; kingdom Metazoa; phylum Chordata; class Actinopteri; order Carangiformes; family Carangidae; genus Caranx; species Caranx ignobilis. Next base: position 862,624 of record JAFHLA010000091.1, read on the forward strand.
GCACATCACCATCATTCTGCTGTCGAGGTGGAAAAAAGAAACGCTCTGGCTTTGTTTGTATTTCCAAAAAAACATTTACAGGCCTAATCATCTTGGGCAGCGCTGAGCCGAAGGATGCCAGGAAGGTGCCCGTGCTGTCACAGTCCGTGTCTTTCATTCCCTGTTGTGTTCCTGTTTTATTTTGAAGTTCAGTGTCCTGTCTTCCTGTGGGCTCCCTGCTTGTGATTACTCCAATGTGTTTCACCTGTCCTGATTGCACCACCTGTGTCTTCCCTTGTGTATTTAACCTCAGTGTCTCCCTTTGTCTTTGTTGGATCGTCTGTGTTAATACCTTGTGTGTGCCCTGCAGTTTCCTCCAGTGTTCGTGCTCTTTGAGTTTTATCTGCAAATCACTTTTGTTCCACCACACCCGCTGCTTCCGTGTCTGCACTGGGTCCAATCTCCACAAAAGCTGATTCCCCTTTAAACAACAACAACACAACAACAAGCTGATCAATAATCAATAAAGATATGTAAATCTCTTTTTTAAATACAATATGGGACCTTTAAAAGACACAGGGTTTCAATTGCTTTTGCTCAGTATCGGTTTTCTGTCCAGTGTCTTAGCTCATGAGCTTTTAAGTCCCAGAGGTCAAAGGTCGCAGTGGATGGCAGACCTGCTGCAGCTAACACACTCCTGTGTTTGTTATAATGTAATGTAATCAGAGAAAATGTGGAAATGTTTCGCGCTGTGCTGCAGGAATTTCTGAGAGACTCCTAAATCACTTCAAAGCCAGCGAGAGAGATGAGCTGTAAGTCACTTCTAATAAACTGCCAGGACGGATTTAATGCTTTTCAACAAGGTTCATGTTGTGACGCTGACACATGGTTTGGCTCCACTGCTCAGTCTGCGCTGGAAAGACCCGGTCCAACGCTACAGACAGCACCAACCAGGGTATACCAGCCGTGTTTATACAATCAGAGATGGGAACTTGAAAGTCAGGAGAGTTGTTTTATGTGATTGACAATGAAGCAGACACCGTGAACTGTGGTTAACTCCACTCGCCTGGCACCGGGTGTAAACACATGACATATTCACAGCTACTATTGGACCCGTGTCTCTGCGTAATGGGAGCTCACCGCTCACCAAGACCCAAATCCCCGGGCACTGCCGCTGCCAACTCGTGTAAATATTTAGGGTCACCCGTCGCACAATGGAAAATGGAAGCCATGACTTTCACTGCGCCTGTGTGTGTGCAGGAATGTGTGTGTGTGTGTGTGTCTGCATGTCTGTGTAGTGCACCTTTGTCTATATTGTCACTGCACTGAAAGTATTCATATTCATGTGTGTGTATATGTGCATGTATGTCTGTGTGTGTGTGTGTGTGTGTGTGTACAGAAGCCAGCCTCACATACCTGCAAGTGTTTGTGTGAAAACCCAGATTCCTCTTTCCTTTTCCTTTTTTTTTTGTTACTCTTCAGTTCTTCTCCTCGAGCCGGGACGTTGACAGGAGGCAGAAAACCGTTATCTGTCTGATGTGGAGTCGTGGCATTCAAGGCACCACATTAATCACGGCTGGCAAAAAAAAAAAGGCTCTTTCACTTTAACATAAACACCCTCCTCCAGAAACAGAGCGCGACACACTGCAAGGCCGAATGAACCAACGATTGCCTTTTACTCCACATCCTTCTTGTTTTTTCCTTTAGTTTAATCAACGTCAAGTTTTAACAGAAAAATTATCAAATGTTTTATTTTATGTTTATTTTTGCCTTTAAATTTAATGCCATCACTAATTCTGCACATTAGATCCCTGACGAATGACATGGTGATTAAACCAGTTTCCATGCACTGTAACGTATGTTGTGCTGCATATTCGCATTTAAAAATCCAACTATCTTTGACTTTTAATTGTCAAAATAAACAGTGAGTGACTTGTAAATTCGACTTTATGGGTGAGATCCACATTTAGCAGAATGATGTCATGGATAGCGGTACGTTCTCTCCCTGGCTGTGCAAGGATTACAAAACTGATATATGTAATAAATCCTTGTGTATATAGGGTACATAGTATATAATGTATATAAATATATATATGCATCAAGTTTCCCATTTCCCTGAAAAGAGCAGGCGTGATGGCAGAAGGTCAAGTGAAGCAATTGTGAAGAACAAGAAAAAAAGCAACCAGAGGCAAAAAAAAAAAGGTTGAAAGGTTTGATATATTAGAGCACATAAAAGAGGAATACTGTTTGTGAGAGGAGGAGGCGGCGGCTCTGATTCAGGAAGACAGGGGCGACTTTCAGAATAAAAAGAAATCCTGTGTTATTAGGCAACACGGCTACACTAGCAGCATTTACAGGCGCTTTGAAAAGAGCCTCAGAGACCTCGCGACGAAAGGAAAACTAAGCTGGAGACATCGGGGGTGGGGGGGGGATAAATATAACTTTGTGTGTGTGGGCCTGTGGTGGGTATAGCTTCTCTGCTGCTCCACCATTGAGCCCATCGCCCTCATTCAGCCACGGAGAATAGGCAGCTTTGACCCCACAAGGAGTCACAGCAGCACTGAGCCCCGGTGACTTGTAACGTTATCATCGCTCAAGAGGCAGCAGGACGAGGCTTCAGTCCCACGTCTGAAACCAATTCAACTGGATAAATAAGCGACTGGATAAATACTGGTGTTTGTCGCCTGCGTGTGTAACTCACCTTGAATGGTGTGTATTCAGCTCGGTTGCAGTAACAGGGCTCTCTTGTGCTCTCTTTTACCCTCGACTCTCCCAGATACAGTCACCCTGTTGTGACCTTTGCTGCTCGCAAAACAGAGGTGGAAACTGCCCCGTTACAATCGCACTGCTGCAGGGACCGTTTCAATTAATGCTTCTCAAGTATTTGTCCTCCAAGGATTGTCATTGACCGCTGTTGAATGTAAGCACCTCTGTTCCTAACCAACCAAACCCGATCGTCGATATGAGTTAGGCTATGAAGTGTTTTTAATCAACAAAGCAGCAATTGGTTAGCTATAAGGACTTTTTTAGCTTGTGACTTGTGACATGTGTCAGCTATGCCATGTTTTCAGAGCCTGAGAGGAGGTAGCTTACGACGTAGAGCCAAAATCATCTTGGTTTGTTTTGGGGGGGTTGTAAAGGACAAAGATAAAGCACCATGATGTTAACCTCGAACACAGAGTTTATCTGTGAAGATAACACTAGCTAGCTTCCATGTGGTGTTAGCAGGATAAAAAAAAATCACTCAGATGATGAAGACGTGTTTTTCATCCATCCAGAATTGAATGTGACATCTTGATGGTAATTAAAGTTGGATGTGACAGAGCTGGGATCTGTCAGATTCAATTCAACGTATATTTGGGTGTCATCGGCGTAGCAGTGAAAGCTCACATGGCCTCTTCACACATAATGACTTGAAATGTCAAGTTGTCTGTTAATTATCTGGACTAGTTAAAAAAAAAACTATTGGGAGTGAGGGGCAACCTTCATGCGGTCATTTCAGTCGCCACCATTCACACGCCCTGAAGCAAGGCTTAACTCCTCCTTGACCCCTCGACGCCTCAATAACCAATGCATCCAAATCAAGGTCGTGGTATTTGTCATTTTGGAGTCCTTTTCTCTGCTTCCTCTCTTCCAGATCATTAAAGGTATAAAAAAATACCCAGTCATCTCCACATACACACACACACACACACACACACACAATATAAAATATAAATCTTCCATCTTTTTAAATATCAAAGCTGTCATTCATTTTAGCGGCCTGACAACTTTAAGGCTCCGATTTAAACAACTGTGACATAAAATATTCAATCCAGCGAAGCTAAATTAGAGTCGGACGGAGATACGGAGAGGCATTTTATATTTTTTATGACTTTGAGCGGACTCAGCTGTAATTTAGGACTTCCTGCATCATTTTAACTGATTGAAGAGGAAACCCTGTGTCAGAGTCTTTGTCAGCATCTTTGCTGAAGCCGTTCATGCTGCTTTGATGCCTGATTGGGTTAAGAAGAAGAGTGTGTGAGTGTGTGTGTGTGTGTGTCCTGTGCTGAGAAGGAAAGGAGAAAGACTTAGATAGTATTGTTAAAAATGTAATGAGCTCCATCTCCATTACTTAATTTATACATCTTGTGTCATCTCTGATTTCTTCTTCTTATTTGGAGATTTATTTAAATAATGATTTTCACTAAATACACGTTAAACTTCTTTTGTTAAAATCCCTGAAAACGTATTTCTTCAATAAGGGATCCAACATGGAAACACTTTAAGTTATTCATGTGAGAGCGTTTCTGTTTTCTTTTCTCACTGGTTTGAAGAGTTTGGGTTCAGTTTGGGGGAAATAAAATCACATACTCACCCACAAATCAAAGACGGGATTCATCATCGCTATAAAACAAAATCCGATGACAGGTGGCAGCTTGTGAATTAAATGTGATCACACCACACCCACACAGTCATGCCTGAGAGGATGAGCTGAGTTTTTGATAAACAATGAGTAAGAATTTGTTTTTGAAAGTTTTGTTGTTGCTACATAGCTAGCGTTAGCATGAACAGCTGTACTGTATGTAGCTGTCTTGCTAAAAGCATCAGTGGTGCTTCTTCAGGGCAGCGTGGACGCTACAGTGACTCAGTATCGGAAAGTGATATGATGTGATGGCTAGCTGGTTAGCATGCTAACTCCAGTAGCAAGATGGACATGATACTAGGGTCAAGGTCAAGGGTCATTGGTGTTCCTGTTCATCCTCTGTATGATGTTGACAGACTTTTCAGATGCATCAATGTTATTAAAGTCAGATACATCAGAGCTGTCAGAACAGGAGGCTATCCATAAGCTAAAACCTGCTTAGCATCGTCATGTAGCTACATATGAAAGACTACGTTTGGCCTGCTAATCTCAGACCAACAACTTTGCTGCATTGTTTAACTTTCAAATCAACTAAAACCAAAGTCATGCACTAACTCTGAAATGAGTCTGCATGTATGAGGCAGTTTGGGGGTACAAATCTGATCCGCTGTCTCATGGCAAAGGAGACTGATGAATCCTGGGTAAAGGAAATGGGTCAATTTCAAATAGTAATAATGGTTTTGGCCTGCACTGGGTGAACACAGGGCTAATCTCCTGCTCTGCTCTAAAGACCTCCACCTGCTGGGACTGATTATTAGTTTCTGCAGAAAACCAGGTGATATGAATTCATTTAAAAGGAAACAGGTGAGCTATGCTGCACAAAATGTTCATTAAAACAACTTCAGCTGTTGCAAAAGGGTGTGGATCAACACCAGTGGGATTACTCCAGCATGATCAAAAACGTCGTCATCGTCGCCGCCTGTTCACGGTCTGAACACGTCGTTCAAAAGCAGCGCAGCTCGTCCTTCTTACTGGTGATTTTTACCAGGCAGCGAATATTCAAACATCCAGCCAGTGATGTTCCGCTCAACATGAACTGGATGTATTCATCAAAGGAAACAAGTGCACTTCTCCTCCTCCTGAAATCCTGTTGGGTTTCCTGCTTCTTCTTCTTCTTTCTTTCTTTTTTTAAAGAAAAAGACAAAACACAATAGTTATCAGCTAGTTTCAGTCCTTTTGCAGACTCACAACAAAGTAGATGACGTTTGACGTTGTTTCCTTCCAGATTCTGGTTCTGAAAGCAGCACGGTTTACATCATTTGGGTCGTCAGTGATCTTAAAATACATGTTTTGAAAGGGGATTCGCAGTGTTTGCCTCTAACATGTCCCCCCCCCCCCCCCCCCCCCTCCCTCCATACAGATGCTGCCGGAGGAAACTAAACTTAGTGTGTTTTTCTGTTCTCCAGCAGCAGAGGTCTTTCGCTTCTCCCTCGAAGTTTTCACTCTTTGGAAGCACACTATATAATTTTCTCCGAGCCAGCCGAGTCTCTATTTTTTTCCAACCACTAATTAATTACAATCCAGCACAGTTTGATGCAGTCAGGCCAAAGGAATGCCAGAGCCTGCAAGTTGAGTTTGGAGACGAGGAGGAGAAGGCTGACAGAGGGATGGATGAAGGGAGGGAGGGATGAAGGGAGGGAGTCTGTGGTTTCTATCTCGCTCGCAGGCCCGGCCCATTGTAGGGGTTTAATTACTTGTATGACCAGAGTCTCAGAGGCAAAGACACAACACGGCACTGACTGCAGAGGTGTCACCGATCACTGAGAACCGTTAATCATCCGTGTCCCCCAGTCTCATGTTGTCGGTGCTTGAATGAATGAGACGACGGGCTGAGGGACGAAACGTCAAACTCAACAAGGTCCGAGCTCTGACAGAACCATGTGTCCGTCCCAGTGCACTGTGGGAACGGTTCACCGAAAGCATGACCAAGCGATTTCAGAGGCAGGAAAAAGCGACTGGATGTGTCAGAAGCTTCAAATCCTACAGTCAGCGGGTGGAACACGATTTACACATTGACACCGGAAGAGAGAAGTGGAGCAGAGCAGTTAGTATATGATCCAGTTTTGTCTGCAAGTAAACAAGACGATGCAAAAGCAGAAACTGATCGAACTCATTTAACAACACTGAAAATTGACTCAGAAACACGGTTAATGGGATTTGCACAAAGCAGCTCCACAGCCTGACAGAGGGTTCAGTGCCAGTGTTTTCATGTCAAGTGTAGACATATTATGCATTAATTGCATTCTGCTGTATCAGCACATGGCAGCTCCTGGCTCCAGGTTGGGGGGGGGGGTAGGGTTGTGGTAAATGGGATAAGGTTAGGATATAATGAGGGTTCAGCAGAAACACTCAGGGAAAGATATGGATCATCTGCAGCTCTGTGACAGAGCACAGTCAAGCACCAGATTTGAGGTACTGAGATGTGCAGTTCCTCTCCTGACCACTAGAGTGAGCCTGCAGCAGTGAGCAGGTCTCCATAGACTCCCATGTTAAAATGTCCTTTAACTTTACAGCAGAAATAAACACGATTACAGCCTGGTACAGAAACAGGTTTGGTCTCGACAGATCATGACTCTTTACTGACTCACCTGTTTACACTTTGTTAATATCATTAGGGGCGTGGCCGCTTTCACAGGTGACTGAGTGCAGTATATTTGCCCCAAAGCCTCAGTTCCATGTGTCCCACCTCTTTGGACCATATATGGATCATCCTGGTTTAGGTGGGTGGAGTCAGACGCTGCAGAGATGTTGACAGTGCAGTGCAGAGCTTCATTCCTGCTCAGCAACCTGTGGGGTCACAGAGGCTCCGCCCACCTTTATATCAATAAACCTAGAACATATCTGACAATACAATCTGATCTTGAGTCACAACACATTGACGCTGTGGGACGAAGGCACAGTCTTTGTATCACATGTGAAACATATGGACATGCTGAGGACGTCTGAACCACAACATGACTTGTTGTAAATGTTACAGCAGAAGCAGCACGTCCTCCTCGCTGCTCCTCCTGAGCGTGCAGACTGAACGAACATCAAACAGGACTCAGGCTGGTTCATGTGCGATTGTATATCTGTCAGAGTTTAAGGGAATTACAGAGAGCCTCTTTATATTCTCTCAGCTCAGCTGCAGCGGGGAATCACAACTCCCCATATGTTTCACCCAACACATGGACGTAACCTGTGCTTATAGTGAGTCTTGAGTATTCTCATTAGAAACCTGGGAGTGATCTCATTTACATAAATGTTCTTAATTAGGTGTTAAACTGTGCAAACGCTGTGTCTGCGGAGCTTTTTGTGCATGCTGCTAGTGACTGCAGAGAAAAACAGTCTCGAATGCACCAGACAAAGCTGTCAGCTAAAACTAAAACCTTTCCTTTCATGCATCACACACACACACACACACAAAGTATTTTTAAAACTGTGCTCGTCTCTCATTGGGCGTTTGGGAGTCACAGATGGAAAAGAGGCTTTTCACCAGCCTCTCATATAAGTTCCAGTGTTTACCACAAAACAAATGTCAACAGAAAGTTTTTTGAAATTACAAAGCAGTTTGATTCAGAGATGCATCTTAAACCTCACTCTGTCATTGTTGCAGAATTTCTGTGAATCCCTCCGAGAACTAAAAAAAAAAATGCCGCCATTTCCCATGTTGCACATACTTGTGGTGATGCTGCGTCTTTGTTGGTGCAGTTAAACCGCCTCAATAAAAATTTCCTCATTGATTCAGCAGACGAGGCCTCGGCAGCCTCAGCCTGCAGTTATCAGAGGGCGCGCTGACGTCGGCCTGTGTGGGTGGTCTGGCTGTTCTGTCGTACGGGCTCGACTTGTTCTTCGGGGGGCGACGATGTCATTGCGTCTGCATCAAGTCCACATCACCCACTCTCACAGGGCTGGAGGGGGGTGGGAGGTGGGTGGGGGGGGGGGTGTTAGGATGAGGGCGGGGGCGGTTTATAGACACTTTCAATGTGTTCCAGACAAGTTTTCTCTCTTAGTGTTTCACAGGGAAAAGCATTAATCCCACCACCACCACCATCAGTGACTGTGGAGCATTCAGGCCTGCAACGCTGCTTTATTCATCTCATGAGAAAGCGGAGCACCAAACCAGAGCTCAACCACTTTTTTTTTTTTGGTCAAAACGCCACAGACTTCAAATTGAGCAGAAGATTCTGTTATGCAAATATTTTGCGAAGCTTTAATGAGAAGCCAGGCTGCGTGTCGTCTCCCGGGCTGAAAAACACAGGGTGGGAGGAACAGAGGGATCAACACGGCTGCAGATGTGGTGGAGCGTCCCTGTGTGCACAGAACAGGACGGCGTAGATCGGCCTTTCCTGCTAGAATCCATGATAATATATGACTGTGTCTCAATCCAGGGGCTGAAGGCTGATTACGTCACAGCGTCATGACAACAAGGCCAAATCACACCACACCTGTCCTTCATGGCCTCCCACATCCAAAGATTCTTTGAACACTGTTAATTAGCCACCTAGCATGCTAACTATCCAAATGTTAAGGGCAGCCCCGCATTGTAGCCATGGTAACAGGGCTCTGGTGGCTGCACAGCCCGAGGCGAGGAGCTGAGCTGTTGGAAGTGTAAAAAAGCCGCCACTTTCAAATGTTTGACGTTAGGACGTTGGAGGTAACTCCAAGAGGCTGCGTAGGCTGCGTCCTCCGAAGGATCCACGCCCCTGGATTGGGACACAGTTTATATCTTTTAACCTCCATCTTGCCTCCTACAGAATATCTGATGATGTTTTTGTGAGGACGCCAGCCGCTGGTGAACTTTTAACCTCGGTGAGAAGTCCTGAAAACAGAACAGCCTGGTCTCATGACACTCCTCACTGAAATAAATACAGACGGATGTTTCTATTCTTTTCTTTTCTTTTCTTTGTGTGTGTACGTTTTTCAATGCAAGTCAGCAGCGACCTTGGCGCCTTTCACAGATTCACACCGGGGAAGGAAATGAGAGTTAGTCGTTCATTATTCAGGTATTGAGCGACAGTTCAGCTCCATATATCCTCCTGTGGACAGATACAGTGAAAATGATATCAACATTAACAACAATAATTCACTGTATTCTTTGGTAAATCACACTTTTGTTGACATTTAATATTACTATAATGCTATTATTCACTTTCTGGTCAATAAATCAACATTGACATCAATATAATACATGTTTATATTCTGTTCCTGTTCGTCTCTGACTCCGTGTCTCTCTCTCTGCACTTCTCTCCTGGGAAAAATAAATAAAGTTTTATCATAATTCAACAACTTTTTATGTGCTCATGATTCACTGTCAATAAATCCTGAACCAATAACTTGTTTTTCTTGGCCAGAGGTACAAAGACACGCACCAAGGGTGAGTCCATAAATCACAAGGACCTGGTAAAAAAAAAAAAAAAAAAAAAAAAAAAAGACGAAAATGAAAAAGAGACAAGACAAGAGGTGAGCACTTCAAAATAAAACAGGAAGTGATAAAAAATCAACATGACAGAGAGTCAGCTCATTATAAATACCTTTGTGTTTGTGACTTGCAGACAGTTTTTTAAAGAGTGCTTTACTTGATAAGATGGAGGTTTCGTCCCTCCGGCTCCTCTCGCTCCACAGTAACAGTGGGGATGAATCCAGCAAAGTGGTGCCAGTGTTTTGGTCGGAGGTTACGGTAAAGCAGCTCTCTGAATTGCTGTCCAGTTATAGCTCAGCAAACCAGAATAACATGCTGCCCAAATAACCCAACACACACACACACACAGAAAACACATGGTTAACATCCTGAATAACAGCTATATACTTTCACGCAAGAACCAACGCAGCTTTTTTACGCTCCCATTTTGGGGAGCAGCAGCTGCGCCGTGGGCATCTCCACCACAGGGCGGTTATTTGCAGAGACCAGTTTAGGCCTGTTTGTCTCCCAGTCATCCCTGTGGGCCCCCGGGTGGAATAACTTTAGCCCTATTGCTCTTTAACCCCCACAAAACCTTGCTGGGATGCTCTGGATCCCACCTCCCTTCAAAATAAAACCAAGAAGAGAACAAACACAAACAAACATGAAAGTCTTTGATAGGTCACTTTGAAACGATGGGGTTCTGGATCTGGTTTCACTTGGCGCTCCTCATCCTCACTTCACTGTACTCACCGACTGTAACTGTACACAAATCCAACATCAGATTCCTGCCATCCAACTGTAAAAATTTTCAATTATACTCTGCGTGCTGCGTTCAAGGACGAGCGTTCAGTCTGAGTCAGTCTACACAGAGGACTTTATTTGGACATCTTGATTCACACGTGTGCACATTTCTCTGAATCACAAAACATGCACACAGGCCTCTGAGTCCTCCTCCTGTTTTTTATAGATATAAATACACACCCAGTTATTCTGCAGTAAACCAGCTTTTATTGGGACATAAAACTTTTTTCCATCAACACCATGCAACTGCTGCTGCTGCTGCACACAGGGGCATTTAGGAGGTTTATACTGAAATACCTCCACTCCCGGCTCCAGAGGAATTTGTCCATCGCAAATTCACCAGAAACACAGAATCACAATCTTCACATTGTGCTTTCCTGCCTCCCTTCCTCTGTGCTTTAACTCTCCTGGAGCTCTCGCCTCACTTTTCCCCTTGCACAGATTTACATGTTTAACCTCTGAGAAGTGTGTCCTGAAGGGAAAAAGAAAAAAAAAGAAAAAGAAAAAGAAAAGTGGAAAATAAAAGCCTGGCAGAGAGTCGAGTCGACAGTACAGCAAACAAACAGTGGCATCGCCGAGAGCAAAACGAGCTGCGGTTACACAAGTGGTGGATTAAGACGATGTGCTGTAAATGGATCCAAATTTAGATCATCCGTCGCTCTGTGGGAGATTTGTAAAAAAAGAAAAAAGAAAAAAAAAGTCCGGAAAATGACCCCAGTGATGTCATTGTGACATCATCAGGCTTGTTATCCTGAGCTTGGAGACCACTAATGTACCACAGAAATTCACTTTTAAAGGTGTTTTAGGAGAAGTGTTGATCCAAAAGAGGATAGACCTGTGGTTTTTACATCTCCTCTCTCAGGTTTTCTCTCTCTGGAGCCATGGAAACAACAGGAGGAGGACGTGAGTCTCTCCTCTGATTGGCTGAAATATACCAGATTTCAGAATAAAACTCACAGAGAAACCAAATCCTGCAAGTTCTTGGATGGTGGTTTCAAAGTGGTTCCAGCGGGGCTTGTTTGGTGACTGCTCTGTTGTGACATCACAAAGTGACAGGAAGTCCTGACGGCTGGTTTTAAGGCTCAGTGTCTGAATACAGGCTGTGTGCATTTCTCTGTGCTGAGGTTTGATACTTTCACAGTATTAATATAGGAGCTGCTTAAGACACTACGTCTACCTTTATACTGTATGGAGCTTTAAGACGCACGTCTACCTTTATACTGTATGGAGCTTTAAGACGCACGTCTACCTTTATACTGTATGGAGCTTTAAGACCACGTCTACCTTTATACTGTATGGAGCTTTAAGACGCACATCTGCCTTTGTACAGAGCTTTAAGACGCACGTCTACCTTTGTCTCATGTGTTTGAACTTAATGTGCAACAGTAGAAACACTTTCACACCCAACCTGTTTGCTTTCTTTGCCCATTTGGCAAAGCTGCCAATAAAACTCTGATTCAGACCAACCAGACGAAGACGAAGAAGTCATTTGAGTTCATTTGAACCAAACCAAACAGGTTTTGTCGTGTGCGTACAGATTAACAGGAAAAAACAAGATAATGTGTGTCTGCCACCAGGTGCAGCTGGAGCAGCTTCTTGGCAACGAGTCTCTGAAATCTGTTTCAGTGATGAACACCGTCCGTCTGAAAAGATATTCTCCTCATGTGGTGGTGCAGAGCAATGTCTCAGAAAAGCTCTCAATCAGGCCGAGCTGTGGTGACAGTGAAGGCCACAGCGTTCGATTCTCTTCATTTCCATACTCATTAAATCGCTCCGTGACCCCTCGCGCCCCCGTGTGGAGGCATCTGTGATTTCTATATTTCTGCACTCATTAATTTTAGGTTTTTGCTTCATTTTTTTTTTTACCTGTCCGTCTCCAGTTCATGTGGAAGAAAATTAAACATGGTCACCTTTCAGTTCCTTCACTTTTTTCAAGCGAAAGAAGAAGAAGTCACATCAACCGGCAGGTAACTCACTGACTGACTGGTTTCAGCTCCTGTCCTCATGAATGAGTGTGAGAGAGTGGCTTCATGTTTAATAGTTTGTTTGTGAAAAGACAGTTTGAATGAGGAACTGAGCTGATCTGAAAGTAAACTAACTACACACATGTGACAGCACCTGGAATCACTGAAGCTGTACTTCTGTAACTTTATGATGTCATCATGACAAAGCCTCAGTCCACAGAGAAATGCACACAGCCTGTATTCAGAAACTGAGCTTTAAAACCAGCCGTCAGGACTTCCTGTCACTTTGTGATGTCACAACAAAGCGGTCACCCTGAGCCCCGCCCGCCACCTGGACCCACCATCCAACAACTTGCAGGATTTGGTTTCTCTGAGTGTTTTTAAACCCATAAACAATTCTTCTCATGGATCAACCCTCAGTCGAAGTGTAAAACACTGAGCTTTTAAAACCCTGAAATAAAAACCGCGTTTAGGTGCAGCACACTGTTAATAGTTAATGCGATGCGTTCGATGGTCTTCGTGACCTAAAGATCCAGAGATCTCTGCAGAGACGAGGCTGAAACACACTGTGCATGATGATTATATATTCAACACTGTGGGTGTTTTTTCCTTTTTTCATTTTCCATTACAGACACTTAGAGACATTCAGCTCTGACTGAGTGACTCTCACAAACATGGAGGATGTGACGACAACACTGTGATCTATTAGGATACCAGCTAATAAATACTCTCAGCTCTATAGTGTTACTGCTCATCAGGCTCCATTAGAGAGGATCTGCAATGTGACTCACATTTATTAGCAGTATTAGGATGATCAGAGTCTCGTGTATGAAAATGAGAAATCACTTTTGTCCTCTCATCTCCTTTCTCCTCATCTCACTCGTTCTCACCCCATCATCAGCTGCTGCCGTGGCGACTAAGGGGGAGAGGGAGGACAGACATGTGTTTGTGGTGCCAGTCAGACATAATAAAATTCAAAAAAAAAAAGAAAAAGTAAGAGGGGGTGGATGGGAAAATCTATTAAAGGGACTTATTCACAACTAATGTTGTAAATATTGCTGTTGAATTGTTATTATCCAGAGGAAACATCAGCCAGAGACGTTTTCACTGCCGAGGCTCATCCACAGTCTGAACGACACCAGGGAAACAAAACAGCTGATTTACGCATCCATGAGCGACATGAAATAACTTTTAAGTACAATAATTATACGTCTGCTGGTATTTTTTTTTTTAATATATTGCATATTGAGTGGCTCCAGATTGAAATCATAGGTTTGCTCTGAAGGAGGCGTCACCAAGTTCACTTTGGTAAAATGTAGGAAAGTACGGAAGCCCTGAGAGGCCATTCATTCATTCATACAGTTCACCTCAGATAACAGGACGAAACTAAACTGAGATAACAATACAGGCTGTTGAACAATGTAATGTATGAATAAGATGTATAAATGAGTGAATGTCTGACTCTTTGGCTGCTTCGGGCTTCCGTAGGAAAAAGGGATTGTTACAGAATAAGAAACCTGTGCATGATTAAACCTCAAATATCAAACATAGTGATGACATATGTGACAATGCTAATTTAGCATTTTAACATGCTAACACTTGCTAACTGGCATTAAAGCTCTGTATTTGGCTAGTTTTGAGTATAAACCAAAGTTTCTGATGAATATTAATAAATGAAGAATCATAGAATCAGTATAATCGATCAGGTTCATCCTCTGAGGATCATGAACGTCTGTCCAGTGGTTCACATCAACAGCGACATCACTGACGCCACAGAGGCTGAAAATAGATCTGAGAAGACGTAGGGTATAAACGCTGTGTCACTGTTATCATGAGGTTTTATTGGTTAAAGTGACTGAGTTTGTTGTTGTTGTTGTTGTTTTGTTTTTGTTTGGGGGGGGGTGGTCTCAGCTGCACTGAAGCTCTTCTGATGTGATTTTATATTGAAGTCTCTGGCGTTCACATGTTTCATCACAGTGTATCAGGCTGTAACATGCGGCCCCACACTGAGCCTCTTCATATTTCATTTACCTCTGACTACAGGTCTGTGGAGCCTCAGAGCTCTTTGTATTCTCCGAGCTGTGGGAAGGTGGTGACACCGCCGGCGGTGGCCGCCACCACGTTGACGGGATTTTAATTTGTCTCGCTCAGCTCAGCTCAGCTCAGCCAGCTGTCTGGCAGGCAGAGTGCGTTAATCGCGAGACGCCACTCGAACAGTTTAACAATAATAACAGACCTGTTTAACTAGAAATGAATTACCATCATTTTACAGCGAGGGCCTGTCAATCGCAGCTACGACTCACTGGAGCTCACTTCTCACTTTTCACTTCTCACTTTCTGCAGTGAAGTGAGAAGTGGTGAAGTGGTGAAGCTGTCAGAGCTGCAGCTGCAGGTTGAAAAACACGTAAGCGTATGATGCTGTTGAGGCCTCTTCACTTTCTGTTCTGCAGTAATCACAGCTGGAGTTCATCTCTGTGATAAAACACCTTCATTACATGTTTGTGGTGAGTCAGAGGCTGCAGCCGGAGCAGGGCAGCGAGTTCACGTCACTCAGCTCATGGTAAACAAAAATGGCTTTTACAGACTGTTCTCAAATTAAAACGCTAAAACAGGACGGTCACAGGACGACGTCCCCACCCTGGTCACTGTGGGAATTAAACTACAACAGCTTTAGAAGAAAACTGATTGAGCCAGCAGGCCGTTTGCTTAGCTTAGCACAAAGTCTAGCATGTTTGGTTAGCCAGTCTAGTTTCCCCAAGTTGTTGAAATACTCCTTTAAAAGTATAAGGTGATAATTGTACTTTTCCCACTGTTTATTATCAGACCATAAAGAAATGCAACATTAACACCTTGTTAATGTTCAAAATAAGCAAAACAAACTGGGTCAGTTTTGCAGGAAGCACAAAGAAGTCAAATAAAGTTGCTGTTCTTCTGATCTGCATGAGCGCATTAACATATTGGCTTTGTAATCGCAGCCCCACACACTGCAACTGGGGGTTTGCTTCCATGACATATGTCTATTTTTCTAAATGTTGCAACGAGTGTAATGAAAGGTTTTGCCATCATGGAAGCTTGGCATGAAACTAGAAACAATAAAAAAAAAACCCAACATGATCTGCAAAAACAAAGCCAGAAGTAGAAATGTGGAAATCACAAAGAGGACTGATGTCAAAATGAGAAAAATACTGTATTTGTTCTTTAAAGAGATGAAGAGCTGCAGCTACAGTGGATGCTTCAGTGTGACAGCAGCGGCGGAGACTCAACACAATGACTGGAAACTCTTTCCCACTACAAACAGTGAGCAGGGCTCCACATGGCTGCTTGTTTATGACGTGCTCCTCAGCCAAAAAGGCATTGTTTTATTGTTCCTTTACACAATGTGAGTTGTTAAGCCTGAAAATGAACTCACATTGTATCAACAGCATCTGGTCCTGGTTCATTTTCTGGGACTGATTCTGATGATGGGAGTGAGAATGTGTCTGCGGAGGAGCTGGGTTTTTGTTTTTTAGGCTTTTTAAACTTGGATTCGTTCAAGAAATCAACAGGAAGTTTTGGGAAAAGGTTCAACTTATCACGTCTGGAGAACATGCAGTGATTCCTGTTGTTTGTGTGTGTGTGTGTGTGTGTGTGTGTTGGCAGTGACTTTGATTTCATTTTTTGTCTCATTTGTTTCATTGGTGATAAAACTCTTCACATCCGCCTACTTACTTCCACTCGTTATATTTTGCATGGAGCCAAAAGCTCTTTGGGCCCACACTGCACACTACAGGAACTACTTTCTCTGTGCATTTATGGTTTATCTCCACGGCGCTCGTACTCCCACTTTCTCCTGTCAGAAGTGTGACAGCAGACGGAAACTGTCGGGTTCAGTCGCCGTCACTTCCTCAGCGATAAACCCCCCCCTCACCCCTGATGAAGATGTGTATGTAAACAAGATCCTATAGCAGCCGTGCGTCTTTTAGGCAACAGGAGTGACTAATTTTATTTTGTCATCTCTCAGGTATGTATCTGGGTTGTTGGAACAGGTTCGCACCTACACACACAGCGCTCGGCTCTTTTCAGCTCGACTCCTGGAGATTAATGAGCTGTCAGTGGCGAGGGAGGCATTAACAGACAGCTCTCCTCTGGTCAGGAAAAGATAATTACTGTTGATCACTATAGTGCTGTAAGAGTAATAACGTCTACCTGTCTCTCTGCTCGTCTGTCTGGAGACATGTCAGGGATGTAAAAACTTTGTTTCTCATCATTTATGATTAAGCGTGACAACGAGTCTGATACAGGAACGTACCGCTCTGCTGCACACACAAGACACAGGAAACATGATCTCACAGAAATGTTCTGCGCTGTGTGCGATGACAACAGTCGGCTCAGGTTCCAGTTTGGGCTCGGACAGGTTCAGACTCAGGCTCAGGCGCAACGGCTGTTGGGTCAAAGAGCTGCAGGCTTTGTGTTTAAAGATCAGTTGCATAACAGCGGCGCAAGAGTCAAGTAAGCTACCATGTCAGAGGCTTCAAATGTGTCCTTTGTCTCCCAGGCAACTAAGACTCCAACACCCAAATCCTTTTGTAGCCCAGGTGATGAATCACTATGGATCTGAAAAGGAGAATATGGTGGACAAATAAAACAGTGAATGAGGATAAACAAGAAATCTTCTGAAGACTGGAACGTCTCATTTCGCTTTGACCTTTAGCCTACAGTTAATGATGGCTACAAAAGGCCACGCCCCCTTAGACCAGGTTCAGGTTCAGGTTTCAAACTCAGAGTTATAGATCCAGGTTCAGTGGCCTGACCAAATACCTCTAGACATGACTGGACAGACTTCAAACCAGTCAGAGCAGCGATCCAGATGATGTATACAGAGCAACATGTCAACAAATGTGGTTGTTGCAGTTTTGCAGGAGCGACGGCGTCTGAGGACTTCTGCAGGGTTTGCAAAGAAAATCTGAGAGAGTCTGGTGTCAAACGGGAGCTGCTCTTTAATGGCCACCATGTTGCATGTAAACAAAAGCCGCTAAACATCACCTCTCTGCCTTGAGACAGACAGTCAAACAGGCTCTGGCCCACTGGACGACCAGCGATGCTAACAGCGCTGCTAACAGTGAGGCTCAGCAGGATAACAGTAGGAAATATGAGAAACCAGTGCTGCTTTCATAAGTTTACAAAACACAACAACAGCCTGGGTCTTTGAAAGCTTGTTGCTGCTGCTGTTATATAACCTGGAGTCTACAGAGCATTGAACGTCTGACGTTTATCAAAGCAGAGTGTGCACAAACCTGCAGAGAGTCTGTGTGAGAGTTTGAACCTTCAGGAAACCTTCACTTCACGGAGACTTTGTTCACAATCTAAGAAAAGAACGCTCAGAGCTCCCACAATGCTTTGCAACAGTGTGTTACCTAAAGATCTGGATTCATTACTGATTAAGATACACAGCGACGACACACAGATTGATTTGCTGGTGACAGGAAGTGTCCAGTTTTCTGGTGTGTTCAGGCCTTCGATTTGGTGAATGCAGCCCAATCAGCTGGCTCCGTTCACCGTCCCAGTTTGAGCTGCAGCTCTTTTATTTTTTTCTCCTTCCTCTCAGTCTTTTCATGTCTCTTTTCCTCTACGGTAACGGCAGCGTGTTTCCTGCTCGGCTCACAAATATGAACGTAACAAGTAACAACAAAAGGAGAGAGAGAGTGTGAAAGAGCTTAAAGTGGGAGACGCCGCCGCCGTGTTGTTCGTTCTCGGCACAATTGAAATGTCAGACCTGCACGTCAAAATGTGAAGTGATAAAAACGCTGTTTGAAGTCAGTGTTTTTTCTTGAACGCCTCCAGTCTCTGTCTCTGCAACATAAACATCTTATACCACATGTCTCCCTTACACATCTGCTTCTGCTTCTGCTTCTTCTTCTTTGCTTGCATCTGGGTTTCCCACCAGTCTGACCAGTCCACTGCACACACACACACACACACACACACACAGTAAGTTCCCATTAACCACTATTATATTATGAAGACAGTTTCAGGCCATTAAAAAGAGCTGCTCCTCTCTATATATTAGCCCTTATAAATCACAGCTGTGACACCGCGCTGCCTCGGAGTAATGACCTCTCTTCATGTGGCTTCTTCCTGGCTGCACATACAGATGCAATTACTTCACAGATGACATGCTTTTCATGTGGCGCAAAGCTTCCGTGGATTGATTTACTTCATCTTTCAATTGGACTATTATCAGTTCTGCTCAGAGTTTCTGTGTGTGTGCATCTGCAAACACTTGAAAATGATAAAATAACACACAACAACTCCAGTGTTTGTATTTGTTTGGTGCTTGAATGGCTAAACAACATTTTTCTTTTGACCTTTCTCCAACACCGAGTGTCTTTTTCAGGTGTTTAAAGATAACGAGTTGTGGCTTCCTGCAATGATTAGAGCTGATTGCATTGATTACATTGGTATGTATGTATAGCTACACCCCCTATAATGACCCCAATTAAAATGCAAATGCAACTCTTGCAACATGGTAAACACAGAAAACAAAAAGCAAAGTTCAAAACATGAACGCATCATTATGATTGGCCCACAAATGCATAAAGATCTCTTCAATCAAAGGTGATTCCACACACATCTGACATCTGTTATGGACTTTGGTTGCTGTGCAGTGAACGTGTTGCTGCACCTTTCCCAGGTACAAAAAAACCAATCAGACCCATATTCGGGCCACGTGCTGTGCTTCCTGGTGGCCGTGTACTGGGACCGCTTCCACGCAGCCCTGGATATACAACATGTTTGTCAAACGCTTCCTCAACATCTGGACCAACTCTGGCACACTGCACCGTAAATCTTGCGGATGTGAGACAATACCGGATGATAGCAGCCGGAATCTGCCCAGATGTGAAAGCACTGTATAGATGGGTCAGACTCGGGCCGAGGACACAAACATCTGTTGAGCCAGTCGTTTTATTTTGATCTCTGGGTTAGTTACTTGAGCAGGTACCTGTTATTATCACCAGAGATAAAGAGTCAACTAATAATTTATGATCATAATTCATCAAGAATCATTAATAAAAACAACGACTGATGTAAACAAAATGCAGCCTGTGGTGCTGTTATACTGACATTAACTGTCAGTCTTAATAACCGTCAACAGTAGCGAGTTAGTGAACATTTGCCTCCGGGGCTGAAACGTCTCCGGGACTGATGTAATCATAAATCTAACTCCTTAATAACAAACATGTTTGATAAGATCAGAGTGATTCTGATTGTTGGACCGAACGTCAACACCACAGAAAGCTCCAGGACCCAGGTTCCTCCTGTGATTGTTAAGGGGGTTAAATCAGCTTAAACCTCCTGCAGCATGAACAAGATGTGTTCGTGTTTACATTGAGAGGAGCCCATAAGAAATTCCTGTCAGGATCCAGAGAGAGCGGCTGCTGCCCAACATCATGTCGAGTCAAATTGCCAGAAATCCACAAATCTGTCTGTGTGCGCTCCGATATAAGATCACGAAACTCTCTCAATTTTTCATCTCACTCTCTCCGTGACCTCGCGGCTTCTCCTTTGAACAGCAGGTCATCAGTTCAGCACATGCCTTTTGAAATTGGCTGCTGGCACCGTCCTGCATTATTAACTTCAGGCTTTAGAAGCAATATGCCTCCTTGCCAGGAGCGGCGGCGGCTGACTGGGGAGATCCTCAGCTGCTGGAGTCATATACAAACATTACTACCTCTAATTAAGCCTGGCAATGAAAGTGCAGAGTAATTAGTGACTGTAAGAGTCTGGGCCAATCGCACATGCATGCAGCTTCACCTCCAGGCCACCGCTGCTGCCGCCGACAACGACAAGAGAAGATCTGAAGCTGAGGAGCTCTGGGAAAGACATGGATCCTCCAGTGCAATATTTGCTCCGTATCGTTTGTCTTCCATAAATGCTGATATATTCTGCATGAATTAAACAGTTTCCCCTTCCCGCTCTTCTTTGTTTTGGCAATTAAATAGTGCTCCACTCATGAAAGCGATCACTAATTACCCATGGTGAATAAAATCTGAGCTGAGAATCAAAGCATGTCACGTTTATGAGCATCGTCTGCTCGCAGACAACAAATACGAACAGCGGTTTGATTCATTTTTCTGATGACCTCGAGGCTCCTGAGAGAAAACCTCAGATCTCTAGCTTCGACAACCGATGGGACTTGATATCTGAATCTCCTCCTCTGCTGCTGCTGCTGCTGCTGCTGCTGCCAACCCACATGCATGTGCAAGCAACAAATTTGGCTTTGACTGAAATACTCCCAGAGAAATTAGTTTTCGCTGGCGTTTGCAGCCAAGAGACGAGGGTATGTGTGGGTGACTGGGTGTTGTCTGGGTGTGTGTGAATTCACAGTTTCCCCTCTTCTCTCTGCTCTGTTATATTGTTTGGTGCACTTGGCGTCCCATCGTGTTGGAGTGCAACAGGCGCAGACTTGCAAAATATGTAATTACCAATGTCAGCTCTCTTAACAGCGAGCGTTTTATTAAAGTGTTTTTGTGTCTAGTGTGGGCTGATTGGGGCTCAGAATGGGTGGAAAGAGGGTTTGGGGATTCCAGGATTTACAGACGCAATTAAAGGGGCCGTGTGATCCAGGATGGGAGTCGTTCACCTAAAAAGGCCCCGTCATGTGTAAACCGTCCGGTCAGCCAACACCCTGTCGCCGTCGCCCCCGTTCATTTTCACATCGGCACCTCAACCTGTTCGATAAGAGAAGGTAGACTGTTCATTAAATCTGATACAGTTCTTGTCGCCTGCTCATAAAAATAAGACTCCAGGTGTTTAACGACAGTTCGACTGCAGGTTCAGACGTGTCTGTGTGGCTTCTGTTACAAAGCTGTTTTCAATCCTGGATTAACTTAAATGAGTAGAGTTGATCCACTTCATTTATATATCTAAAAAAAACTTAATGAGAATTAGCTTTTTAAAAGATGAACTCAAGGTCATTTAAGTCTTTAAGACTTTAAACAAAAGACCATATGATTTAGTGACATAATGGCTGAATCCCTCACTGACTCAAATCTGAACTCATCCCATCAGGTCTGATCTGCATGTGTCCAAACAAACTAACAAACAGAACAGACGGCAGTGAACTGTGAACTTGTTTCTGTCCCAAATCACATGGAGCTGCAGCGCAACTGGTCAGAACCGACAGCGACCGAGGCGACGGCTGAGGTGTGCCGCCTCACATTTCTGGATGTGAGAGCAGACCTGCAGCCTGGTTTGTCGGTGTAACGTGCCACCGAACAACACAGGAGACGCTTCGAAATCCTGTTTGAGCAACGGAGTCGTTCACATGGAAATGGAAAAATCGGATCTCGTATGGTTTTTGGCTGTTCACACTGTTCAGACATCAAACTAGAGACAATCTGGATCTGATAAAAGTCTGATTTGGAGCAGCAGTGTGAACAAGGCTTTAGAGTCGCACTCACGTGACGTGTGTGTGAGTGAATGATTGAGCCCTTTATTGCTGCCTTATGTTCTGGTCCTGGTTCCTGTCCCATTTCCATTTCTGGTTGCAGGTGCGGTTGCAGTTATGGTTCCAGTCTTGGTCTTGGTCTTGGTCTTGGTCCTGGTCCCAGTCCTGGCCCTGGTCCTGAAAGGAGGATCAGTACTGTCCCATTCCTATCACAGAATCAGGGCCTGAGTCTTTAGGGAGCGGAGTGGAACTGGGCCGTTGGGGATGACCAGGCGAAACAGCAGAGCCAGCCCAGCAGAGGGGGCGGAGCCACAGACTCAGGTCTGGGGAGGTGGTAGAGGGAGTCTTCTGTCTAATGCAGGTGTCGCAGCCACTTGGCCCTGGTCACACCTGCAGCACATCAAGTGATCAGAGCGAGAGGAGATTTATTCACCTTCCTCCCAGGCACTCAGTTTGTCACAGGAGCTGCAGCAGGCGACATGTCTCTGACTTCCACCTGCTTAACACTGTTCGGCTCACGGAGCTTGGGCTGCTGGGGAAACGCTGGGTCTTCATATCTTAAGTGATTAAGAAAGGCTAACCACTCCAGCAGCTGATCAAACCCTCCTAACCTTTTACCCACACTGCTCAGAGATTTATGAAGATCATTCTTGACCTTGGAAATACAAACTCCAGTCTGAGTCCTGTGGAGTTACAACAGTGTGGAGTGATGCTGCTGCTGCTGCTGCTGCTGCATCACTCCACACTGATTAATGTGAATCACAAACACACAAAAGCACAAAGTGATTCCTGCCTCCAGTTCCTCATTATCCACTGTTCAACAGCTGAGGTCACAGGGAAGAACAAGACAAAGACGCCTCCCACAGAGTAAACAAACAGTAAAAAAAAACAAAAAGCAAACTTTAAAGTATGCCAAAAAAGGGGGGGGGGGGGGGGTGGCGCAGCACAGTGTCTTGAGCAGAGCGCCCATCAGAGGTCACCGCGCTCTGCTGCTCTGTTAATTACTTCTCACTGCTGGTATTTCACACCTGCCAGGGGACGTCGGTGCAGGCGCGGCAGCCGGCAGCTGAGCCGGGCCATGATTGATATCTGTGGTTATTCCACTCTGTCCCTTCGCCTGGAGGCGTGGCTGCACAATGAGCTGCTGCTTCTTCTTCTTCTGCTGTAATTCTTCCCAGCACACCTTGAACACTGCGAGGGAAATGTGGTGCATATGTGTGTGTGAAGGTGAACACACATGGTGGTGATTCAGAGCCACACACACATGCTGCAGGACAGGACCCAGCAGACACACACTCACTGTGCTATTGATTTCACCTCTTAAATTCACATCAGTCATAAAGATGAGTTGCAGGTGAGGAGGAGGAGGAGGAGGACGGTTAAACAACGATTATTAATCTAAGAGACAAATCACAAAGTCGTGGCTCTGGACCAACGTGTGGCTCGGAGCCAACAGACGGATCATGTGCGAGATGTTCTGTCTTGAATGAAGCAGAATGAGCGGCAGCTCTGCAGGAAAACAACCACATGAGTTTACTTCTATGCAAAGGAATCAGAGACATGTGAAAAAGCATCTGCGTGTCTGAGATGTGAATCCTGAGTCCCTGAACTCACCATCAGCTGTTTTATCACTAGAGCAACGCCTGGAAACGCCATGAAACACTGGGTCAGGACAGACAGATCCAGATCCCAAACTGTGATAACCAAAGCCAAGAGAATGAAAACAGTGCCAGTGACAGAAAACAGACTGTAATAATAAAAAAAACAAGAGAAGGGAAAATGCATAAATTCAACAATAAAGTCTTCAAAAACAAGAGTTGTGTTTTATCCGAGCAGCTTTTATACACATGCACCAGTCAGTCTTTAATCAATGACAAAAACAAACTGTAAACAGATCATAACTGCCACCCATGCGTCCAGATTTATAAAGTGCTGAACATGAGGTAACCTGATCGAATCATGTGATAAAAATCCAACACAACAACCAGATGATCTTTTAACCCAGGTGGTTTTGACTCTTACATATTAGTGCGTCTCCCTCCCTGTGTATAACTCTTAGACTGGCTTTGTTTTGCCTCTGTGGTTTTGAGGAGGATTACATCACACAAAGACGTGACCTCAGCTCATAACTTCTATTGTCCGTTGTGGCCTTGCAAAATAAATTTCATCTGCACGAACCCGGTGCAGGTTAAACGACACGACCGTTACTGTGACCACGAGGAGGAGATCTGACGCAGCGGCGGCCGTGACTCATGCACCTCTCCCCGTTGCCAAGGTGCTCTGGATCGCGGCCCGTCGGCTCCTGAACAGTAGCAGCTTGTGGTTGCTCTGAGCAGATGCCAGAGCTGCGGCTCCAGTTCATAGCAAATATTACAACATACACAGTTTTCTGATCTAATCTGCAAGTTTTCCACTGTTTTGTCTTGAAAACCTATACTTTTTAGTTTTACTCGTAGGAAATGAATCTGTCTGTCCCGTGTTTCTGGACATGGGAACATGTTTGGTTTATTGATCTCACTGAACAACCTGGATGGACAGATTATCAGTCAATGAGGCTATTGCTAATGTTAGCTCCTGTAATAGAGCTGAAATGAACATTTTTGACTCTTTAAGACATTGTTTGTTCACATCTTTTATTCTGCTGAAGTTAGGGCACTAACTAGCTAACATGGCTAACTAGCTTAGCCCTGGTCCGCCTCATCAGATTGCAGTAGCGACTCACTGCAGCCTCCGATGGAGACGAAGGCCCTCAGTAGGCCTAGTGCAGCTTTCCCACTAAAATTAGCAGGTCGACACAGGTTTTTTAACATTGCCCGACCTGCTTAGTCAGTGTAGTCTGCTGTCTGATCCACTGCTGCGCGTCTAGAGATGTCATCATGTTGATGACAATGTCAGTGTGAGGTAAACAACAGAAAGCAGCATGGAAGCTAGTGAGGTGGTGGTCAGTGTATTGTCCTCTTCCCCACTGATCATGAGAGGCTCTCTGTGCTGTGCCATGTTGCCTGAGTGCAAGCAAAGTCACGGCTGGCGCTACGTCATGTAAATTAGTGGGTTCACCCAGGTGTAACGTTCCCACTGCAAGCCAATCAGAGACGAGCCGATTAAAACCTCCATTGACTGCAGAGTAGTTTGATGCAGGTCAGTGGCCTTTTCCCACCGCGGTCAGAAGCCGATTGTTAGCGGGTTTAAACGGGTCTTTTGGCCACTGGGAAAAGAACCTCTTCTTCCAGACCTGGGAATCAAACCCAGATCCTTCATGCTGGGAGGTGACAGTGCTAATCTCAGTACCAACTTCCTACATGTGATGATAGAGTCATAAATCTCACTGTTTGTGGATGATCACTGTGGGTCATTATTAATGTAAAGGTTTAAAAAGTTGAGAGATTGGCTTCCTGTGCATGTGGAGGCGGTGGACGTGCACGCTTCAGCTCGCTGTGCCTGGATGAATGACGGCTAAATAAAGGTGCAGCAGGGGAAAGACAGGTTAAAGACGTTTGTGCAGCTCCAGCGTTGATCTATCTTTGAACGGCAGCAGTTTGATCGGTTCAGTAAATCCAACAGGATAGAAACATAATACTTTGGGGGGGGGGGTGTTGCACTCACTGACACTAACACCCTCTCCTCAAAGATCCTTTTTGTCTTAAGCGTTCAGTGGTGGACAGAGCAGAGCTAACAGGCTGCTCCGAGGGCTTAGCCAAGCAGTTGTGAAAACACACGGACCCCGGCGCCAGGGATCTCACTGCACTTTTTTTTTTTTGACCAAAACCGAGGAGCTCTGGCCGAGGCCGAGGTGCTCAGAGGGGGCAAGCAGTGGGGAGGCGACGGTGAAGATGAGGGGGTGGAAATTGAGGAAGATTATTGTCCAAGGCTTTAATCGGGTTTCTGAGGCGAGGATCAGCGCCTTTTAAAGTAGGGGAGGGAGGGAGGGTGGGTGGGGGTCTGGAGTCGAGTAATACTCTGGTCTGTCTGGAGCGTGGAGGCTCCTGTCAAAACAAGCTATCGTGAGAATGCAAGGCCCAGTGATTGGGAGGAGAGAAAACGCAACAGAGGTAGTTTTATATGAAATAACAGCTCAGTGAAGACTGGATTTAAAAGTGTGGAGTGATTCTCTAACAGACCTTCATTACACAGCATGGTGATATATGGAAGAGTGTGTGTGTGTATATATGTAAGTAAATATATAGTAGGTGCATACACTCCTCCGTCTCCACCCAAACAGTGTCACTGTGTTACAATAACAAATGTAGATTTGGTCTCGTGGTCAAGACCAAGACTGAGTCGAGACCAAGACCTTGAAAATGAGGTCTAACGACCGGGTCTCGAGTACAACACCACTAGTGTGCAGATGTTTCCACCACTGGATGCTATAACTGCACCTCACCGACGTCTGAGTTCACCAATCTTGTTTTATCCATGTGGTAACCATGGTAATAAAGGACACGATTAAGAAAAAAAAAACATAACAGATCAATAGATCAATCTGCACTTTACACAATCACACACCTGAAGACACACACCTACGTGACATGTCCATGGTGAGCTGAACTTTGTGACCCCGGTGTAAACAGGAAGCAGACTGTCGACTCAAGGGTAAACACGGATTCCATCTAATGTTGCAGGAAAGACGAGGTCATCGAATAATGTTTACAGAAATGTAGTGGGTTGTTTTTCGTTCCTCATAGTTGTTTCCACCACTGGCTGTTGAAGCTGAGCAAACCCAATAACAGAGCGGCCTGCAGCTGTTTACAGATGTGCTGAATCAAAATAGTGTGTGTGTGTGTTTTCAATGAGACAAAACACTCATCAGTCGATACAGGACACTTTAACTCACCCTCTGTTTATGTTCTTCCACAATGAGTTCTGACTTGTTTAGTTTTTTAGTAATTTGCTGTTTTTTGAACACCTGATGGAGATGGGATGAGATGGGATGGTGCCGGTTGCTAAGTAACGGACATAAAAGTTGGTACCCGATGTTATTTGAGTATTTAGGACGGGGTTCCAAAAGTTCGTTCATGTTTATGGAAGTTCCTCTCCTGTGCTCTTCCCATTTTAACTTTATATAACCTCACCTCTATGTTCGGGGCGGATATAAGTCCTTCACAGATTCCAGACGCCTCCGATGGGGTTTTATTTTGTTTTATTATGATGGAGATCTCATGAACCAAGGCAGATGAGGTTTGGCAGGACTGTGCAGCCTTAGTGCAGGAATGTGTTTCCTGAGTGCTGCTTTGTAATGTTCAGACTGTTGTGTTGTTTCACAGGTGAGAGCTCTTCTTCAGCCGCGCTGTGGAGTGTTACTTACTGTTTCTATGAAATGTTAGTTTAGAGAATTAAATAAGAGAAGCAGGAGGCTTTTATATCAGAATTGGTTCGGTATCTAAAGCACTCTGCAGCCTGTGTGTGTTGTTCACTCACGCTGAAGTGCTCTCAAAGCTCTTTCTATTACTGTGGGTTATTTGCGGTCTTCTATTTTGGATGCGACCTATTTATGAGTGATGTGTGTGTGTTTATGCAGTCCTCTCGCCCCCACAGAAACACTCAGGTTACTATGCTGCAGTAATTACCCTCCCTGCTTTTAGCTGTCATAACACAAAATGTTTGGACTCAGGGAAAACAGACGGGGTTGTCACACCGAACAAAAACCGCTAACCAGACATAGTAACTGGTGTTTAACTGCAGCGGCCGCCTGGGCAGCAATACATACACCGCCGCTGACAGTGAGACAGCGGGGGGAGGGGAGAGGAGGGGCAGAGGGCATGTAAGTGGGCAACTGTCCGCTCAAGCCAGACGACAAATAGATAAGTCAGAGTACAGGAGATTACACAGAGCGAGAACATGTTTTTCCCAGGTTTTAGTGACATTTCATCCATGAAAAAACTTAAATGGTGCAAATGTAAAAATAAATATTAGGTCATAAAAACATCATCAAATCGTGAAAATGTCAGAAAAGGAACATTCAGGGATCAACAAGTTGGTTAATTTCTATCTGTCCTGCAGAAATGGAAGAAAACAAAGTCGCCAGTAAAGCTCCATACGGTATAAAGGTAGACGTGTGTCTTAAAGCTCCGTACGGTATAAAGGTAGACGTGTGTCTTAAATCTCTGTACGGTATAAAGGTAGACGTGTGTAATCTCTGTACGGTATAAAGGTAGATGTTAAGAGGCAGAGCAACAGACAAAAAGTGGAGAAAAAGAAAACCACTGAGACAGCAAAGGTGGATGAAGACAAGAAGACATCCAAACTGAAGTAGATGGACCCAGAGGACAGAGTAAAAGAGTTTCCAGGAGCATCAGTCCCGATCAACGTGATCTCGATCCTTCTTCTTCTCCCAGACTCTCAGACTCTCAGGCTCGGTCCACTGAGGTCTTATTACTGTGTCGGGCCGACTGGGCTGTTTGCAGATGATGGATGATGCCGGGGTTGTGTTGGTTCTGACCCAGCTGTTTCCTACCAACATGGGACAAATTATAAAACTGATGGGAGGAGAAAAAGATCTCAAAGACCTCTGCGATGTTTCTCATAAAGTTCAGATTTTATGCATCAGATGTAGCTCGTCACCTGGTTGCCCCCCCCCCCCAACAAACCCATCTGCTGTGGTGCAGCTCAGCTCTTTGTTTCACTGTGTTCAACAGAGACTGGATCCTGCAGACAAAAACACTAAACATGCGAAAGGTGAAGCTGCTGCTGCTGCTGATGATGAGATGATCAAAGAGTTGAGTCTGTAGTGATCAAGAAATAAAACAACACTGAGGTTTTTCTATTTTGGAGGTTCTGCTGTCAGCTGCGTTATTCTTTGTCTCTTTATTGTTTGTCATCAGACACAGAAACGACTCCACACTTATATATCTACATACATCTGCATATTGCCTCATCCTTTTTTTTTTTCCTTTTCCCTCTTTTCCATTAAATCCCAATATCCAACCCGGTTAGAGGACCATCCTCTTCTGTTTCCAAGGTAACCGCCAGCTGCCATCCCCAGGAACCTCGCTCACAATGCAAAAAATAAATATCCTTACATGTTTTTGTATGGATTTCCAATTAAGGTTAGTCGGCATCGTTAATCACACCGTTACCCCCGGGAACGCCGAGAGTCTGAGGAATTGATTTGGAGTATTATCATCGTGATTCCTTTAATGAGACAGTCTTTTTTTTTTAATATAATCAACTAATGGAGCTCACTTATTTGAGCTGAAATTAGCTGTGTAATAATAATAATTATACTGTTTTGGTTTGGTTTTTCACAGGCTGTTGTTTCAGTCAGTGTGATTAATAAGAGCTGTAGCGGCAGAGGAGAAACGGTGCAGCACAGATCCATAAGTTGAGATCTGTGCACAAACTTTCTGTGTGTTTGCTGTGTGGCGACCTGAGGGCAGGCTGAGTGGGTGTGTTTTGAAGGTATAGCAGCTTGTCATGCCCCCCCCACCTACCCACCCAGAGACACAGGGTACTTAACACACAAAGAATCTAAAGACTGTCACATATCCGGTCCCAGCGCGGGCCAGTCATCCACCTCCACTTAACGCTACATGTCTCAGATTCTTCATTCTGCAGGTCTGTGATGAAACCTGTGCACACGAGAGGCAGACTGAAGGTCACGGTGGTGTATGTGTATGTGTATATATATGTATATGTATATTTACATCCACCTGGTGATGCTTGTGTAGGAGAACTATGCAAGTGCTGTCGCTTTTCCGCTGTTTTGCCAACACCCCCACCCCCAGCCATGTGCATTTGTTTTCAACAAAGCCAGCGAGAAGGCAATCCATGGAGCAGTGGATAATGTTCTATATCACATACGTGTTACGATGTGTATATCTGTGCGGTCTTATCTGTCATAAACAAGAGATTACGGGTTATGGGGTGTATTTGTGTTGCGGTGCCACAGAGATGAGAGCTGGGACACCAGCTCGGAGGCTCTGATCTTGCAAGGTTGGATTTCGGCCATGAGACACTAGGTGGAAGATAGAGAGCCTCCACTGTCCCTGTAACAAGTTACAAGTCATTTATTTAACCATCACAATTACTGCAGCTGTTTAATTAAGGTAAAAAAAAAAAGTAGGAATCAGACAGATGATGCATCAACTGGTAATACCGCAGGTCACCAGTAGGGGGATCAGGCCACTTTACACTTTAAGTTAATTACTGCCAATACAAATCATGAATATGATTTCTGTTAACATTGTTTAGTCTGTGCAGCTGCTTTGTTAAAGAAAGATTTGAAAGCTAACGCCGAGAGACATCGAGACGTCACAGGTAGCCTATCACAGGTAGGTTTGGTTTCCCAGACCCACCTCCGTGTTGGTGCAGGTATACAGGAAACCACCTTGACTGTTGTTAGCATCCCTCAGGAAGTGAACGGTGGTCCACCTCCACCCTCCTCCTCCTCCTCCTCCTCCTCCTGCTCCTGCTGCTCCCTGCGCTACGTCAACTGACTCCTCCATAATTACTTCACCTGTCAGACGTCACCTCACAGTGAAATGCTATTACGGGTCATAATGAGCCGACGAGAGGTGTCATCTCCTCACAAGAGGAGTCTTGAAAGATCAGACTTCACTGTACCGCCCACTCTGCTTGATTGACAGCTGAATAAAGCCAACAAACAGCAGAGAGATTAGCTCTTAGCAACAAAGACGGAGACAAAACAAAACAAGAGAGTGTCACTGGAAGGATTTATACAGCCAGGTGGGGAATCTGTGCTGCTGTGGCATTATTAATACATTAATGGAATAACACATGCATGTATTCACACTGCGATGAGTGAGGAGAGCGCCCTCAGATGGTTATTAATGTATTTTATTATGCATTACGTGTCAGAATAAAACAGAGGAGCCTTTATTGTCGGTTTAATTGGCTCCTTTTCACCATATTTTATTCATTTTCACCTTTACAAATCAAATATTTCTCATTTTTAAAGACAAGTTTGAGTAAAAGCTTCAGCTGATCCTGATCTGAGGTGGATGTTCCTACAGTAATACTGGTAGTCCTCCTCCTCCTCCGACGCCGCCACTGCAGGCGTGCACACTTTCCCACAAGTGAGCCCATAAAGTGGAGAATGTGCTTAATCCCATGCAGAGTTATGACATATGGTCAGTGGCTTAAGTGATCTGGGGCCATCTTAAGATGTAAGTGGAAAGCTATTCCCAAAGGGGAGTGGGAAGGTAAATAAAGGAGACAATGCTCAGCAGATATGGGAAAATATTGACATGGCTGACCTCAGTGCTTAACTGATTAAGGCCGGTAACATCTCACAGCTGTTTACCTAACAGCTACCAGTCTTTGAAAAAGATTCTCTACATGTTTCATGAATCAGTAAGAATGAAATAATAATAATAAAAAAGGGCTCCAGTGATGAGAGGTGTCACTGCTCTTCACCAGGGGTTTATTTTTGCACTGCTTCATTGTGCTGTGATTCAGTTTTGTTTTTTTGTGCCTTGAGTCAAATTCAAATGAGCAGCGAAGACGCCCGAGGCGCAAGAGACAGGAAGTCACTCCGTCACTGTTACCTGTCAGTGGTAAACGTTCCCTGTGGAGGATTCGACCACCAGTGGCACCATGAAGCAACTCGTCTTATCACGCGTCACATGTACAAGGAGGCGAAAACATGTTGGTGACATGACATGGAAACTGCAGACGATGCTGGTTGGTTGGCTGTTCTGATGACGCACCATAAATCTCAGCAGAGCGCCAACAAAACGAGACACAAGCTGATGCCGGCAGCGCTGAAGAAGAAAACCTCAGGGTGAGCATCAGAGGAGGGATCCCTCACCCAGGACGGGCAGCAATAGATTGTAGACAGGCTGGGTCGTATACAGGGGAACCATGGAGGGTAGGCCAGCTTAATGGGAGTACTGGTGGGCAGACTGGTTCATAAGCAGGGAGGGCAGGCTGGTTCACAGGAGCAGGGGAAAGGAGGTGATACAGGCAGCGACGATGGTGATGAGCTTCCGGTTTATAGCCCCGAACAGGAGGCATGTAAAGAATGAAGAGAATGGGCTCTAATACTGAACCCTGTGGTACTCCGCCAGTCACTCAGAGCGGTCATTATTCACATTCAAATGTTACGATCCTGTCTCCACGTTGTTGTCCAAAATAGAACCTGTCCAGACAATGACGCAACCCTGGAGATTTCAAAATAAAAGCGGTGACCAAGAGCAGCTCTCAAACCTGAGCACAGGAAACCTGGGGGATCAGATCAACTGTGTGAACGCAGGAGGATTTCTGACACGTGGAAAAACAACCGGCGTTGATGTGTTGTGTTTGTTTCCCTCCTGACCTCACAGCCCAACATCATTACTGAGCTCTTGTGATGATCAATACAGATCAATAACTCAATAACTCCTCTGCTTGTTTTCCTTTTTTTGTCTGCTCACACTGGAAATGAGGAGGAGGAGGAGGAGGAGGAGGAGGAGGAGGAGGAAACAGACGCAGCAGGAGTCTGAGGCATTTTTCATTTCAGTGAAACAGCACATGTGGAAACAAAAGAAGAAATGATGCTGTATGATGTTGACATGACAAAAAACAAAAGAAAGAACGTCAGAGGAGTGAGTCTTGTTTCGTTATTCGCTTGCTAACTAAGTGCAGCAGCGTGTTTCTAAAAGTGTAACCAGGTGAGCGCAGTAATGGGCCTGTGTCGAGTCTGGGAGTTTGTCATCATCGTGTGAATGAAGACAAATGACAAAACAGTGACTCAAACAGCCCGAAGCGTCGCCGCCACCTTCCTGCTCCAGCTGCAGACATGACAACAACAACACACACACACACACACCCAAACTGTGTGTGTGTGAAGAAGCATCGGGGGAAATTTTGTTCAAAAACTCGTCGTTTCTGCAGTTTTTAAACGAGACGACTCTAACTGACAAGTCGCTCAGACGGCATCTCGGAGTGTTCTTCTCCTTTACGCCTGTTTTCTCTGCTGCCCATGGACTGATAACAAACCCCCTCTTTAAAACACTCCACACACACACACACACACACACACACACACACATTCACTCGGCTACACTTGCCTGCACACAGCATGATACGCAAGCAGTGAAACACCCACATACAATCCTGTGCACTCTTGCATGCATCATGATGAGCATGGAGCACACACACACACACACACACACATGTGCTTGCATACACACACACACACTTTCCATTTCACACATACACACACACACACACCACTCACTCCCTTGCAGGGAGGGAGGAGTCAACGCTAAAAGACTTGTAATTTGTGTTTTGCCAACAAAGACTGGCTAATCCTGCAGAGGGCTTTGTCGCAGCTGCTATTGTGTGTTTGTGTGGTGTGTGTGTGTGTGTGTGTGTGTGTGTGTGAGTGAGAGAGAGAGAAAGAGAGGGGGGGGGTAGAGAAGGAGAGAAAGAGTTGCAGGAAGAGGAGAAAACACAGGGGAAAGAGTGTGAAGAAGAAAGAAAAGGTTGTGCTTGATTGCTGTTTTTGTTGTTGTTGTTTTTTTGATCTGTGTGTGTGAGTGAGAGAGAGCGTGTGTGTGTGTGTGTGTGTGTGTGTGTGTCACTCTTTGTCCCAGCTGTGCGAGCATATCTGTGGGGGGTGGGTGTGTGTATTCGTCGCCTGCCCCTCCTGCAGTTTTCTGCATGACAGAGCTCATTGCAGTCCCGTCCTCCTTCTCCTCTTCCCATGGCCGCTCCTCCACAGCCGGGCTCAGACCTCTGCTCCTCGGGCGGCCCGTGGTGCCGAGGGGTCGCGGGGGTCACCGGGGGGATGAGAGGGGAGGGAAGGGAAGGGGAGGGGAGGGCCGCAACGCTTGTTGGACTCATTTAGCCTAAGACGGAGATGATCTCTCTGATATCTACCAGGGGGCCACGGCCGAGTCGAAATAAAGTCACCAATGTGTGACAGGTGGAAAGAGAGCGAGCTAATAGCTTTGGAGCGGCGAGGGGCTTTTCTCCTCCACCCCCCCCCACCCATCCTGTCCCATTCACAGACTTAAAGAAACTACTGAATCAGACTTACTTCTCAGTGACAAACAGAGAGGCAGCTCGGCAGGAGGTTAATCAGAATTAGGCAAATTCATCAGCTGTCAGTGAGTGTCTCCAGAACGGGGGGGGGGGGGGGGGTCGCAGGTATCACAGGGCGAGTTTGCCTTTGATTCCCTGCTGCAGAAAGTTTCAGAGCATCAGGTCTCTTTGTAGGAATTTGCTGACGGGCCTCGGTGTTCGATGCAGCGGCCTCGGGGAAGCAACCAACATGCAGTCTGCACATTCTGCTCCTCTCATTGAGCTCCATGGTGAAGAGGTGCTGAGCTGCTCTTGGCAAATTCCCTCCGTCTGGGTGCAGAGATCATAATCTGCGTGTGGAGCTCAGTGTTTGTGCGCTGATAGCATGTGACACAGCACGCAGGTGCAGCTGTGGGCATGTGCGAGCTAACAGATGTGCAAAAATACTATTTCGACACTGTAGCACAGTGAGCAGCAGGGGTGTTGTGTGTGTGTGTGTGTGTGTGTGTGTGTGTGTGTGTGTGTGTGTGTGGGTGGGGGAGAAAGAACAGTTGTGGTTATCGTTTAGCTGAGATGTAGCAATGGGGAGAAAGATGAGTGGACTATGACCAATCAATGAACATCCTGAAGACACAGGCCGTCAGTTCGCTTCCACTCTGTAAAACAGAGCGTCGTTGTTACAGACGGTGAATGAGAACATGAAGTCTCTCTCACCCACCAACTCAAATCCAGCTTCAGAGCTAACAGAGCTAACAAGCTACATAAAAAAAATCATGAAAATGAAAAATTTTAAAACATGCAACTAAAAAATGAACAAATAAATGAAAATGAAATGATGCATGAAACAAACATGAGAACGCAGTGTCCTGTTTGTTGAGCTCCTCTGCAGGAAACACAGGACAAAATGCATTCACAGACTTTAAATGGATTTGAAACCTGCAGTTTAATTAGCTGAGGCGCGGAGGCTTCCTGCTCAGCACCAGCTCTCACACTGAGAGGTTCATTTCAGAGCATCAGCTGGATCAGAGTTTAAAAACACTGTATGCAAATGAGAACTGAAAGAGAAAAAAACAACCTATAAAATTACAATAATCACCACAGAAGAAGAAAGCAGCCTGCAAACTGACGAGAGCGTTCACTGTCATTTGTGCAACATCTCAGGAAGCTCAGTGTTGTCTGGCTGTAAAGCTACACCTCCGACACTCAGCCAGCTCCCGTCAGGTCTCTCTCTGTCTTTATGTGACAGATCAGGGGCAGCTGTGGAGGAGCGATGATTGATAAACGCTGTGACATACCTGCCATCTGCCAACAACACTCCCTCTCTCACAGGTCTGTTTGCTGCTGCTGAGGGCAGAGACGCAGGTGAAAAAAAAAAAAGCCTCCTCCCTGCACCCAGAGCTTCTCTGTTTGTCTGCACCATTGTCTCACAATGTGTAGACAGATGATTAAAGTTACACTGTTTTACCTTTATATCCAGGGAGCTTCTCTGTGATGCACCACTTCCTGTTTCTCCCCAATAAGAACAAACAGGAGTTTGCAAACTTGCAAAGGTGCAAAGTTTGGTGCAAAAATATATTTCTAATCAGAACAATAACACACGGTGCTCCTGCCTCTGATCTGTAGTTTTCCTGTTGCACATGTTTTCATGTGTGATATCCAAACTCTGTCGTACTTTTGTGGTGGAGAAAAGTACAAGTCACATGACATAACCTGAGGTCAGGCAAATGTATGTGACTGATCGACTGAGTGATGAAGTTGCACCGCTGGTTAACTGGCTGAGTGCTGCCCTTTCAAAATGATGACATCATCAGGAGGTTGTTTACAGCCAGCGCTGACATCTTCATTGTGAGATTGACTGACTTTTCAAACCCTTAATCAAAAGCACATGTGGAAAAAAACATCATCCTGAAACTTATTGGACAAACCGCAGCTAATTTGACAGTGACATCATTATCGTGCTAATTAGCATATTCATCTTGTGACATTTTGCAGCTTTTCCAGCAGATTTTTGCCATTTGAAACTGGTTGTTTACAGTGAATCCACAGCAGTTTCCAACTGTGCTCTGCATTTCATTTTATTCAAAGTCATTTAACCGTTTACTGGGTTTGACAATCGCTCCTGCAAACAACAACAAGTTAGCTGGAAAATCTTTTATGCATCATGATGCAAGTTGTTTGCATGTGCACAACACTGACTCGCCTTTGTGCTTCAGGCTCTTTATTTCTTCATGTTTTGATTCTAGTGTTTTAAGATTTCATCTGTTTTCTGTTTACGTAGCTTGAGTCCGAATACACAGGTCAAACGAACAGTAGCGTGGAAACTGTTGATACAGAACCAATTGAAGCACAATTCACATGTTTAAACAGAGATTAAGGAATTAGCACGAGACATAACACTTGTCATGACGGTGACAGAACGAGGTCGTGTGTCGCTCTACACACTATTTAGGATAGCATCTGTTTTGATTGGCAAGCAACTGAACTTATATATATATGTGCTCTGTGTGTGTGTGTGTGTGTGTGTGTGTGTTGCTCTTACCTGAGCTCCACCAACAGGTCCGACCGGCCGTGTGAGTTTCTCCCCCACCTCTCCTCCCACGCCACGATCCAGCTGACGAGGCTGGAGTGTCTGTGAGAAACCTGGGACACAGATCCGCCTCCCGCACTCCCACACTGTCATTAACACAACACACACACACACACACAGAGTGAGACAATATCTCACTCTCATCAGATGCAGGCAAAATGTTCTCTAACATGTTCATGCAATAAACCTGAATCAGAGGCTGAGCTGTGGGAGAAAGCTGCACCAACGTGTTTTATAACAGACAGCATCATTTACGTTTTTAATCTTCCTTCCAAATATACAAACCCCTCCCCCCTCCCCCACCTGTTCAGTCACCTACATCACCACAGCTGTGTTGCTGACCTGCACACACACACAGACATGGAGATGCATATTCTCCTGCTCCATCTCCTCTCCATCTTTTATTTCAAGCCCGCGGTTGTTGCAGCGGGGTTTTGATGTTGGTAAGAAACTGAGGGCGCAGTTATGAAAAAAAAAATAGAGCAGGCTAAAAATAGCCTTGAGATGAGAAGAGGGCAGAAAATAGCCTTTCATCTGTCTTTGCAGGCTTTTTTCCTCCCCTCTCTCTCTCTTTCTCTCTTCTTCCATTGCTGACACAGAGGAGGAAATCCTCAGCTGAAAACATGCGTGACAATTGATTATTGGTACAAGATGAAATGGTGATCAGGTCAGAGGTCACAGCTGGACAGAATCTCTGACCCAGGACACGTTCAGGTCCTGTAGGATATTTGTGCTGCTCTTTTTTCAATCTGATCAGAAAGTAGTGAAGCCTGAGTGTTTTTTGTGATATGATGTTCAAACCTTCTCTCATCACACCACGAGATTAAACAAACCTTCAGGCTGCTCTGTGTTGAATAACATATGTTCAGTCAGATCTTTGATTTACAGTCAATGACATCGAGTCCAGGCCTCTGCCTTTCTGCCCACATCTTGGATTGAATCATCTTTTCATCGATAGTTTTTTTGTTTTTTTTTTTGGTTCTGTGCTCATTGACATCTTTTTCTACCAGTCAAAGAAACACCCACCAAAACAGAGTGGGCAGTTTGAGAAATCTGACCACGTCCATGAACAATCAAAGACGGAAAATAGAGAGAAATATCACAACAGGCACAGACGAGATCAACACAGGTACTCAGATAATGGTACATTGATTTGTAGAAGTAGGAATAACAGCAACACCCTGAATATTATCTCTTCGTCTTCTTTGCTGCAGGATGTTGTATTGTGTGAAAAGTCACTCAAATATCAGGTTTTTCTTGGGTAAATTTGACATGAATCATAAAATAACAATCATCCCTCTTTATCTTTTACCAGTGTGCAGTGTTTTATTGTCCTGCCTGGTTGTTGCAGGATGACAGTGGGAGGCAGAGCTTTGGAAATTCAAGCTGTTTCGACACTGGTCTCTGGTTTAGTTTGGTTGAATTTTCCACCTTGTTTGGTGTGGAAATGTTCCCTGCGCCTCGTCCACCGTTTTTCTATTATTGCTAAACACTAGCACGAAATTGCAGCTGTGTGGAAAGCGAGGGACCTGGCGGTTACCAGGCTCCATCATAGCTGTGGTCGAAATGTGTCTGCATCACATCAAATGTGGTAAATAAAGCACCAAACAACAACAATTGAGGAGAAATAACATCAGGGGCTACTGGTGTGTTTCCTGCCATGAGGTTTTGCCACACAACGCTTGCATCATTCAAATTCATCTGTGCCTTTAATGACACTTTCCTGCAGCTAATCTTCCTCACCGCTGGGCCTCTACGTCTCTGCTTCACTTCTCTGTCACTGTATCAGCTGCCGCCTCAGGTGAACGCTGCTCTACCCAGATGCCTGAGTGTCGCTACCAATGTCGAGCGGCTGCAGCGTGATCAGAGCGCCGGCGAGATAAAACTCAGACGCTCTGATAAAGCGAGAGGAGCAGCTGACCCAGTAAGAAGAGGAGAGACAGCTGAGTTTATGTAACCTCGACAGAGGAGCATGTATACTGTTCTGGCCTGGTGCCCGCTCACCGCTGTGTGCGATGTATGTTTGTGTAGTGAAATGTATAGTCTGCCGTCTGCTGTGTGTCTTGGACTGTCCTCGGGAAGTGAAAATGAGGTTCTGCTGTCGCCCCAACAGTGACGGAAGAAAACCTCCAATCAGTCACTGTAATGAAAGAAGCATTAACACAGTGGAAATACAAAAAAGTAAACAGTAGATGTAGACATGCACAAAAAGCCATAGAGATATATTAATGTAGCACAGGAGCCAGGAAATGAAGAAGAATCACAGACTAAATGAAGGCAGAGGAGGAAAGAAGGAAAGTGGGAATAAAGAGAGGGGAAAGAGAGCAAGAAGGGAAGAAGTGTAGAAGACAGCAGGTGAAAAATAAGGAAAGAATGGTGAATTAAAGGAAGGAAGGGGTCTGAAGAGGAAAGCATGAACACTGGGAGGAGGAGAAGAAGAAAAGGAGGAAGTTCAACAGCTGGAGACAGCTGTGAGTGAGAAAAGGACAAATGTTGAGCTCACAAAGAAAGAAAGAAAGAAAGATCTGATGAATGTGTCACTCAGAAACCGCTCCTAACAAATACCATCGCCGTCGTTCACGCAGTTCAATAGCTCACATTCTTGTTGTGGTCTATTTTAAACGGTGCCCACGGTGCGAGCGGTGAGAACGAGAGCGAGGAAAAAAACCAACAACAACATTCTCTGTAATCCAAACACAGATCAGTGTCTCCACCGTCTCCACCTTGATTCAATAAAGTTCAATAAGGCTTTTTTTTGACTCACTCAGTTGGGCTGGCAGCGAGGCAGTCGGCCAACTCTCGGAGCCACCCTACAGCTGATACACAGCAGGCTGAGCTGCTCTGCTGCCTTTTTTCTACCCCGCGTGTGTTGCCAAGTACTGGCAGCTGCCTATTTAACCAAGATATCACTTGACGTTCAGGTCTAACGATTAGATAACGTGGCTTTGTTTGATCAGCCTGAAGCGGTAAAGTCTGCGCTGGAATAATAGAAAACAACGTCAACAACAACAAAACGACAGCGATGGAGGAGAAATCCACGCGTAAATGTTGCTGCTTTTATCCGATTCTGCGTTTTTCCCTCTTTTTATTCCCACAAATCTTCCAGTCTGTCTTTTTTTTGCAGCCACGAAGACACAGAAGCTTGTGCTGCGTCTCAAAGCCAGGCGTTTAAAGCTTGCTCTCTGGCCTCACATGGAGTGCTCCCTCTTGTTTGATTTTGTCTCAGAGTTTTGTTTAAATATAAATGGATATGTGTGGCGCTGTGCTTCTGTTGTTTATCCCCTGTAAACAACAGATTTTCTCCTCAGTTCTCCAGGAATTGGGACGGCAGATCCATAGAAAATAAAGAGAGCTAGCTTTTTGACTCTTGGAGGTTGTTTTTTTTTTTTTTTTTTTGGGGGGGGGGGGGGGGGGGGTGCAAATGCAAACACAGCTGAGGGCTTGTTTTGTTTGCAGTGTTGACTCTCAGTTTTACACCTCAGCTCATAATCAGAGCAGAAGGGAGGTAAAGCCGAGGCTGGAGATGGAGAGGGACGGAGGGTGCCAAGGCCCGGACGCGGAACAACCAGCCACTGTGTGCTGGGACAACAGAGAGAGGATTTAGCATCTCGCCGCTTTTGTGCCAAACCAGCTCTGAATAGCTGCAAATAATCTTTAACGAACTTCTTTTAATTTACTTGGACGGGCACATCGGTGGGAGTTTTCCTGCATCGGACGTAAAACCATCACATTCAGAAATTAGTTGGTCAAAAGAAAAAACATCAAAATCCAACAACAGCAAACTCCTGACAGAAATCCTGCAGTCTTTTACCTTTACATAAACAGACTTTGCACACCTGGTAAAACACTTCTTATAATCTGTTATTATCTGTAACGGCCTATTGAGACATTCACCGTTAAAATATACACAACACCATCAGCAGCTATTGTAAGAAACATCCATCTTTAAAGCCGGACTCCTGTTACTGCCAACATTCCTCGCCTTCCTTATGTTACATAACCCTCCTCCTATCAGGCCTTTCGTCAGCTCGTCCAGCTGGCATGATACCACCTCTGTGATTATATTTGTGTATGGTTTACTTGAAAACGCCCTACACTGCAAATATACCTACAGATCTGATGTTTCACTGATGTGAGTTTTCTTTATTTTCAGTACGTTGCCAAGGGTAGTTTTGTGATTCTGTAGAAATAGTCAGTATTACATTACAGCAGCTGAATGCTCACTGTATACCGTACACATACCATTTTTTAAATATAAACTCCTACTTCAAAGTTTGCCAGGAGACTGGTACTATTGTCTTACCTGCAAAGTAAAGCAGCAGCTCGTTTGCTTAGCTTAGCTTAAAAACTTGAAACAGGGAGAAAAGCCTAGCCTGTCATATTTTTTCCATGCTTACCAGTTCCATGTTGAAGAGGCCATCGAAATTCAAGGGCTCATTCAAGTTTCTCCAAGTGTCCATGTGGCAGACCAGTAATCATACACAGAAGCTCTGAACGCAAGCAGAATCGTAGGATTATCCATTTTCCGTTGATCTGTGAAGTAAGCATGCGCAACACACGCTTCCTGCCCAGGCAAGCGGTTCCACCTCTGCCTCCGCCCCTCAATAGCTACCTGTTGCACCCAGAAGATACAACAAAGAATAAACAACAAAACAGGAAACAAGTCACGAAAAGGCAAAATCACTTTTCTTTATAAAAATCGCCAAAAATAAAACTTTTATCAAAGACAGAACCTGAAAAGACGGACAGAATCATCAGACTATAAACTTTCCGAGGGTCATGAAGTAGCCATGGGTAACGTTCGAAACGTCCGTTTGAAAACATAACTGTCACGTTTCAACTGTCACCTCTCCGACACGTAATTACGTCACACGAACGCCCGGAAGTGACCGGATTTTGTTTACAAAGTGCAGAGTGCGAAAAAAGCGGAGGACTAGAGAGAGACGAAAATGAAAACGGTTAAGTTGTTAAACGCGTTTGTTTTTTTTTAATGACACGAAAATGAAAAAGAGTGAAGAGAGATGTTTAAAGTAATTGATTACTCATAGGTTATGATGCAGTGTTTAATCAGATTTGTTAATTTCAGTACAGTATTTGGGACTGCTACTGTGTGCAGTCCCTCTTAAGCACTGGATATACATGGCAGTTACTTTGAAAAGGTAACTGCCATATGGAGGAGGAGGAGGAGGAGGACAAGATGAGCACCTGGAGCCACTGTGACCCACATGAGGAGACGTAAGTACGAGTATATCCTCCTGTTTAAGGCCTGTTTTAGCATGTTAGCATGGTGTATATATCTAATATGTGCTTAGCCTACTTTCATTTATAAACGTTATTACAGGTTTTCACTGGGAGACTCTTTGACAAACTAATAAGCTTAAGTGTGTCTTCAGGTAAAATTAATCCCAGGTCAATGTGGCTAATATCTCATCCTTTAATAACATATGGTGAGCAATGGCATTTCCTTTTTTAAACCCAGTCCAGACAGCAGGAGCTCCTCTCAGAGTGACACAGAGTGATCTGGTGGTGCCTGAGTGGTTTTCTCTCTCAGTCTTTAGATGTATTTGTCTGTGCAAACACCCGGGAGCTCGGAGTCAAGCTGTCAAACTGTTTTGCGACCTCACCAACAAGCCCTCCTCTCTCGCAGCGAGGAAACTGTCAAGCCCATGGTGCAGAAATGACTCGCAGCTCGGTGGTCGCCATAAGAAGCGTAATGGAAGCGACTGGGCCCAGAAAGCAAACAGACCGGCTCGCTGTTCTTCCCCCTTCTTCTTCTTCTTCTTCTTCTTCTTCTTCTTCTTCTTCAAAAAGCTGCCATTACCGAGGCCATTACAGCCATCGCAGCACAAACAGTGAGGTGGAACCCTGTGGAGCCTCAGCAGAGCGCTCACCTCACATCACATCGCATCACGTCGCCTTCAAACCTGCTCACCTCATTTCGTTTCGAGGTGCAGGCGCCCATCACAGGCTGGGAGTCGATTGACTGCATCTCCCTGTTGATGCACACATCAGACGCTCGCTCATGAATGAGTGCACAGGCTGGAAAGAAAAGATAGAAGACAACAAACAAGCAAAGGTGTTCTCCTACCTCAGAGAAGTCGGAGTGAAAAACATGAGCTGGATTTACAGGCTGAGGTTTCTGATCATTTGCTAAACCAAACATCTGTATGCAGATGTTTGCATGATGTATTAAGGATATGAGACGACTTCAAGACAAAAGCACCTGTACGAAACAAATGTGTATATATACGTTGAGTCTTTTCTTCCTTCCTGCCTCATCTGTGACTCATCACATGACCTATATTGGAGAGGTCGCGACCTGGGCCACGATGGAACCACTGACTTTACAGTGTGTGTGTGTGTGTGTGTGTGTGTGTGTGACAGCACCAGAGACGAGCCGTGACAGTTGCTCACCAGCAGCGGAGAGTGTATGTGGGTCACAGAGCGCGGGCGGCGTCAGGTCCAGGATGAAGTGGCCTCAGTGATCAGCTCCCTCCCCTTTGTGCTGCATCTTTGTTTGGCCTGAATCTCTGGTGTTAATGATTAGTCCTGCTGCTTTTGTCCAACCTCTTGCACACAAAGCCAGCACAAGTCAATTGGCTGTTGCCCCCCCCCCCCCCCCACACACACACACACACACACACACAGGCCATGTGCACTGAGCCCAGAAGAGAAAGCAGGCAGTGCTGCCGGCCTGTTGGGGTTATCAGTGAAAATATGCACCCAGATAACAGCGCCGCAGATAAACCGCTGAGCAGGAGAAGAAGAAGAAGAAGAAGAAGAAGAAGGAGAAGGAGAAGAAGAAGAAGAATTTGTTGAGGTTCTCTCTAATATTTCTGGCCGTTTGGAGAAGACGTCAAACTAAACTCTGAGTCTGTTTCCTTCTTCTGCTTCTTCTTGTTTAATTTTTAACTCCATTTTAAATGAAAAGGCCTCACCTTTCATCTCCCTCTGATCTGTTCCCTGGGGGGCTGGGGGAGAGGAATGTAAGTGGAGGGGATGGGGGTGTGTGTGTATGTGTGTGTGAGTGAGTGAATGTGTGTGTGTGTGTCTGCATACATGTGCTTGAGTGTGTTTGTGTTAATTTAGAAGTTAGGGGTGTTTCGGGGGGAGCAAGGGGGAGTTTTGTTTTCCTACCAACATGAGCTGTGTGTGTGTGTGTGTGTGTGTGTGTGTGTGTGTGTGTGTGAAGGGGTCATTTGGTCAGCTTGGCCATCAGTACTCGAGCTGTCTGACTGAGCTTTCTCACCATCTGTATGACCTCTCCTCCTCACTGACTGGCTTTTGTTCCCGAGCTCTCCTCCTCCCTCCCACCGGCGTCTCTCACTGAGCTCGGCCTTCATCATCATCATCATCATTATCATCATCATCACTCTGCCCCTCTTCTTCTCTGTCATTTACTTCACTAAAGGTCGTTTCCTCCACCTGGGTCCTTCCTGTGAGAGTCAGTGCAGAGGTATAAAATCACCTGTACACGAACACAGTGAGTCAGAAACTTAAAACGCCTTAAATCCAGAGCTCATTTCAATGTTT
Source organism: Caranx ignobilis (assembly GCA_021432705.1). Lineage (NCBI taxonomy): Eukaryota > Metazoa > Chordata > Actinopteri > Carangiformes > Carangidae > Caranx > Caranx ignobilis. The sequence goes on from JAFHLA010000091.1 coordinate 906,667, forward strand.
CCTGCCGAAGCAGATGCAAAGTGGTATTTTTTATTCATGCGCTCTTTAGAGATCTGTTTTCATTTTGACATTAAAGAGATTTTTTCTGTTGTTTAGTATCAAAGAAGCCACATTTCATCCACTTCTACTCGATGCTGTAAAGCAGTGAAACATAAATACTTTAAAAGGTGGTGAATGCGTTTTATAGCCACTGTAAATACAGTTTATTGTTTCTATCATTCAGTTGATTAAACACGATATATATATATATATATATATATATATATATATATATAGGTGGAGTTCAGTTGTGGTGTGTTTACAAAATCCAACAATGGAGCCGCTATTATTTCTAACTTTAGCCTGTACAGGTCAGAGAGGAGGTGACTGACGTGTGATGCTGCTGCGTTCAGGTCGTATTAAAATGACTGTAAAAAAAAAAAAAAAAAACTAAAATAATAAAATAATAATAATTTTCCAGCTTGTAAATACGGCTCACATCAACATATGAGCGATAATTATTACGACTGTGTTTCTCTGGAAAAGTTATGACCGACTTGGCAGGAGGGGATATGGAAATGTCTGGCAAACATATGGACGAGCGGCATCGGCCAGAAGTCCATGATTCACAGGGACTGGACTCTAATTCCATGTGAGGTTTTACGATGCGTTCGCTGGTAATTGTTTAGTCCAGTTGTTTCCAAAGACATAACAATTAGCTGGATGGTCATTAGAGTTGTCATTATAGTATACTTCAAGGCCCAGTTGTGACCTTTGAGGTCAAAAGCATTGACGAACCAGCAGGAGCATCACTCCTGTTATTCTTTGTTTATTTACGTGTGTGTGTGTGTGTGTGTGTGTTGACCTCTCCGGGCCAAGTGGACGTTACCAAGGTTTTATCTATGTACCTGTCGGTGCAGGTGCAACTGCAACAGCTCCTCCTGTCTCCATCATTTACGATGTGTTGTAACATCGTAAAAGATGGAGACGACTCTCCTGGACAAACAGCGGCACACTCCTGCCACCAGCCACTTAGCAGAGGAGCTGCTCCGCTTTATGGCGTCATAAAGTGGCCTTCTCCAAACACAGTTAAAGAGGCGACTGTAATCGTGGTGTTGTTTAGAGCGGCGGCAGTGTCGGGTGCCATCACCTCTGTAACGACGGCAGCAATTAGCCTGAAGGCTGCAGTTATATGGCAGATTAAATGTGGTGGTTAATGGTAATTGCCTGTGCACTCAGCGCGCTGGAGGTTGCACTGGTCAAACACGGGCTCAGGGCTGTTTGCAGGGCCTCTAATGACGGTGAGTGAAAGTGACATGATTTACACTTGAGCAGTGTTTAACATGGAGCTGAATGTGAAACTGAAGATGTTTAAGAGCCGTAAGATGAGTTTGATCTCTTTGTATGTTGGATACAAGACAGGGGCGGTACGACCCCCCCCCCCCGGCCCGGGGGCTCTGTTGCTGTCACGAGGATTGTGAAGTATAGTTTTCTGTCTTTGTATCTTCTTTTATTTTGACAGGACAGCTGGCGAGAGACAGGAACCCCCATGATATTGAGCATATTCTCAACAGGCCTGAAAATGAAAACCTGACCCATGGGGGTTGAGACCTGGACCCAACGCCAGACCCCGACTCACTACCATTAAACCGGCCAAAGAAAGGAAAAGGAAGCCTGAGGCCTGACCTGAGTCATTTGTATATATATCTTCGGCCCGAGCCCATCCTGAACCGTGCCCGGTTGTGCCCTGCGCCCTGGCCCGGAAGCAGCCCGGCTTTTTCCCAAAAATGTAAAACACATCAGATATTTTCCCTCCTTCGCTTTAACACAGCGACGTCTTTTATCTGTGTGTTCAGGGTCTGTTGAGAAAATCAAGAGCACACACCACCACAGCACACAAACTTATCTCTAATCCCTGACATGTTCCAGGGCCCCTGAGTGGCTCCGGCCCCCCCACCCCCCACCCGATCCTTTCAGGATTTATCCCCTAATGGCATCCCTGGAGATAACTATAGAGAGAAATGTGAAGTCTCTGGTCACAACAACAACTCTCTCCAGACGGACACTGGCTTGCTGCTTTAAACCTCTTGGTGACATAATATCAAATGTATTCCTCTCTCTTCCTCCCACAGACCACCTCTGTACGGGCCCCTGCAGGTCCCCTCCACTGTGGCCCCTGAACCACCCCACACTGACCACCCCCTGATGAGTGTGAGGGCTCCTACAGAAACACAGGCAGCAGCAACAGCGTCTCGCTTGATTGAGTTTTTCTGAACGAAGTGAAAGGAGTGATGGGAGGCGCTTGGACCGTCCGTCTCTTGCTGCCTCCAGCGGGCCCGGAGGGGCGGCGCGCCGAAATCTAACCCCCCCCCCCCCCCCCCCCCACACACACACACACACACACCCCTGCTGCTGCTGCTGTTTGTCCCAGCGGCGCGGAGCCCGGCAGCAGAGGCAGAGAGGCAGCCAGGAGGCATCCTGGATCACGGCGGCACCGGAGAGGACCGGAGCGTCAAGTCGTCGAAACACACACGCACACTGAAACACACGTGACGGTGGAACCTTCAAAATAAAAGCACAGTCTGAGGAATGGGATTAGATTCATGACACAATTGTGACTTTTAATTAGCTGCCATTAGGACCCACCCACCTGTGTTGACCTACCTTAGTGCAGGATATTTATGTACTGTCTCATCACGTTTGTCACATTTTTCTCTTAATTTATTTATCTAATTTTCTCCTAATTTATCTTTAACATTTGTGTCAGATTTAAAGATCATTAAGAGTCTAGTTCTGGTAAAAGCCTTTTACACCAAAGCAACAACATACAATGGGAGATAATTTGATTAAATATCAAGTCTGATCAGATATTCACCAGGCTACATGTGGTTTTAAGGCTTTAAATTGTCTTCAGACTTTACATCAGATTATTATATATCAGTAAGAACAAATGAATTTCTCCATTAAACTCAGTAAAACCGACCTGTAGCTGTTAAAATCAATCTGTGATGAAGCTGCAGCAGCGTCCACTTTGTGTATCTTCTTCTTAATGTGCTGTTAAAGCTCATTACAGTGCAGTTAACATCACATTTGTTTAGCACAGATTCCACTTACAGCACATGTGGCACTCCAGCCAGAAAAAAAAAAAACATTGCGTCACCTGTTCCTCAAAAAAAAAAAAAAAAAAAAGTTCAGGCTTTTATTTTGAAACTCCGCAGCGGAACTCCCGTCGCCTCCTAGCTGGGGCTGTCTTGGCGGCAGCAGCGCGCTCAGCTCCTACTTCACAGGCAGCCAGCGGAGCAGAGCCACCAGTCCGAGTTGGTTGACCCGAGGCGACGAAGCACACACACTGCCTGCCCGCCTGCCTGGCATCCGCGCCGGAGAGGAGCGAGGAGCCGAGGTCCGCTGTGTGCGTGTGTGTGTGAGTGTGTGTGCCACCCCCCCACCAGGTCCACACCACGGCCCCGCGCACAGCAGGATGAGCTGGACCTGGACGTTTGGACACTCTGGGCAGCAGCGGCAGCAGCGGCAGCAGCAGCGCGCAGTGGAAAACGGGATTTAGCGAAGAAGTTGTGTTTCGCAGCGGCGGTGGCCGAGCCCTGCAGGACTCTCGCTGTCAAGTCGTGAGGGGGATTTCTGACTTTTTTCTTTCTTTCCCACCACCGCCGCCAAAACTGCTCCTCGAGGCGCGAGGACCGAGGGATTTAAGGGCAGTTTTGGGGTTTTTTGTTGTTTTGTTTTGTTTTGTTTTTAATGAAGTTCACCGGAGAATTAAAGCTGCTTTTTCTTCTTGGTGGCATCTGAAACCTGAAAGGCTGAGGTCCGCTGTCAAAACGGAACACTACTGGTAAGTGTTATTATCAATAGGCCTGATTATTACTATCCTCATTAATGCTGCTGCTTCTTCTTCTTTGGTTTCTGGCTCTGGAGAGAATTAGAGCTCCACTTCCTAGTAGATGTGCGTCGGACAGGTTGAGCTTCTCCAGTGTCTCGGCGTTAAGGAGCCGTGTTGCACTTAAGTGTGTGTGTGTGTGTACAGTGTGTGTGTGTGTGTGAAGCGTGGAGCTGCGGGGACCAGCCCCGCGACCGGGCCGGGCCGGGCCGTGCCGTGCCGTCGCACAGGTGGCGCAGAGGGTGATCGGCATCGGCTCGCTTCTCTTCGCCTGCCCGGTCCCCGGTCTGTGCGTAACCGGCGCGTCTCGGTCGGTGTGAGGGGAAATTAAGGAGAGGACGCAGTGAGTGTGTGTTTGTGTGTGTGTGTGTGTTTCTTTTTTTAATCACTTTAGGTGTGAAGAGAGCGCGCGCAGGGAGGGTTTGTGTTGTGGCTCGTATAAAACGCTGCTGTGCGCTGTGTGTGGCGCAGGTTGGGTTTTTATGTGGATGAAATTACGCACGCTGCGAAAAAATTCACTCCACGTCAGGACGTGAGCTGGACGATGGTTGAGGAGATATTTATTCTTATCAATGAAAATCAGATGTGATCAAAGCCCAGACTCACTCTGATCACATCCGTCTGCTAAGTTTTGATTTTTATTGTAGGGAAACGTGAGAAGCTTTTGGTGGATAAATGGAATTACGCGCGTCCCGCGGTCCAGCACTGTGGGTTGGAGATGCGTCTGAGATGAGTGTGGTCTCCACTGATCATCAGTCAGTCAATCAATCAATCAATGAATCCAGAAGGTCTCCACACGTTGAGTCTCAGACTGTTAGAAGTAAACCACTGACTCCTCCGTCCTGCTCTCGTGAGGACGAACACGCCTTTTCTCCTCGCTGCAACAGTGACGTCTTCTCTTTCCCCTGGTTCGGAGCTCATACATGAATTACACATCAGCCTCGTTCACACACACACACACACACACACACACACACACACACGAGTGCCGCTCTCTCTCTAATGCCTCTGATCATCTCTGAAGTTTCTCCAGAAAGCAGCAGATTTTTTCTTCCCCTCCTCCTCCTCCTCCTCCTCCTGCTGCTGCTGAATGAACGGGCTGTGCGGTTCTCTCCCCCCAGCAGCAGCAGCAGCAGCAGCACATCACTCAGCCCCCTCTTCTTCAAACACACGCGCTTCAGTGGGACTCTGATGGCGATTTTTGGCCACTCAGCTCCAGCGCTGACTCTCGCACCATGACAAGGAGTCATCACCGGAGAAAATGACCGGATTATGGTCTCAGCAAGAGAGAGAGAGAGGGGGGGGGGGGGGGTCCTGAAATGAGATTTGGGACTTGTAGCTTATTGCATTAGCCTATTAAATTCCGCAGCCATAAACACAAGCGCGCGGGTGATAATAGTTGGCCTAATGCTGCAAATTAATTGCATCTATTGACCCGAGAAATGACGCACGCCAGTTTGCTGCGTTTTCAATCAGAGGCGAAGTCTCAGACACATTTCTGCTCCAAATGAGGCTCTGATTGACTCTTTTCATTACCCGAAAATTGGCCCCAGACCATCGCTCTGCGCTGCGTGGAGGCCTTTTTTTTAACCTCCCCTCCTCTGTCAGAGAGAGGAGGAGGAGGAGGAGGAGGAGGAGGGAGACAGAGCGGAGGAGGACGGTGCATGAATTGGCTCCAACTTGTCTAATTTGAGAAGAAAAGCTGATGCACAAACATCCATTCACTGCCGTGTTCCTCCGTGTGCTGCAGCAGTGACCTGGTGACTTTCTCTCTCTGAAGTTCTCCCTGACAGGGATGCTTCTCATAAGTCCTGTGGTTGATGCAGAGGACAAACGTGTGGACAGGTGTCCTTGCCCTTTTTTTTTTTTTTTTTTGGTTTGTTTGTTTTCTTGCACGTGCAGCAGAGACATCTGGAGTGTGAGCTGGAGGTGAAGCCCAGTCCACAGCCTGCAGCACGCTCACACCTGGAGTCAGTGTGCAGCTCTGACAGCTTTCAAGTATCTGTCTCTCAACCCTCTCTGCGTCTCAGTTTCTCAGCTGATCGATATCTCCTCTCACCTGAGGGCGCAGGTGGTGGGAGCGAGTGCTCCGCAGAGAGAGCGATGGTGTGATAAAGTCAGGAGAGGAGAGCAGTGCAGATGACATGGACGACTGCCCTCCTTGTGTGTCTGTCTTTTCTCTTCTGCGGCTGCTGTTTGCTCTTGAGCCCCACCCCCCCCTCACTCACCCACCCTCCCCAAAAAACCCACTCTAATCCCCTTTTTCCAAAATGACATAGTCGATCGGCCCCGGCTGTTGATTCTCCGGCTTAATTATTAAAGATTACTGATACTCCGGAGAGGTGTGACGAGCATGTGACCGCCTCGCATTGATCCTCACAGAGAGGGAGGGGGATGACAGGGATTTGAACCTTCTCTGCCTCTGAGCTATTACAATGTGGAGATAGTTCTGCATCATTAATATTCATGCATTATTCACAGCGGTGGCTGTGTTTCCCTTTTGATGCTTTAAGAAAATATTAGCATGAAAACACTTCGGAGGCTTTGAACTCCACGCTGGGTCTTTGGGATCCATACCACCACCACCACCGCCGCCTCCTCCTCTGCTTCTTCTTCTTCTTCTGGAGGTTGTTAAGTGAAATCAAAGTGTTTTCAGCTGGTGTGAAGAGTTTATTCTCAGTGTCCACTTCGGGTGTGGAATATTTCATAAAAGCAGAGACGATGTGAGGTCCCCTGCCATGCATCACCCCCCGCTCTTACACACCGGCCGTCAGTTTTATGCCATCAATCATGCGGCAATGCAAGGCTGCTCCTCAAACTCAAGGATTCACTTTGTACACGAGCGTTAGTCTGAACTAATGTCTGTCACCAGATCAGTCGGTGCAGGAGCATGTGTTGTTTTCTAATGTCTTCACATACGGTTCAAGAGGCTGTCATGCTGCCTGTCTAAACACATCTGCAGCGCTGTGACTCCAGCTCTGCAGCTCTGTCGGCTCTCAAAGTGAAGTGCCCATAAAAAGCTGAGATCTGTGTGTGTGTGTGTGTGTGTGTGTGTGTGTGTGTGCCAGAGAAAACAAAAGTTTTCAAATCAGAGAGCGAGCTGCAATCAGCTACCTCAGCGCCCCGAAGGAGAGCGAAGGACTTATCGTGCTGTATAAACAAACCGCAGCAGCGTGTAGGCGTCCTGTGTTGTAAGAAGGTGAGGATGGACTGAGAGAGGAGGAGAAGAAGAAGAAGAGAGAAGAAGAAGAAACAGTAGGAGAAGAGCAGCCCTCCAGAGAGCAGAGACATTAAAGGCTGCTGTATGTCGAAGCATTGAAGGTGTGGTGGCAGTGTTTAGATTAGGACAGTGTGTGTGTGTGTGTGTGTGTGTGCTGCGCTGCTTTATCTATTCATGTGAGTCCTGTGAAGTTTTCCCAGTCGGTGTTTTGTGCGATAATGTGCAAACAGAGCCGGGCTGAACCGGCCCGGGCTCCACTTTGTGCTGAGCAAGGAGTGGGTCACAGGTCCTCAGAGGGAAAGAAAAACACAACTGTTAAGACTTAAGACAACACAACCTCTCTGTGGACTGTGTGTTCGCACAATACACCTCTGTGTGTGCAGGCAGAGAACCCCACTCTGTGTGTGTGTGTGTGTGTGTGTGTGTGACTGTCGGTGTGGACGTCTCACAGACAAAGCTATTCTGAAACTGGACAGAGCGGCTGAAGTTTAAGCTAACAGAGCACTGGTAACGTGTGTGTGTGTGTGTGTGTGTGTGTGGGGAGGGGTGGGGAGTGTGTGTGTGTGTGTGTGTGTCGGGGGGGTTGTACTTTGCTTTTCTGGGCACCTCTCTCAGAGCTTTCTCTTCGAACCTCAGTGCATTCCAGCTTCTCCCTGCTTAAGCAAACAGAGCAGAGCGCTCCGCCGCCGCTCGCCGTGGCCGCCACTCTCCTCCTCCTCCTCCTCCTCCTCCTCCATCCTCCTCCCTCCTCCCTCCCCTCCTGCGAGCCTCCGGGCACGTTGGGCAACTGATACTGTAGACTTCGGCATTCCTCATCCTGCAGCAGGATTAGTGAATCCGTGTCAATCGGTTGCTAAACCATGCAGAAGAGTTTCTGAAGCAGAAAAGGAGTCGTGGAGAAGGAAGGACGAGGTCTGAACTGATGTGCTTCCTCCTCCTCCTCCTCCTCCTCCTCCTGCTGCTGCTGCTGCTGCAGAGTTAATTGATTGGTTAATGAACTTGTATTATACACTGGGGGGGTTGGCACAGAGGGTTTTATGAGCTGTTCCAGTACCAGCGCTCCTCTGCAGCCGTCTTAACAATCAGGTGCTCCGAGAAAGTTTCTGAGAAAAACTGCGAAGAGGGATTTCCACCCTAATCCTCGAAATCTGTGAGGAATGTCAGGTCAGAATATGGCAGCGTTTGTGCAGACCCCAAGGCGCTTCTTCTTCTTCTTCTCTTTCTGATTGCACGTTCTCCCACA
>JAFHLA010000091.1:920000-1085577 GCA_021432705.1 Caranx ignobilis
ACAGTGAGGTGCTACCGTGAGTCACGTGATTTACGTACAGCGTCGGCTATGAAACAGTGAATTCACACGCTGAAGCAGCAGACGTTCCTGATGTCACACGGCGGTTATCAGTCAGCAGCAGCAGCAGCAACTGTGTACTTCGCCAGTGACATATTTGACTTTTGTGTCTTGGTCCTGCTGCTGAGAGTATTATGTATTAGGGAGATTTTCATTAAGCGCTCACTGTATTACTGTCTAGACGCAGTATTTTTCCAAGGATAACACACAGCTGAGCACAAGTGGAAAAAGCCCGTTGCTAAGCAAAATGTTATTAAAGGTTTTCATATCAGATCACAGACTCAAGTGAAAATGGTCGACTCGAATCAGACTGAGCGCTGACACAGAAAAGGACTTGTATACAGTTGTACTTCGCCACTGGACATTGAACTTTAACTGCGTCTGGTAAGACATGTATGGCAGCCTGTGAAGTCCTGTTCAGCTGCCATTCAATACTAACATCAGAAAGATGTTTATTTAGCTTTTTTACTTCATTTGTGTGCATCCTCAGCTCCTCCTGTACATCAATGCATGTTGTGCAGTGAATTTCTATATGTGACAGACATGGAACTACAAAATAAAAGCATCTGTGTAAAAAATTACAGATCGAACCTATAAAATCATGTGATATATTGACATATACATCGAGCCCATCTGACCCTAACCCCTAATATAGGGACATATCATGTCATTTAATACTTTTCTCTGTGGGTGCACATTCAAAAAAAAAAAATCTAGGTTTAAATTTCAAATTAAAAGTCCCCTCTGTATTCGATATGAACCTAACCTGATTGAAAACCTCTCCGTTTCCTCTCCGTCTGTCAGAGCAGAGAGTAAAAAAAAAAAAAAAAAAAGTGCTCCCAGAAGTCCACACACACTCTGTCTCAGGTCGGGGGTTAAACGTACGGCGAGGCGATCCGTCGCTGGGTGTGGAAAACATTTGCAGACAGCTGTAGATCAGTAGGTCACTGTCAGCCAGCGGCCTCCACACAGACCTGGTCTGCAGGCCACAGCTATGTATGTATTAATGCACCTCATTACAGGCCTTTGAACGCAGCACCGCAGGTCGCCCCATGAATTATGGATTCCAATACAGAGATACAGGCCTGAGTGTGTGTGTGAGACTGCCACCGTTTATATCTCACTCTTTTCACTTTCACACACACACACACACACACACATATATATAGTGACAGACAAACACACACATTTTCAATCTTCCCAGATATCGTCTCTTTTATTTTTCTTTTCTTGGCATCTGTTCAAACCTCCATCAGTATCTGATCCTTTTGATTGCTGCTTGTTCTGCCAGTTTCAGTCTAATGATGTTTTTGCAACACACACACACACACACTGACACACACACACACACACATATATGTCCTCTGCTCTACCTCTGGCTGTGATTCAGGACGGCTCTCGGGCTGTTGGCTGACAGCGGCGTTGACATACGGCGGGTTTTTAATTACAAAGCTCCCCTTAAGGAAATTGTTGAGATACTTAACAGATAAGGCAGACACGGAGGGGAACAAAGAGGCTCGTTGTGTCGTATCAGGAGGACCGCTTTGGAGGGCGCGCAGGGAGGAGGAGTAGGGGAGGAGGGGTGGGTCTAAGTCAGCTGGAGCGGCAGACGAATGTGACAAAATATTTTTGTGCCGTGAAGTGACTGGTTGAAGGTGTTTTATTGAACGTTACGTGTCTCCTTTCAACCACCTCCCTCCCTCTCTCCCCTCCCTCCCTCCCTCCCTCCCTCTCTCCCTCTCTCTCTCTTTCCCTCTGGCTGACACCTGGATTTACAGCCACCGTTGGTTTAATTACATAATTTTGACTGAATTGTTGTGATGGATGGTGATTATAAAATGAAGCCAATATACACTGTCCTCCAGCATGTATAAACATGTTTTCATGTGTGTGTGTGTGTGTGTGTGTGTGTGTGAGTGTGTGAGAAAGAGAGAGAAAGAGTCTGTGTGAGAGAGGGTGTGTTGGACTCTGTACAGCTCGGCACACAACCTGCCATCTGTTTGCCTCTGCCAGCAACAAAATACACTCTTCCAGTGGGGTTGGCTCAAAGCACACACACACACACACACACACACACACACACACACACACACACAAGGCGCAGAGAGACAGACAATCCAGGTTTGATCTGTCCCACCCATCACTCACCCTTTTGACTCCCCCCTCTACACCCCAAATGGCTCCTCAGCCACACACACACACACACACACACACACACAGATCACCTATATACATCTGAGCCTTATGGGAAATAAGATTGATGCAACATACAAGAAGATGTGACGTCGACCAGATGATCACAGACCTTTGTGGAGGTGTGAAGGAGGAGGGATGTCAGTGATCACCTGTGTGTGTGTGTGTATGTGTGTGTGTGTGTGTGTGTGTGGTCGTTGTGTAACCGGACAAGGTGATCGTCTCACTCTGGCACTTCCTGGAAACTCCTGCAGGAAACATGTAAACATGACCCAGAGGAGCTCCAGTAGGTGACGACGAATATGGGCTGATATTGAAATTGTATGTATCCATCTCTCTCTCTCTCTCTCTCTCTCTCTCTCTCTCTCTCTCTCTCTGTCTATGTCTCTCTCCCTCTCTCTCTCTGTGACCACTAACCAGAAGCAGAGCTGTCCTGTCTGGCTCTGCTGCACCCCATTTACATTTCTGTGAATGGAAACAGGGAGCCAACAGACAGTGTTCGACATTGTGTGTGTGTGTTGGGGGAGAGAGAGAGAGAGAGAGAGGGAGGGAGGAGGGAGGGGAGGGAGGGAGGCAGTGAGTGTGTCGGGGTATGTGTGCACCTCTTTGCCCATGAGTGTGTCTCTCTTTCATCTTCCTCCTTCTCTCTCTCTTCTTGTGGTCACATTCACACATCTGCTCCACTTTCTCTTCTTCTTCTTCTTCTTCTTCTTCTTCTTCTTCTTCTTCTCGTCTGCCAGGACAAATTCGAATTTGCTTTATTAGCCCGACCCTAATTAAGCTCCGTCCTGCCTGAGCAGGTTAACACGGCTTTACAGTACAAGTATAGTAGTAACATAGTTTTCCTTCCTCCTCATTTTCTCTCTGTCTGTCTTCCTCAGCTGATCCATCCATCCATCCATCCATCCATCTTTGTTCAAACAGACCCTGGGTCTCTCTCCTCACGCCCTCACATGCGCTTCTGTTTAAAGCCCCCCCCCCCCTCGCACATCCAGGGCAGCTGACACATCTAATGTTGAAACCAAACTCAGCTTCCATCCCTCCCACGTCTTCCCTCTCTCTCCCTCCCCCCTCCGTCACCCCAACTCTCCCCTGTTATTTTGCCAGGAGAGCTAAAATAATAAACCCTTGTGCCGTCTGCAGGGCGTAATGGAAGCCGTTTTTTCTCCCTGGAAAGAGGAGAAAGGCTTGAGCAGCGACAGAGGAGCCGACTGCAGCTTTTTAGGTCTCTCTCTCTCTCTCTCTCTCTCTTTTTTTTTTTTTTAAATTACCCACGTCAGAAAATTTTTCAGAAACTCCCATGAAATGTTATTTTTGACTGTGGTGTATCTGGTAATTGGCTGCATTTTTTCCTCGTGTGACAACTCTCTCCTGGTCGCGGGCTCGGGCGGCGTGCCGTGGTTTATCTGCTGTGTATCACCGACCACATCGCTGTTTATCCAGGGAGGAGCTCTGTGCCTCTGTGTGTGTGTGTGTGTGTGGTCGTTCTTTTTAAGCATCACTTGCTCGCCAGCCTCTTCCAGGGTCGTGATATCATCCGTGACCTTTATCGACCTGATAAGGACACGTTGCAGGAACAATGATAGAGCTGAGCGGCTCCTTCAGTAGATTCTCTGAGTCCCTGCTGAGCCCGTGGCCTTTAGCTGACACAAACTATAAAGTCTGACATCGTCAGAGAGCCGCAGGAATAAATCCACCCTGAGACGCCGGAGGTTAATGTTCGCTGCAGTGTTTCTGCTGCTCACGTCCTGACAGCAGACTGTGAAATGGCTCTAGTACCTCATGGTTTCTGGAGTGGTCACTTTGGTGTGTGTTCTTCTCATTGATATTGATTTTATACAACAGTTAAGGTTAAAGTTCATTCAAGCTCCATATTTTACACTTTTTCTGTTTTATCTGAAGTGTTGATCACGTGTGACGCACAGTGCCGTCGCGAGGAAACTCCCATTAAACATTAAAACGTAGCAGGAGCTTGTATAGGACACGGTGGAGTGGAGCAACATGCAGGCGCACCCACTGTGGTAATTGAAGCGGTTACCATAGCTATGTCGGGGGTGGGGGGGGGTCGTCCGCGGATACAGACAATCATCATCATCAGATGTTTGAGTTCGTTCGGTTGAGTCGTTGTCGTTGTTGTTTTCATCCTATTGTGCATTGTTCAGCCGATGATGGTGGAGATGTCTGTGTGCTGCGAGCGAAGGCCGAGGCCTGGAGGGAAGACGGAGGGAAGACGGAGGGAGGGAGGGATGGATTAGAGGCTTTCCTGCTCTCATAAGCAAACACTGCCCGACACAGCAGACTTTTCTTTTCACTTTCTCCTGTATAGAGAGGAAATATGGACACAGAGTGAAGGTGTCAGTGTTGGGTGGTGTTGGAGCAGGCCGCTGCTGGTGGAGGTGTTGGTGTTGGTGCTCCTGGTGATCAGAAGCACATGTTACGGCTGCACGGTTTCACGTGGAGAAGGTAACAAGAGCGAGGCGGAGAGACGGGCCGACGCACTCCCACCGCACTAATAAACAGCATCATAAACAGAGCAGTAAACGCTTTCATGTCCTGCTGATCCCAAACCAGCCACACACACACACACACACACACACACACACACCTCCACCTTCACAGATCCAGGCTGCTGGCTTAAAGCTGAACTTGATTTAGGAGGGTTTTATGAGATCAGGACCAAACTGTTTAGTTCTGGGTCAGTTTTTTTTAAAAATCTTCTTTGATTTGATGCAATAAAAATAATTTCAGCAGTTTTTTTTATTTACACACACACACACACACATTTACACACACACACACACACACTACCAGAGATAAAAATACATTATGTTTGAACTTTTTAAATAAGTTTCCAGGACAAACACAAAGAGCGTGACCTCACAGCGTCGGCTTTAAGCCTGTGCAGGTTGGTTTTTTGTTGTTTTGTTTTTTTACGGTGGGTGCCGTCTATTTCCTGGTGCTGCTGGTGTTTATTTAAAGTGAAGAAAACATGTAAAAGGTGGATAAAGGGCTCCTTCTTAGTGATGCTTGACAGATTAATTAGCAAAGTCTCGATGAGGTTTTAACTTTGAGCTCAAAGCTTCTCTTTGTCGCCATTGTTAACTTCAGTGAAACACAGAGTCAGTGTGAGAGAGAGTAAACACGATTACTGGAGCTTTTTTTTTCCTTCGTATGGGGATGAATGCACAACGCCGCTGTGTAGGTTTGCAACGTTGCTACGGCGACACAGCGCTGCAGTGTGTGTGTGTGTGTGTGTGTGTGTGTAGGTGTGGGTGTGTGTGCTCAATCAGAAGACAGAAGTGTGTCTTTGGATTGATCACACTTCATGACACTGATGTCTCTGTCACCTCACACACACACACACACACACACACACACTGCTGTCACTGTGGGGGCAGGTCGTCCCAGCTGGAGAGTATCAGAAGTTGTGTGTCAGTGTGTGTGTGTGTGTGTGTGTGGAGGGGGGAGGTGAGGTTGCACTTGCCACACTGAGAGGTCAGGGCAGGGTCGTGGTCGGGGTCACCAGAGGTCAAAGTTGAATGTTTTGATCGTGCGTCTCCTCCTCGTGTCCAGAGACGGATTCTCTCTCTCCGCTGGTTCTTGATGAAACGTCCTCAGGCGTCAAACTCTCTGTTCTTGAAACGAGGAGCTGGATTTAAGACAGAAACCTTCGCTCCATCTTCACTTGAACTCAACTCGTCTCTTTTCCACCGTTCAGCTCCAGTGTCTTGTTTTTTCCCGACCCCCTCCCCTGATTCAGCATCGCTCTCAGGATACACTAATGCTGCTGATCCAGCATCAGCTTTAGCCTCGTGTGAAGTCATCTGGTTCCCCGGTGGGATCAACATCCTGCACAGATGATTCTTTATCTATCGCCTCTGAAAGTTAAAGAAGAGACCGAATGCCCCCCCCTCCCCCCCAGCCTCCGGGGTCCGAAAAAAAAAAAAAAGCCCGAGCGCCCTCTAATCAGATTGGTTCCTCTGCGTTGTTTAGGGAAGTGTGATTATGTTGTACGTGTGGCGCTCACACACACTCCTCAGACATCCTGGCTTTTGTGTGGGTCGAGCTTCTTACACTTGTCTGTTGAATTGAAACTAGGCCAGTTCGTCTTTGGAATGACAATTACTGTGGACCAAGCCCAGGCCCTGTTCTGAGGCTGCAGGGATGGAGGGGGGGGGGGGGGGGGGGGGGGGGGGGGGGGGGGGGGGGGGGGGGGGGGGGGGGGGTGATGATGAGGGTATGAAAAGAGGAAAGACGATTGGGCGCTGCCAAGATGCTCTGGATGTACAGTAGCTTCCGATGCTCGTTAACGCAGCCGAGCAGAGTGGGGGAGGCAGGAGGAGGCCAAGGGGGGGGGCTGGCACAGGCCGGGGCGGGATGTTTAGAGGCAACGTCCATCTTTAACTTGATTTTTTTAGCAGCTCTTTTGATAAAGGGCTGCTCAGCTCGGCAAAGAATAGAGAGGCAACAAGCTGGGGAAACCCTCCCTCCTCTTGCCTCCCTCCCTCCCTCCCTCCCCCTCCCTCTGTCTCTCTCCTCTTTTCTCCTCTCCTCCTTGATCTCTGCCGAGCCATCCCTCCTTTTCTCTCCATCTCCTCCTGGCAGGCTCCTCTGCAAACGGTGTGAGGTTGTCAGGCTGGCCCAGATTAAGGGCATTGTCCAGAGGTATTTACATCCGGCCAAACCATATTAAACAGAGATTAGACTCTTTCACTGCACAGTCAGGAAGAAAGAGGGAGAGAAGCCGGAGAGGGAGCTTTTCCAGGACGAGCAGGATTTCTACAATTGGCATAGCTGTGAAATGGAGGAAGAGAAATGTGCTCTGTGTGGAGGTGATGGTTGTTGTTGTGAAGAGGAGGAGGGGGGGGGGCTGCACAGATCCTGTTTGAAGGTCATGTGATGCTGGCTTGTCTGAGGGGGTGTGCACGGTGCCAAACAGTTGGCAGCAGCCGCCCACTTTTTTTTTTTCCAACAAAACCGTACGGAGGCAGAAGAATCTGTCGGTGGGACGAGCTGCAGGAGGAGGGGGGGGGGGGGGGGGGGGGGGGGCGTCTCGGTCTGGACACGGGCGTCTGCAGCTCCGTGGTCTGACTTTCTGGTTCAGAAGAAGCAGGAGAAGCTGGTGCACGAGGAAACGCTCGAACTTTTACATTTTCATAGTTTTTCCGTGAAAGATTTGTGCAGATTTTACAGTTTTGTCTGCTCCAACATGAACTTTACCTCCATGTGCTCACAGATGTAGAGACCTACTCCTGCCACCACCACCACTGTACACACCCACATACCATCCTCGCTCCCAGCTTCACACACACACACACTCACCAATTGGCCGTGAGCGATCATCAAAATGTGGAAAGTATTTGCCGTCGCTGTTGTGGAGGAAGGAGTCAGGAATCTTTTCTTTGTTTGTTCTTTCAGCAGCAGAAACAAACAGCTAATGAATGACCTGTAATAACAGTGAAAGTGGCCGTTGGTCAGTGAGTTAACAAACTCTCCGCCGGTTTGGACGGCAGACGTTGGAGACGTCGGGCTGGTTGTTTTGTAGCTGAGACGACGATGGAGCTTGATAAAGACGAACGTCTCCTTCGTCCATCTGGAATCCATCGCTTTGAAACACAGATATGGTTCAAAAAGACTCAGTAAAAATACCTGTTAAAGACCGAGGGTCCTGTAATCTTTTACTCTTTACGATCGCTCTCGTCGGCCTGTTTAAACCTGCGGGTGGATGATGATGCGTTATGCAAAGCAGCCGAATGAGAAGACGTCACTCTGAGCACAGCTCCATAAATCAGCCCTGAGAACCAGCAGGACGCGTTGAGGAGGCTCATAAATTGGCAAAACGTTCTTGTTTTTGTGAAGACGTCAGGTGTTAGTGAGGAGCCACAGGTTCGGTGTTTTCGTCTCCTCCAGAGCAGAAAATGAATTCATCCGACTCCCACCGCACTGATGCCGCAGTTTGGCTGTTTTATACCGACAGATGTGAAATTCAGAAAACAGCAGAGCCAGGCACTGCATGTTAAAGAGGACTGCACACCAACTATCAGGCCTGTTAAAAAGTGGAGTCGCCTCGTTTGTCTTTAATTTGCAGTAGATTGGTGTCAGGAAGCTTTCGTAAAGTCGGGCCTGAAGGAATGTGAGGCCGTGGTGCGTGTGCAGATTTGTCATGTAGAAATTAGAAAATACCTCCGTTTCTTTCTCTTTTTTTACTTTTTAATCTGCACTTGCTCCTGGATTTGTATTAAAGCAGACAGTGTTCAATGAAGTGCCAAAGCTCATTAGAAACCTTTCATTATGTTGCATTAACACCAGAATCACTTGTTCCTCGGTCCGTGCGAGACTCAATTTTCTGTCGATCCTCAGTTTAATCTGTTGACGAGGAGCCTGGACCTTGTGGGTGGAGCTAAAAAAAGCAGAGAGCTGAAGGAAGGAACTTTTATAAACCCAAACACAGACTCGTGTGTGTGTGTCTGTGTCTCTGTGTCTGTTTTAAAACTTCTAATCGAAACGTCACACGTGTTCCCTCTCATGACCTGATACGTCAGCAGCCATGGCGACAGCTCCTCGTTCTGGTCTACACGCCTTCCTGTTCCTCCAGCATCTCTCATTCAGACCCTCAGTGTGTGAGACTATGTGTCTGTGTGTGTGTGTGTGTGTGTGTGTGTGTGTGTGTGTGTGTTAGAGAGGCAGGCGGCGGTGGAAAGGCTTCCCCACATAAAGAGGCCTTTTCATCCCTGGGGCCGCAGTCTGCCACCGGGCCCCTGGAGAAGTTTGTAGAGGATAAATAAACCTCTTCAGACGCACAGAAAAGATGGAGTCTATAAGCGGAGCATTAACAGATAGCAGCAGCAGCAGCAGCAGCAGCAGCAGTGGCGGTGGCGGTGGCGGCGGCGGCGGTGCAGTATCTCAAAGAGAGACTTATATGATTCTGAAGGGCTATTTGTTATGATATTGAGCCGAGAGGGTAAGAAGGGCCAGAAGGGCAGGGGCCTCTTGATTTATGGAGTGACTGTCCAGCCCTACACACACACACACACACACACACACACACACACACACACACTTCCTCGTTTACAATCACAGATGCACACACACATTCGAACATATATCCGAACCCACATTCACATTTACACACATATGCACAAAAAGTACATATCACACATTGCTTCCAGCTGGACCCAGGTTCCGGTGAGAGTGCCCCCCCCCCCACAGCCACATAGCACACACTCTCCCCTCCACACACACTCCGGGCAGCCAATAGCTCACATATGCCGCACCGGACGAGGAAACAGCAGGAACGTCTAGATGTTGATGTGGAGTTGGACGCAGCAGCTCCAGCAGCTCCAGCAGCAGCAGCAGCAGCAGCAGCACAGCAGCAGGCTTTCATTTATCTGCTACGTTCAGGTCTGATTTATTCATGAAGCGCTTTTATATCAAACAGGTCTGTCATCAAGTGGCTCAGGGAGAATAAAGAACGCAAAGACAAAAAGATTTAGAATGACAAATGATCCCAGATGAAGCCTTTGAATTAGTGTTGTGTTTTTTTTTTTTTTTTTAAATCCTGTGGTGGAAAAATACCTACAGGAACCATCTCCTGGTGAGGCAGCGGAGGAGGAGGAGGAGGAGGAGGAGGAGGAGGAGGATTCAGTATCTGACATGTGGCCCCCGCTGCTAATTAGATGCAGCTTCTTTTTATTTCCCTGTTTGTCTTTGTTCATTTAGTTGTTTCTTTGCAAAGTGATTTTTAAAGAGGTTCCAGCACAGACACATTTTCAGCACTTCAAACTTTGTATTTGAGACTTTTACAGTCCTGCGCTGGTGTAAAATATCTCCCTCAGAGGGTTTTTTCATTAGATAATTAGCATTGACAGTAAAAAAAAAAAAAAGCATTTGTACCTCCCCATATAAAGCCTTAAGTAGAGTAATGAATCTTCTTGAGTGAATAAACATCTTTAAGAGCATCTGCTTCTCCACAGCTGAAGGGCTGTTAGCATCAGATTAAAAAGCTTCAGTTGAGTCTGAATCATCATTTTGCATGTGACGACGACGACGACAGCACAGAGGCGTTGTTCTTTTTCTAATGTGTTGATGTCAACTGCCGTGTGAAATATGCAAAGCAGCTGCGGGGAAACTCCAGATGCGGTTTTTAGTGCTCAAGGTGCTCCTCTGCATGCACCTTAGCAACCAGGTGAAGGTGACCCTGGATGTAGATTCAGGGCTACAGGTCAGACTGAAGCACATCAACATGAAAGTCCAACATCCTTCACTGTTGTTGTGTTTTATTTAAAGTTTCTGAATGATACGATTAAAAAATCAGAGCAGATTTCAGAATAAAACACTCAGAAACCAAATCCTGCAAGTTGTTGGATGGTGTCGTCCAGGTGGCTTGTTTGGTTGCTGCTTTGTTGTGACATCACAAAGTGACAGGAAGTCCTGACGGCTGGTTTTAAGGCTCAGTGTCTGAATACAGGCTGTGTGCATTTCTCTGTGGACTGAGGCTTTGATACTTTCACAGTATTAATATAGAACCTAGAGCTGCTTTATAATCACACTACACATGGACGTCTACCTTTATACTGTATGGACCTTTAAGACACACGTCTACCTTTATACCGTATGGAGCTTTAAGACGCACGTCTGCCTTTATACCGTATGGAGCTTTAAGACGCACGTCTACCTTTATACCGTATGGAGCTTTAAGACACACGTCTGCCTTTATACTGTATAAAGGACTTTTAAAGTTCCTGGAAACCCTAACTCCAGTCCTCCCAGGACTCCCAGTTTGATTTCACCCTCGCTCCTTCTCATTACGTCCTGACACTTCCACATGTTCTCACCTGGAAACGACCACAGTCCACAACCACACAGGAATGTAAAGTGCTCATGAGCTCATTAGGAATTCCTCTTTTTAACATATTTCTCAGTGACGCACTCACATGAGCCCATTTCAAAGAACCGTCTCCTGTCAAGGTGATCAAACCTGTGACCTCACGTTACGCAGGGCGGCCACCCCCACCCCCACCCCCACTGCCACCCCCCTGAAAGCTTGTAACAAGGCCGCTACAGTCTCCACTAAATCTGTCCTGAAAGGTTGTGCGGTGCCACACAGTGAAGCCTTTCAAACCAAATCCACTTTTATTCAGAACAGCTTCTCTTTTTTTTTACACTCTCACATTCACATCTACATTTCAAAGTACAGGATCTGAAGCAGAAACGGATATTTTGTCATTGATGGTGACCAGGAAGAAGAGGCTTTGCTCTTTTGTGTGACACCTGAGAAATTGATTTTTTTTTTTTTATAATATATATCTATATATTAACGTATGAGTTTTATATCTTTGTTTTGTTTTTGTTCTCTCAGTAAATTGCATTTGTTTAGCCTCCGGCAGCGTCGACATCCAAGCGGAGCACAAATGTTCCTCGTATCCGTTTATCCTCCCTGGATCAAAGCAGAACTGTTTCTTTCTGCAGCAAGATCAGAAAAAAAAACACTGCATTGTTCTGCATTGTTAATAAATCCTAATTTCATTAGCTGTAGTGTCACATCCTTACAGATGTAGTCGTTTTAAAAAGGCAAGTACACTCAGAACACAGGTTGATATTTAAAGGACTAGTTCACCCGATACAGAAAAGAAGAGATCAAGTTAACACGTGGTAAATCTCCGTGGTTTGATACTGTTAGGTGTAAGTGAGACATTTGGGTGAAGTAACACTTTAAACAGGAAATATGTGCCAATAACACAAAGAAGCAGCTCCAGTCGAGGCTGCGTTCAGAGCTGCCAGGGGGAGGCTGTGCTTGAGCGTTCAGGCCCCATAAAGCCAGAGTGAGCTATGAGTCTCTGGAGATTATTATATCTACCTCATAAAGCCCAGTTCCCCATGTTTAAGACCTGAAGATATTCTAAGACCCGTTTTTTCTTCGTCCCTTTCTTTCACATAAGGTCATAAGTAATACAGCAAAGTAGCGAGTCATTCATGCTGGGTTTGGATTTATGCTCGTCTCTGTGTTTTTCTGCTTTTTTTTTCCTGAATGGGTCTTTTTGTTTGGAGGGAGTAGAAAAAAAGAAGTGTTGTAAATATCGTTGTCAAAGCCGGAGGCCGCGCAGGGACGCTGCTCAGTTATGTTAAACACATTATTGATTTAACATCTCAGGCTGTAATAAGACAGAGAAAACAATTCACAACTCATCCATTCACTTCGCTTTGGTTAGGAAAAAGTCCTCTCAGGAGGGAGTTCCTCGTTTCACTCGCGTGTGTGTGTCACTACATACATGCTGTCGCACGCTGGGCTCTCTTCACTGGAGCACAGCAGGAACTCACACTTGGGTTTTCAGTCGTTGTTTTGTTGTTGTTGTTGTTGTGGGAGGATTCCTGAAGCCTAAACTAAATGTGACTTTTTGGCAACGTTACCTGCTGGTTCACCTCCGTCTGTCTGCAGCAGCAGCCGCCCGCCTCACGCTGGAGGAACGCATCTATAATTTAGATCACCTATTATGCATTCCCCGTGAAGATTGTCTCGTCTGGGCCGCCGCCGATTTCAACTTTCCCTCTCAACTCCAATTTTCTAATCTTAGTTTCGAAGCTGCGTTCACGTCCGCCGCCTGTCAGCGAGTCTCTGTGACGCTGCTGCTGCCCTGCTCTCAGCGGGTCAACAGTGGGTGTGTTTGCCATCATAAATCACGCTCTTAACACACCTCATTCAGTCTTTCCCGTGGGTGGGTGGGTAGGTGGGTATAGGTGGGTGGGTGTGCAGGGTTTGTGCGTGCGAACAAGTGCAAGTTGTGTACTTTGTTGCCCAAGCAGCTCCATTCAAAGGCTGCGGCCGCCTGCGCTCTTGCATATGTGAAAGTATGCAGGCGTTTGTGTGCTCACAAGTGTCCTTGTGTGTGTGTGTGTGTGTGTCCTTCATTTGAATGGTTGCCAAACCGACCAGAGCCTGCAGGAGGTTGTCTTGTGTGTCTCTCCCTGATGGCAGTGATGTGTAATTGAGGTCGGGATGAGGAGACACCTCTGATGGAGGGACGGGTGGAGAGACAAAGGGACCCAGTGTTTATTTAAATCCAGACGTGTCCCTCGGTCTCTGCTCCGTCCTCCTCAGCCGAGGCCGGCATCCTCAGCGGAGCCAGTAAACATGTTGATTTTTCCCTGGCTCCGACCGAGCTGGCACACGGAGGTCGTGGAGTAAATGAGCTGGTGTTTGACATGGAAGGTTGAAGGAGGAGGGGGCGTCTCCACACAGTCCACATCTGTCCTCCTCCTCTTCTTCTTCTTCTTCTTCATGCTGAAATAAAAAATGGCACTCTTCTTATTTCCAGTGGTAGATCAGCTGAAAGCTCGCCAGAGGGTCAGTGGTCACTTTTGTGCAGCTCCAAGTAAAAACGTATGAACATGTCTGTCTCTCATCTCACAAACCACCGTCTTCTTCTTCTTTTTTTCTGTACAGACTCTGTGTCCAGCGAGTCAGCCTTCCTGGAGGACTATGTCCTGGGCATGGGGGACACACTGGAAATGTCATGTGACCTTGAAGACCACTCGGAGCCTGTCGTCTGGTTCAAAGACGGCATAGGGCTGGCGCCTAGCAACCGGACACGGCTCGGTCAGAGGATGCTACGCATCATCAACATGTCGTACGAGGACTCGGGCGTGTACTCGTGTCGCCTCGCACACAGCAACACGCTGCTCAGCAACTACACCATCAGGGTGACAGGTGAGAGGAAGTTACTTCAAAATAAAGCGTCATGAGCCAGGAAACGTTGTGTGCTTACCGCTCCTTTTTGCACGGTGGATATAATAGTGACTTAAACTACATCACCATTTCCAGTGTGATGCATGAATGCTGCAGGATGCAAGGTGAGAATATGGAGAGAGATTAAGAGATATAAATAACTTTTTCTGCAGCAGTGAACTTTAAATCAGCGATGTCCTTGTTTTTTTTTAAAGATACTTGAGTAACTTGCAGAAACACACACTCGGGCTGCAGCCTGTGGAGCTCCGAGAAACACCTCCCTCCTGGGTTTTCTACCCAACTGACTGACAAGTGAGAATCAAAGTGCCTCCCATCAGTCGACACTGGACGTGACAGAAAAACAATGAAAACTTAGCTCAGGAGGAAAGTTTTATCATTTCTTCCTCCTGCTCGGCTTTAGCTTCCAGTTAGCTACCTGCCAAGCCACACACACGCGCGCACGCACACACGCCAGGCTTCATGCTGATCCCTCCTCCTGACGCACAGTCGAAGGTGAAATTAATTATCGTCCGAGGGAACGATTTCAACAAGTGTGAGATGCAGAATGAGCTCTAATAGGAATGAAGGAGGGGGGTAGGGCAGGAGGGGTGGGGGGTGGGGGTGGGGGTGGGGGTAGGGGGGGCAGCAGCTCAAGAGCCGGGCGGCTTTTCCCGTAAAGCTCATGGACACCAGCTGAAAGTGTTATTGACAACTAATTAGAAAGCAATTAGCACAAAACATTTCATCATTGAAAACAGATGGGGTGGCAAGAAATGAGAGAGTTCACTCACTCTCAACCCGCCACCACCATCCGCCTCACACACACACACACACACACACACACACACACACAGATGCATGTGTTTGGCTGGAAGCCGGGAAGAAAATGGCCTTTTCCAGGACTGATCAGACGTGGGCAGTGTCTCCTCATGGACCCACATATCAGCTCCAGACTGCAGGAGGACACACACACAGACACACACACACACACACACATTGCTGATTTAAAGGGGAACAGACCATCCATCTTTCTGAGCCGTGCTCAGCTTGTTAAATCAGATTTAGTTTTCTTTTAAACAAGTGTAAACTGAGGTGAGATAACTGCTCTGGCTTCCAGCTCGGCTCGGCGTGTTTCAGGAGCAGAAACCACACAGGAAGTGAATTCGTCGCAGCCCGTTGTCAGACATTTCGTATCATTTTCATCATTTTAACACTCAGTACGTGTTTAAATTACCTATAAAGTCAGACTTTTTACAGTATGTGGCAGCAATATCCTGTGGAAACCGCCCGTCCTCCTCCCTCCACTCCTCAGCTCCGTCTTAAACACACACACACACAGACTATTGTGTTTTTCCTCAAATATTTGAGTAAGGTGTCAGATATTTAGGAGCAGTATCAGATTTAGCACCTGGACGGCGTCCAGACAGGGGGAAAGCAGCCAGATCCTAGTGTACACACACACACACACACACACGGTGCACGTGCTGGAAACAAGAAGCTGTAATGTGAGGAGATGAAAGAAGTTATCTACACGCTCAAGTGCATGAAAATGAAAAGTTTAAACTCTGATCTCTGAGCTCGTTCTGCCGACCTGTGTGTCTTAGCATGTGCTAACGCTAATGAACCTGCATCTCTGTTCCTTACTAGCATAACTGCTACCTTCAGTGCAAGACTCTCACAGTTGCGAACAGAACATTTTCCAATCATTTATGCTGCTTATTGTTTGCTAATTCACATTATCTGTTCATAGTTGGTTGAACTGGATCGATTGCTTTGTTTTCATGCACAAAGTTTGGTTAATATTCAAGCGCAGTCGTGGACTGAAGGGCTGGATAACAGGAGAAAACCAAACCTACGTGTGTCAGGATTTTCAGGAGCAGTTTTAGCTCGTAGTCGGGGGGGTTGTCAAGGTAACAGCTGGCTCTCATTAACGAGACCCGTGGAACTGAACCAGAGCACTTCAAGGTCAGATGGAAAATAATTACAGAGCAGCCGCGAAAACGTGTGATACAGCAAAAACTAAACAGTCGTATCTGCAGCCGAGATGTAATTAGACGCCATCTGACACGCTAACTGTTAGCGAGCGTTAGCGTCAGCCCGCTTTGCAAAGATAGAAACTAGAAACAGTTGTTTTTCTATGTGTATCTCAGTGTGTGTATCCAACATGTGCTCTCTCACACACACACACACACACACACACGAGCGTGTTGCAGCAGCAGCACTAATGACCCTCTCATTTGTACCGTCTGTGGAAATGTTTGGGTTGTAGTATCTGAGCGAGCCGCCGCCGCCGCTGCAGAGAACTGTAGACTCATTCATGAGTTTCTCAATGAGCAGAGTCACTTTCAACATGCATTCATGCATACATGTGCAGAGTGTGTGTTTCTGTGTGTGCATTTTAGTCTAATCGTACTTGTTTTTGAACACACGCCATTTAATCTCCACTGGGTATTTAACATGCACAAAATTCCTGGTTTTGTTTTTACTTTCTTTCTCTCTCTTTATTTTTCCTCTTGCGTAAAATAAATGATGTGGTACAAGGCTTCCAGATGGCGTTATCTGATGGCAGACACAGTTCAAGTAGTCTGAGGAATAAAGACACAAACTGTTCAGACCAGTGAGAGAGAAGTTTGTCTGTTTTTGTTTTCAGTCTAAATGTGAATTTCTCTCTGTTTGTTTGCTCTGTTTTAGATTCTCTGTCGTCTGGTGATGATGAAGACTATGACGAAGATCCAGAAGATGCAGGTAATGCAAATGGTGAATTCTTATTTATTCTTCTTTAAACACACCACGCTGGTTAAACACAGCTGAGAGCGTAAGACTGAAGCGACAGTGTGTGATGAGCTCATGATAAAACAAGAATGAATGAATGAATGAATGAATGAGACACAATAAGGAGCTGAAAGGAAACGTAGAAGGTTCCATTATTTTTCCTCATCAATCAAAATTTGTCAGTAAAAGTCACACGCGACCACAGAAAACAAAGCAACCTCCAGTCGCAGAGCAACACCGACTCTGTGTGTGTGTGTGTGTATCCTGTCAAAAACACAACCTGAGGTCTGTGAAGGCAGCACGGACCATGTCGTCCAGCTTAACAAGCAGCACCTGCCACACACACACACACACACTGCTGGAGGTGGGAGCTGTTAACTGCTGTTAATGGCTCTGAGTTAAGACGATGCAGCTTTGTTTGAAAGTGATATTGTGCAACTTTTACTTTGCCGTCGACAGATTTGATTCCAATATGAGACGAATTAATATTGAATCCATCGACTGAACGAACAATAACCATCATGTTTACTTGAAATGTCGGCTTCAGATTTTTACTGGAGAGCAGGATCAGTGAGATGCACCAGCAGCGTGAACTTTATTGACAGAGCTCCAGCTGGAAAAGCTGGAAATCATTCACTGCATGCCCCCCCCCCCCAAACAAAATATGGCAGTTATTGCAAAGACTACAGGCGTCTGAGTCTTTATGTTTCACACTTACTCTGGATTATTAGCTAAACTTGATAAGCGAGTGAAAAGTGCAACAGTTCATCTGCATTTTAGACTTTGGGCTCGTTTCACTTGTCGAGACAGATAAAAATGAAATGTTGCTTCTGCAGGAAACTTTTGGATTAATGCAGCGCTGTCTGAGTTTCATGTGTGATTGGAGTTATGCAGCTCTTCTGTCTTCCTGCGCTCACATTAAACCTTCTCCCTGG
Source organism: Caranx ignobilis (assembly GCA_021432705.1). Lineage (NCBI taxonomy): Eukaryota > Metazoa > Chordata > Actinopteri > Carangiformes > Carangidae > Caranx > Caranx ignobilis. The sequence continues at coordinate 937,680 of JAFHLA010000091.1, forward strand.
AGCGTTAAAAAGCTAAACGCCACCGTCGCTCACATCAAACGCCGCTGGTTCTCCGGCGGGTTGCAGCCCCCACTCGCTGCCGCGCTGCTCTGCTCTGCTCTGGTCTGCTCTGCTGTGATGTGATATGATGTGAGTGAGCTGCGTTGACACTCGGAGACACGTGGGGTTCAGGTGCAGGTGAACAAAGAGCGACGAGGGACGGCTGCTGCTGTCTGCGCACACGCCTCCCTCCCTCCCTCGCTCTGTTCTGTCAGGTAGCACAACTCCAGGGAGACAGAGGAGAGCGTCTCCGCCCCTCGACGGGCTCAGACGACCAGCCAGACACCACGCTGCGCTGCCTTTGTTGTAGCGTTAAGGCAGGAAGGTGAGGAAAACAAGAGATGTGAAATGATGGAAGTACAGTGAGAGAGGAGGAGATGACGGGATGGAAGTGAAGTGGGGGAGACAACAGGAAGCCAGACGGGGAAACTAAAAGAGAAAGAGAGAGATGGATGCACGGATACAAATCCAAAACACTCAACTTTCCAGTGAATTATATAACCATTTGCATATTTTGACAGTTCTCTGCAGTTCAAAGGAGACAGATCCGATTAGACGAGTCTACATCTTGACTGTGTGGACTGCGAAGCTGAAACACTGCCAGAAACATGCCAGCAGTGTCAAACAGCCCATGATATCTTGAACTAAATCCCAGAACCTTTAACTGCTCAGCGCTCGATCGGCGCCAGCAGCGAAAATGTGGAACTGTTTCTGTGACGGAGTGACAGGCGGACGCTGAGCCCAAATCAAAGGCTCTTTTGAAAACGTCACTACAAAAGCTACGTCCAAATGGAGCGAGTGAAAAATACTGAGGAAGCTGAAAAAAGAAAAAGTCCAAGCCAGATGTGCTGGTAATGTTTCACCTCGTCTTTCTGTCCAGAGGACGGCACTGGAAGAGATGAGCTAAGGATCGAAAACATCCTGTGAATATTAGTGCAAATACAACTGCAACAGCAGTACACACACAAACACACTGAGAGAAGTGCTGCTAAAAACCAGTGCAACCATGATTGACTGATTGATTGATTGATTGATTTAGGGCATTCTCACACATGTAAGTCTGAACTCAGGTCCAGACCAAGGTTGGTGCTTCTGCTCCATTGTCTCCATCTGATCTGGTTGGTTCTGGTTTATGACACGTTGACGTCCTGTCCTACACTCGACACTGATTGGTCTGTAAACAGGCGTCTGTATGATGTAGTTGCGTCACCAAAGCTTTGCTCACATAAGCTCGGTAGCAAAGTACCGATCTGGGAAAATGAGTGTTGAGTTCGTGGCCTTGTGGCAACAATAATTATACTATTACAGCATTGATACGAGCAGCATCAACACCATGCCCAACAGGGAGCTTGGTTCAGATCCAGATGAACGTCCGTTGTCATGTGGAGGCTTTATCGTCGCTGACAGGAAAGGAGAGGACGACTGTGAGCTCTGCTGTGAGCCCTGGCTCCAGAGCAGCAAGGTGTAGTGTGTAAGCTAACGTGTGTAGGTCCGGACCAAGACCACCTCTTTCAGGTCTTTGGTCTGGACCGTGGTCTGAGGGAACTTTCACACCTGTAAATCTGGTTTGGACCAAACGAGGTCGGCGTTAAAGCCTCCGTAGTTTCATATCTAAACAATAAAAGATCTCTCTCAGCGTCTTAAAGTTGTAGCTGCAGGGCCGGTTTCAGTCCTTCCAGGGACACTTGGCCCATCCCCCTCATTTCCTGTCACTGTCAAAATAAAGGTAAAAGCCCCCTGAGCTGTTTGGAGCCAAGGAAAGAAATCAATATTTTAACTCCACAGTTGTTGCTGATGACAGGATGCAAACTGAGCTCTGACAACAACAGATTGTCAAAAACATGCAGCAACTGTTTTCGTGAGTGAGGCGCTTGGGAAAAAAAAAAAACATATATATATATATATATATATATATATATATAAAACTGTACAGTCTCAGTTACAAGAGGAGTTATCACTTCACATTTTCTTGTTACTGCTGTGAAATCTCCTCAGTTTTTCAGTAGAAACAGGAGTGAGTCTGTGTTACGTCTCTTGTTGCGGTGATATCACTTTCAACATTTAATCTCTTCATTCTGCTCCCTTCAGGATTAAAACTGTAATCTTGACTCATATTCATATTTTACTTTTTTTTTCTTAAGGCGTTTAGCTGATGTTCTTATCCACAGAGATTATGGAGGAGTGTAAAAAGAAAAGAAAAGCAGCAGAAAGCTTCCTGTTGTTGTCTTTGTACTGTAAGTCGCTCTGGATAAGCTTCACGCCTGTGCTGTTAAAAAAAAAAAAAAAAAAACTGAATGCACAGCTTTGCTCAGAGGTGAAAGCATGGAGTGTTTTCTAAACAGGCCAAAGTGGCGAAAAAGCGGCAGCGGCTTACTGCAGCAGACATCCTGAATGCCAGTAAATAGCCTTAGACTGCCAGACTTAATCTCTGGATGTAAGTCTACCTCATGACATACGAGGCTCCGATTTCCTGGCCAAAAGGAGAGGGATTAGCCCAGAAACGCTAAACCCCTATCGCTGCTTAATGTCCGCTAAGCCACCGCTAATTAGCCGGCTGTAGCAGGAAGGAGCCATGTGACGAGCCACACAGCCAGACGGAGAGAGTCCCCCCGTCGGTGAGCGGAAGAACATCCGCATCCACACGCAGAGAGGACAATAAGTGAGATGTGGAGATGGCGAGAGAGAAAGTCGAAGGCGGTTAATGAGGGAGAGGGAGCAGAAAACATTTTCTGACTGACAGCCAGATGAAGAGAGAGAGAGAGAGAGAGAGAGGGGAGATTTGAAGAGTTGAGTCACTCGGAGCTGTCGCTGGAGCTGCCAGATGAAATGATGCTGCTGGCCACAGCTGAGTGTACTCAGAGGAGGAGACAAACCAAAGACAGACAAGCTGCTGCAGTCATGAGCTCATTCTCCAGCACCTCCAGAGCGCGCTCAACTGTCTCCAACAGGCCCTCCAGGGAAACACAGCAGAGCAGAGCAGATACGCACGGTCCGCCCGGCAGCCTCAGTCACTCCTGCAGAGACGAGCCGGTGTAGAAATGATGCTATCCACCGGTTTGGGAGATTGACACCAGATTTGTGCTTTTGTTTTTTACTAGAGGAGAAAGACTGAGCAGATCTGAGGCGTCTCCACTGAGGGAGCAGGTGAAAGAGACGCAGGCCTTCACATGGAGCAGGCATGGGCAGCTCATTCCACAAAGGGCTGCTGTGGCTACAGGTTGTTGTTCTAACCAACCAAGAGCACACAGTTGGACCAATCAACTGTCTGCAGACTGAGATCAGTTGATTAAATGAGTCAGGTCTGGTGTGCTGCTGCTTGGTTGGAAAGAAAACCTGCAGCCACAGCGGGCCTTTGTGGAACAGGCTGCTCATACCTGAGCTGGAGGAAGCAAACAAACTGAGAGGTCGACATGTCGCAGCTCTGATCTGTAAGGATGAAGGAACCGAAATTGAAACTTGTCGTTGAAAACACTGCAAAATAAGGAACACAAACTGTTTGAAAGGCCTGAAAACGCAGCAGTAATCAAACCTCATCATGTGTTTTTAAAACACAACCTCCAATACAAACAAAACGTTGAATGAATCAATCAATATCCTTGAATCTTCCTGAGCGCTGCATCAGTAGCTGAGCGATAACTCATGTGTGATGAATTCCTCACATGCATGTGTCAGTAAAAGTATTTCACCTGTTTTGACTTGTAATCGTGTGGCAGTTTTCTTCCCACATGGACACTCTGAGTTCCATGATGCAGCGAACACACCAGCAAAAAGAAACAGGTCAGCCGTCAAATCATCATCGGCCCTCACACGATGAGTATGATTTATTAAAAGTCATCTGTACTTTTTGCAGTGTGGAAAGTGGCGTACACACTCGGAGCTTGTGTAGAGTGAAAGGCCAGTGTGTGTGTGTGTGTGTGTGTGTGTGTGTGTGTGTCGAAAGGGAGGAATGTTAACAGAGCCTAATCTGTGCTGTGCTGTGCTCCTGAGCTATGCAGCCTCCTTGTTTACCCTGGCAGGAGAGCAGAGAGCCGGACGCCGGGCCACGCTACGCTGCTCCGCGGCCGCCATTCCTCTGACTCTGTTTGCCTAGAGTCCCTGCAGGCCCTCGGGGGCAGCGCGCCTTCAAAGAGCCCCAGTGTAATCTGTAATGAAATCTGCCTATGTGCTCGCAGGCGTCAGCGAGGGCAAATTATACAATTACACAATTAGACCCCCCCGCCACTCCTCCTCCTCCTCCTCCTTCTTTTTTTCCCCAGATCGGTGTCTGAGCGCTGAAGGGCCCTGGTGCCGGGGGCCCATCGGCACCACAGCGTGTCCTGCTGCAGCTAATTGCTGTTGCGCTAACGTCGGGCTGATAGAGCCACAGTCACACTCCTCAGACCTGCAACATGGAGCCACGAGTCAGAGGCAGAGTGAACCGAGGGCTGCGGGGCGTGTGTGTGTGTGTGTTTGTGTGTGTGTCAAACACTTGTAACAGTGAAACCTAGTACAAGTAAGAGAAAAGAAAATGCACAGTCTTGCACAATCCTCTAAACGTGCAACAGAAGAAAATCTGAATGTATCTGGACCAAAGTACACACAGTGACAGCTGTGACATGTACGAGGCAGATTTATGACCTTCAAGTGAGTTCAGCAGCTCAAGAGAAAATATATGGGATGACAAAAGAAAAGAAAAGAAAAGAGTGGAAAAGTCCTGCAGCTGAACTTTTCCACCAAACTCACTGACATGAGTCACAATTTCGACATTTATGTCCATTATCTAGAGTTTAATTTCTCTCATCCCACTCACTCGGTTTGTAACTGATGGACCGTCGCTGTCTCGACCCACTCGCTGCAGAGACGATATGAGACGCCTGCTTTATTGCGCTGAAACACATCCCATCAGAACAGTCTGCAACTCTGATTACATCATCTTTGATTATTACTGAACGACCCCCGGTGTCATTAATAACACGAGGTCCCTGAACGTTACACACAGGAGCTGTAAGCGGCAGCAGGTGTTGTCAGAGGTGCAGAACCTGTGGGTAAATAAAAACCTGACATGTAAATCCAGACTTTAGTAGTGGACTGGGAGCTGTAATGGGAGCTGGTGTTCCCAGTAAACCAGTCGATGCATTGTGTGTGTGTGTGTGTTGGGGGGGGTGGGGGGCGTGATGGCTTCTGTGCGTCGACCGGCCTCCCTCCTCCTGTCAGTGATTCCTGCAGCCGTCCTTAGAGGTCTGTTATCAAACTTAAAGCAAACAAACAGCAGAGCAGGCATACGATCGTGTATTTTTAGACTCCCATAGAGACCCTCCCATTACATTACATTAACCCCCCCCCCACCACCACCCACTCACCCAGTCCATCCCCCCTTGGTGAACCTCTGCAGCTGACAGGTGGACGTGCTCGACACTGTAACTGCAGAGCCGCAGCAGTGCTGTGTGTCACTGTAAACCACTTTCCACTCTAGTGGCTGCACACACACCAGGCAGGGTTATCTGCTGACCCCCGTCCCTGCGGAGGTTTAGGGGTATCTACTCTGCCCCCCCTCCACCACCACCACCACCACCACCTCCTCCTCTCAGAAAATCCCACTCCTCCTCTGCTGAGGAAATACCATCCAGCCAATTAGACACGGGATGGGATTCCTGTGTGTTTCAGAGCAGGACTCCACAGTAAATCAAAAACACTCTGAAATCAAAATATCGGCTGCTGCTGCTGCTGCTGAACCGGAAAAGAAAAAAACTTTTTCTTTGAGTGGAAAGTGCCAGTTTGAGCTTCATAGAGAGAGCGACTAAACCTCCGCAGAGCCAGCAGAGCCTGCTGTTAAAGCATCAGATGGAAAACGCTCTTTTATTGCAGTTATATCCACAATAAGACACGAGCAAATCAGCTCGTGTCTTATCATTAAAATGTATCTCAGATCTTCTGTCGTCGTCGACTGTTTCTAGTCTCTGGGATCACTTTGATTCTGGGTTTTGTTCTCTTTGCATTTTTATTGTTTTTATTGATCGGTGCTGTGTTTTTCACAAGACGGCCATGTTTACTTCAGGCTGCAGATTGAAGAATGAAAGAAAACAATCGGATCCTTATCAACTTGTTATTTTGCACACACGATTAATATATTGCTGATATGCTGTGGCGTGGGCAATATGATTATGGAATATTCTCCCAATTCTGACTAATTCTGACTGTGGAAAAGAAAGAATATCTCTCTTTACAGGCAGGAGATCGTCGTTGTGCAGAAACAGGGCACTTAGCAGTTAGCGGCTAACAGTCAGTGGATAAACCTTCCTCGGTGTGTGTTTGAGACAAAACCATGGCGACGTGCAGCGTGGCTCTCACTCAACCCAGACCAGTGTCTATTTTTGGGTGAGAAACATCACAGTGGAGAGAGGAGGAAGGTGTTTTCAGGCCCACATGGGTTCAGGAGCAGTAACAGTAGAAGAAGAAGCAGGAGGAGGAGGTGGACGAGGAGGAGGAGGAGGACCACACATCAGGAGAGAGACTGTTTAAAAACCTCGGTGTGTGTTTCAGTTTGACCGAGTGTGTGTGTGGCTCATTACGATGCCAAGAAAACAATGTGTTCAGACTCCTCGGAGGATTGTCCCACGCTGCGTTCAGTGTCGCTCCAAATACGCCGAGACAGAGGAGACGCAGACGGAGAGAGAAGTAATGATATCTAACAGATATTTCCCTTTTAAGGTGGAGGCAGTGTCTGTGTCTGTGTGTGTGGTTGCACGTGGAGAGTGTTTGTCTTTGCAAGCTGGGGAGTCTCTAACTCAAGCAGGGAGCTGCGTTCAACTGCTCCATTAGAGTTTGTTAACACACACACACACACACACACACACACACAGAATGGGTTCAATAGAAGTGAAGTAACACTGTGTTTGTTTGCTTTCTAAGAAGATCCGTCTGTGTCTTTCATCACTGAACCTCTCAGAGCTTCGTCTGGTTGTAATTACTCTGCAAAACTGGAGCCAAACTTTTATGGCAGCAGCCACAAGAGTGTGTGTCAGAGATATATCAGAGCAGCGCGCACACACACACACACAAACACACATAGATGAAGATCACACACAGGTAGTAGATTTATTTTTTCTGTGATTGACATCAACACCTGAGCTGCTCTGATAACATCAGCTCCACCCGTGTGCTGCTGCTGCTGCTGCTGCTGGAGGGTGAGAATCACTCTTCAGCTATTGTTTGACCATGTCTGATAGCAACACACACACACACATGAGCGCACACAAACACACATACAAGCCTCAGATATTGAGATGGTAATTAGCTCCTCTCTCTCCTCCCGCATTTAGAAAGTAAAAGAGACATCTGATGACCGGTCAGCCACCTCCCCGGCTTTTGTCCTGGGAAACACACACTCTCTCTCACACACACACACACACACACACATACACACACACACACTATAAAGAGTGTGAGTGAGCCATGCATCAGTGCTCTCACCCTCCACACCCACACAGCAGGAACAATAGGCCTCTCTGACTCGCTACTCTCCCTTTTGTGCGTCGTCTTCTCAATACAACTCAATAAATCGCCCTGACAGGTTTCCAAACTCTCAGGATCAGATGATTCAAATGAACTCCTGCATTGTGGAGCGAGGTGGAAGAAGACGATGAGCCTCGTCTGACCCTCGTGACGCTTCGCACACACACACGTTTTGTTGTCTATTCAGCGTCTTGTCACGCTGCGTTTTACACCGGCCGGGGCGTCTCGGACTTTACTGTATCTCTTTGGACAGTGAGCCGGGGCTGTGAAACTGTGAGACGGACGGGTTTGTAACGGTCTCATCCCGACTGCAGGGAGTAAACATCCTCAGACTCACCTGCTTCTACGTTTTTTAAGCTTTATACCTCACAGTAGCAGTAGAGATGCTCCTCTCTGTAAATGGCCCAGGTCCTGCGTGTTGCTCATCAGGACAACGATGGAAGACCTCCCGTGAAACCACAACCTCACATCTGTTCTGGCTATGAGTACATAACTCGTCCAATATGGACCAATTTGGAGACAGGGCGGAGGTACAAGTTGTCCCATCTGTGGCATCTTTTAGCAATTTCAAAAACATGTAACTATGAATTCCTGCAGGGTCTTTCCCCCCAAATTTCTATGATCTGAGAAAATGGAAAGCTTAAGGACAACAAAGCAGTCTGACACATCTTGGCAAGGAGTTGACGACCTGAGACGTGAGTCCTTAAAGACTTGAAAGAAGCAGCAACCTTCAGTCACCTCCACAAAGACACTATTAAAAAATAGAGAGGGTTTAAATGTTGTGTGACTTTGAACGACTTTAACGACTCTGACAGACTTAAGACTCGACATAGAGACTGGATTCACCTGACTAAAGACTTGACCTGAGACTTGTGACTTGGGCTGGAAAGATCTGGACCGACTGGAGACTTCTAATCCTAATCTTAGATCATTGGTTGAATGACTTGAGACTGACCTTCAGTGATTGGTTTCAAAGGGCTCGATGTTTGACTTGTATCAAATAGTTTAGCTTAGCTTTGTCTCAAATGACTCAAACTGTCCATTACATGTTATATTCATTCTCCATAACTGACTTGTGAACCTTGTTTTTCTGTGTCCCCAACAGAAGCTCCATATTGGACCAGGCCGGACCGGATGGACAAGAAGCTTCTGGCGGTTCCCGCGGCCAACACCGTCAAATTCCGCTGCGCCGCGGCCGGGAACCCGACGCCGACGATCCACTGGCTGAAGAACGGCAAAGAGTTCAAGGGAGAGCAGCGGATGGGAGGCATCAAGGTGAGAGAATCTCTCCTCAGACTTGTTAACGCCCTGAAGGTTAGAGGAGCTCGGCTGTGATTTAGAGATTCAAATCCTCACACCAGCTCCGCGGGAATCCGCCCGGAGGAGGAGGTGATGTTCAGCTCTGCTTAAAGTGCCTTTTAGCAAGGCATCTTAATCCCCTGCTAGTCCGGTGGAGCTGCTGTGTGCCCGTCAGTAGATCACCGCGATTGTCCCCGCTGTGAACTTCTATAAGTGGAACAAGTGTGAGGCGGAGTGGTGAGAGAGCGCTCACGGTCGGTGAATCTTCTCACGGTGAATAAAGGTCAGAAAACACTCGTCAGGGCCCCGGCAGGATTCAGACCCCAAATATATTTAGAGGCTCAAACTGCTGCAGCTGAAATCAGAGTGGTGCACAAGATACGTGCGTGCTTGCGTGATAGCTCAGTGTTGACAGTAACACGGTGCAGCAAACAGCTGTTGTGCTCAGTTTTGTCATCGGATTCACTCTAAACACTGGGCTCTCATGTGGAATGGCACTGCTTAAAGTAATAGGGCTTGGTTTACGTTTGTGTTGGTTTAATGGCCCCGAGCTGCGGGATTAAAAGGCAGAGTCTGTGTGGTAACGACATCGGAATTCAAACAGTCAAAACGTGTGTTTTGCTTCAAAATAAACTTAAACTTAATGACATATAAATTCTGAAATTATGTCCAGAGATGTAAATTCTCCCAGGATCCTTCTGTGCTGTGTTCAACGCTCGCTCCCTCGCAGCCAGCGCTCTGAATTTGTATATTTATAAAGTGAGGATGAGGAGGTTTACCTGTTGATGTTCATTATTTAATCATTAAGAATCTCACTGTGGCTTCGATCCTGCTGCTTTCCACACACACACGCTGAACTTAGCACAACTTTTTACAGTGTGTTATTGTTTTATTGCTTTAGCAGAGCAGTATTTTTGTAACTTAACCACGTACATCAGCTGTTTATGGACATTTTGACTCTGTGATCAAAGCTGAAAGTCGTTTCATGTGGCTCGGCAGCTCTTTGTCTCACAGCACATGATTCCTGGTTTGTTTTTTTTTTCTTTCCATAAGCTTCAAGCTCCAGCTCTGCCTCCCTTCACTTCCTGTTAGCCTGGTTTGTGTAGCTTTTTTTTCTGCGTTGCTGACTTTTGCAGCCACGATTAGATTTTGCATGTTAGTGTAACAGCAGCACAAGTCAAGAAAAAGTCAACACTGACTCAGCTCTGAGCAAATTTACTAAGTTTGCTAACATTAGCAGAAATGAAACCTCTCCTCATACCAGCCCATGAGTGTACCGACCTGAGTGATGGTGTGTTTTATTAGTTATGGCTTCTTTTTATTTGCACAAGCAGGAATTTGTGTTAATAAGTAGAAACATCAGGATCTGTGAGAATAAAAGAGGAATGTAGAGGCTGCATTTAAAGTGATTTAATGTGCTGTAGAGTGTAAGTGTGTAAGTGTGTGTGTGTGTGTGTGTGTGTGTGTGTGTGGGTGACTGGGGCAGTGAGAGACACTTTCTCCCAGCCCTCCCCAGTGGAGCGTTGGCATTTAAAGGGTTAAATGTAATGAGATCCTGCAGCTATTAACAGTTTACAGAGATCTCCAACATCTGCTCCCAGCAGACCAACAGCAGTTGTCTCCCTCCCTCTGTCCCCACTCACACACACACACACACACACACACTGTCACCAGCCCTCAGGACGCTCCAGCTCGTGCACTGCTGTGGCTCTTTGACAACTTTTCAGCGTGTTCAGCGTGCGGCGATACTCACTGATGATAAAACCTGAATGGACACTCGGGTATTTTTTCACTGGATCTCCAGCTTCTCCCACGGCGGAGAGTTGAAAAGCGCCGTATAGGTAGATGCGGCGTATTAAGATCTTAACGTCAGTCTGATCAGTGTCATCTCCTCACGATGGCCTGAACCTGCTGCTGGGCTGCAGACAGGAGCCATCTTGTGCGCTCCCCTGCTTCAACACATGCTCCTCCGGGATGATTGATATATAATTAGAGAGTGATATGTATAGCGAGCCGTCCCTCCGTCCCTCCATGGTGGTGGTGAGACCTGCCCGGAGTGTGTGTGTGTGTGTGTGTGTGTGTGAGGTTCCTGTTGGCCTTGTACTGTGTTGTGTCAGTGTGAGATGTGACACTATAAGTTGTCAACAAGACACCAGGACAAATTCCTGTACATTTTCCGCCCGGTGCAGCTCAGCGGGGTCGAGCTTGGCACCGGCCCGTCGCTCTGGGGTTTTTAAGCTCCCACTGTGGCCACCCAAGCTGAAACTATAGGCGACGATGGCAGCGCTGCAATGAGTGCTTTTATTTGTGGTGTGTGTGTGTGTGTGTGTAACGTTGTCCTCCGTCTGGTTTAGTCTAGTTCTCACAGAGACGTTAAACCTTCATAAGACGTTTGTCTCTTGACTCACGTCCTTTGAATCTGTGGACTTTGTTAGAGTTTCTGTATAAATAAAGTTTTTTCACTTTGTTCCTAAACGAAAACAGCCTTTAAACTTCTCCTCTGTGTCTTTATTGAGACATTATCCCCCCCCCCCCCTCCCTCCTCTTCTGAAATCCAGTTAGCCAATCACCATGTGGCCTCTGTCGGCCTTCAGGGAGGTGAGCGTGGAGGTCACCCCCTATAGCATCAGGGTGCTGGGTGACAGACAACCCTGTGACCGGACCGGGCTGCAGGAGGCGGGGTGGGGGGTTGGGGGGGGGTCAGGGGTAACATCTTTACCCCGCTCCTAATGTCGGCGCCTCTGCTGACCCTCAGTGCACTGCAAAAAGTGACCACATTAAGATGTTTTTAAAGCAGAAACAGTGGAAATCCGTTCATACTTTCCTCTGGTTTGGTTTTAACTGACACATCGACTCATTCTGCCTCCGTCAGCGGGACGTGCACTCAGTGACGTGTCCATCAACATCATCCACATCGCTTAAAGGCAAAAAAAAACCTCTTTTGTCACTTTCTTTCTCACAGTGTTCACCGTTCACAAAGATCAAATCACATTATCTTCAATTAAGTTGAGTGATGTGCTTAATGTCGTTATAGTGCCACCTAATTTTTAACTCACTTATCCTCCAGGTCTCACTTTACGTTTTTCCTTTTTTGTCCGAGCCACATGTTCACGGCTGTTAATGTTTGTGCAGAGCTCAGATCAGCCGTCAGTCAAACGCTGTCTTTTATCCTGCTTTAAAAGCTTCTGCAGACGCGTCTTCCTTTTGTTTTGTTTTGTTTCTGACTTCGGTTAAAAACCGTCGAGGTCCGTTTGTGATGTTGCAGAGAAATCAGAGCTCTGTGGAAAACAGCAGTCACTTTATTGAGTGAGGAGGAAATCAGATGTACCTGCCGCATGTGTCCTTTCAAATTAAAAGCAGCGTTTAGAAGTGACATAAAACAATTTGGCACCATTGCAAACGAGAGAAAAACGACATTTAAAGTGTGATAACATTGTGGAAAATGGAGCGTATTAAAATCTCTGTCAGGTCTTTCAAGCTCTCGCTGAAGATTGAATCGTTACCGTGCAGACAGACAGATCACAGACAGCTGCTGTCAGCACAGACACTTTTCGTGGTGCATTCAGTGTCAGTGTCACAGCCCTCATCACCCCACCTCGCATCTGCCTGTGATGAGTTCATCCAGCAGGGTCGAGGGTGGTGGGTGGGGTGGGGTGGGGTAGGGGGGGCGCTGTGACAGCCTGACAATGGCCTTCTAAAGACTCTATTGCTCCATGCGGGACCTGGAGGTGAAGCCGTCTTCCTCTCACGTCCGTATTGAAACGACAAGATCATTTTTGATTTGACAGCCGTGGTTAATCTCAACAGAACGAATGAATTGTTGTCGTTTTTTTTTCTTTTCTTTTCTTTTCAATATTTGGACATTGATGCAGATGATTTTTGTCACACGTCTTTGGGAGTGTGTCTTCTGACAGTGCACTGACCTGCTAACTGATCCATGCTGATCAGCACAGCGGCGCCCTCTTTAGTCCTTTAAGTGCCTTCAGATCTGCAAAAGGTGTGAAAGAGAGGAAGTCACTGACTGAGCCGACCATTAAGGTCCATTACCAGCGTGCAAACACACTCCTGTCTTCACGCTGGAGTGCTTCAAAGTGGAGATGCACCGTGTTCCAGCTTTTGTTCCTTTAAAGACATCCATTTTAACCAGCGCCTTCCTACACGGGCGCCAAAAACTCCACATTTCTGTCCTGCAGTATCAAGTGTGATCCGTATGCTCTCATCAGGTTAACCCCCCCCATGAATCTCTTTCAAAAATGTGACAAAAGATTACAGCACTTTAAGGCAAATTGGTTCCTTCGTTCCTGATGTGCATCGGCATCAGAGACGAGAGGCGTCTCGAAGATGAGCGCGTGTGACGAGCAAAAGTGTTTCGCCATTATTTCAAAGCTGAATGTGATATTAACCAGGAGCAGATGAGACGGAGCTGAGAGACATTTATCTCGGGAGAGAGACAGTAATCTTCAGTTTGACTGTACGATCAGGGAGCAGTGAGACTTTAATCCTGTGTTCACATGTTCATTTCTCATGTGTCTCTTCATATAAACCAAATTCACATTATCACATTACATTATTCAAGTGTTTTTACATTGAACTGATGGATTTCCCTGCACTCGTCCTCATTTTGCATCCAATTAAAACCAAGGTTTTGAATGTTTCCTCAGGTGCAGGACCTGCTAGCTGTAGTTTTTCTGTGTTGCCCCCCCCCCGGCTAGCCTCACTGCTACCGTCAGCTATCGGCTCAAATATATATTTGCTGTTGCTCTCTTCTTCTGTTGTTAAATCTAAGATGAATGAGTCGTACTTGCAACGCGTTCGGAGAGTGTGCAGCCTGTTTTCTACTGTCTAATCCCACACAGGAGCTACATTCAACGCTATTGGCTACTGTAGATGTCAATCAATATCTGCAACAAATCCCCCCCCCCCCACTAGGAAACATGTGATCATGTGGAGCTGGATGCTGAAATAAGATCCACAGTTTAATACTTTCAGGCCAGAATAGTCGGCATGTAAAATGGAAATCGACCATCAGCAGCAACACCAACAGTTTCCAGACCATAAGATCTGCTTTGCCCCCCCCCCCCCCTCCCCCCTCCCCCCAGCTCTGTGCTGCTTTGATGCCAGCGGCGCGGTGCAGCAGTGGGAGGAGAGGTGCAAACAGGTGGGAGGTTCGTTCTAACTAGGCAGTGCAAAGATGCAAATAAAGCTAGTTTGACTAATCACTCCCCAGACGTTTCCATCTGCATTTAAAAAGCAAAAACAAACAAAGACTCGTGCACTTATCTCTGAGTGAGTGTGAGAGATTGAGGAGTTCATTAAACCTCTGCAGCCGTCTGAGCGCCGCAGGGGGACACACGTGTCGATAAAGATGAGACCTGGAGAGCAGCGGCGCTCTGCTCTGTCTGTCTGTCTGTCCGCGCTGTTCACCTGTTTTTATTACATGCAAATGACAGCGAGCTGCTGCACAGTCACTCCAAAGGTGTTATTAATGTGTGTTTGCTGTGGGAGAGCTGGAGTCAGAGTGAAACTGAACCGGCTTTGGATCGATGTGGTCATAAAACAGCCTCATCAAGGTTTGTTTTTAAATGATATATTTCTGTGATTATTGCAGATGTTAAATACGAAGCCGCACCATCTGCTGAGTCTGAGCAGCTCGGCACCATCCAGACAGAATGATTTCCTGGAGGAGCCTCTGTTTTCATTTCTGCTGTTGCTTTTGTACACGACTCACTGTTTCACCAGTGATGTGACCGCCCGGCTGACCACCCTCTCCGATTTCTACTCCACGAAAACAGCAGGTGCTTCTGAAGACTCTCCGTGCAGCTTAAATAGAGCCCATAGGGAGATTGTGTTGTCATGGTATTTACAGATGTGTTGTGGATTTGAGCTGAAAACAGCCTGGTTTTCAGTGGTTTGTTATGGTCTGAGCGTTTCTACTCATCCCTGTATCAGCAGCTGCAGTCTGAAGGAAGTCAGGTCCACTGCTGCACACCTGTAAGTTTGTATCTGAACATCCTCTGCTCTCAGTTTTCTTTCCGTGAGCCCGTTGGAGGACGTTGAGACACTTTGTTCGCCTGTTGAGACGTGACACAGAGAACTAAATGCTGCGTTTGTTGAAGCCAGATGAAACGATAAACGATCGGACGTGAGGCTCATTTTGTAAAAATGGAAAATAAAATGCCAACTGGAGGGAGGGAGGGGGGGGGGGCGACATGCCGGAGCTTTGTGCTGCTTCTTCCACAGACAACTGTGGAGCTCGGAGCCTCCTCCATTATGGGACGGCGCTAGAGCCTAAAGGTCAAAGGTCACCTCTCTATTGAGCCATCAGTTGGAGGTGGGGGAGAGGTGGGCGTGTCTCCAGCCTATTGAGGCTTTGACAGCCAAAACCAATGCAGTTGTGTGCTGCCCACATATGGCTGGAGGAGGAGGGGGGGGGGTTATTGTGCTCATGCTAAACTGCAGCGGCACAAACGAGACAAAAGTCGACAATGTAATTATTGTGTCTCAGGTTCGGCTCGGCGCTTAACTGATTTTTCAATCCCTGTTTTGACAGGTTTCCAAACGCAGGGCCCTTAAACTGGCTCCACACTGTTACTTTTTAAGACTTTAAGCACTTTAAATCCTTGTTTTTCCAGGGCAGATTTTAACACAGCCACATTGTGAGTCCCTGCAGGGCCGCGGAGGAATTTCTACACTTCGCAAGATTATTTTTGGATTTTTTTTTTTTTTTTAATTTAAGGCCTGCTGTGGTCATTCACTCCTCTCTCTCCCCTGTCGCTTTATCCACGTATCAAAAGACTAATTATTCTGTTTATTTAGGTTTTTCCCTGTTAACACTCACACGTCCTCTGTTACAATATCGTCTCCTCTGTGTTGATGCAGTGGCGTGTAAAGTCGAGCCCGCAGTCAACAGACCCACAAACTTTCCCGGCTTTAATAGCAAAACCCTCCGGGCCGCCTCTATCTGTTTCTGCCGTTTCTCTGTGGGTCAAATTAGACGGTAGCACAGATCCGGGCCACTGGTCCGCTCTGACACAGTCATAAATTCTGGTAACTAGCCCCCGCTGGTTCTGACAGGGCTATTTTGCGAGGTGAAGATGGAGGGTTTGGACTATAAAGGGAGCAGTGCTTCCTGTGTTTTCTCACACAACTGCCACACTGCAAAAAATGTCTGCATGCATCTTCGCAGAGTCACTTCAGTGAAGTTGGCAGCAGAGTCCTGGATTCTTGTTTTGATTAAAATAACTGAAGGAATCTGCCAGCTGTGGTGAAGTAACTCCACTGTTTTCCATGGCAGCGTCTCTGAAAGGCAAAGACATCTTCAAATAAGGAAGATTACTTTATTTGTCCCAAGATATTTCAAGCACAAAATGCTGAATTGAAGACAAATCCAACCCCCAGCCTCCTTCACGTGCACACTTCTTGCAGTGCAAAGCTCCCTGTCCATTCCCATGGCTTGTGCCCTTCTGTAGGTCCACGGCCAAAGCCCTAAAACCTTTAAAGCCTCGTATGACTCTAATGTAAGCTCCTTAATAATTTAATTCTGTTTGGAATCTGGCATGATTGGGATGGATGGGATTATCACGTTTCCTGACTAATGCTGCAGGTTCAACGGGGGTTAGCCAGTGTAACATGGTCATAAAAAGCAAGTGGCATGTATGGAAGAAAATAATTAAATGTGCCAGAGCGGGGGAGAGAAATTAAAGTAGAAATGTCACTCAGGGCTTTGGATAAGCATTAACAATGAAACTGTTCTTCACACTCTGTGCAGCGATTAACAGTGAAGTCCAGGATTTAAAAAAAACGACTGAATGTGCCACTGCTCCGACAAGCAAAACATGATGTAATAGTGTAATTAGTGAGTCAGTTGAAGACAATTATATATTATTATTACCACAGCCGCCGTTTCCACTGGTTAATGAACCAATTAAAATGCTCAAACATCAGGCTGTGGAGGAAAAAAAAAAAAAAAAAGGTGCTATACAATCAACAGCTGCTAATGTTTCCGAACTGTGATGTCGTTCAGCACAAACACTGTAAACTCACCTGTCACCTGCACGGCGCTGTGGGAGGGAAAGAGCCAACTGCATCCTCGCAATAGGTTTCAAAACACACAGTCGCCGTTCTGGGACCAACCTGGCGACGTAAAACCAGGTTTATCCAGGTCAGTAAACTGCTTTTACCTGCTGATCTTGATGTATAAAGTGTCTTCTAGGTTTCTACCATCGTAAGTTACTGGTTGTACCAGATCAGGTGAAGCAGCAGCGCAGGTGTAGATGTGCAGGAATATTCCTTACTGTTGCTGCCCTAAAATAAAAGATAAAAGTAAACTGGAATGATTCAAGTTTCCACAACAGGTTATCACTCTCTTATCTCCACTTGATGGGCTTTTCATGCTGCCAGATTTAATCAGCATTACATGTGCCTCTGCAGGGATTCATGTCCAGCTGAAACTGTGCTGTGAGCGATGTGACGAGGTAATCAGAGTTTGTACCTGGCAGGAGCTGTGAGTGTATGAGATCAGACACATGCACAGTAAAACTCTGAAGAGATCGACTGTAGTATCTGAATCTGAGAGGATAAAGAGGAAAAAGTCTCCATCCAAGATGAAAACACTTGAAAGAAACAGAAGCACAGTGTCTGTGCAGCGGTACTTTCCCTGCTCATTAAGAAACAAGGAGGTAAATAAGACTTTAGGCTCGTTCTGCTTCTGTTGGTGGTCTCTCTCTCTCTCTCTCTCTCTCTCTCTCTCTCTCGGGCCTCTGCAGATTTGCGACTTGTGCTCAAACTTTGCCACCTTTTAGCTGAACTCCCTGTGCATTGCAGCTTTTTTTTCTCCTCCTCTACTCGGCGACCGCAGCACAAGGCGTCACTCATCTGCTCATGAGAGCAGCCATTGACTTCAGTTTGACTCCTCAGCTCTGAGAAGGGGGGGGGGGGGGGGGGGGTAGATAGACGGGGTGGAGCCAACCGCTCTGAAAAACCATTTGCCAGCGTCAAGCAGGCAGCCTGGTCTATGTTACCATGCAACTGCAAAAAGCACACACAGGCATAATATTTACACTGTTACATTATTTTCCGCATGCGCCTCCAAGAAGGAGAGAGAGGGAGAGAGAGAGAGAGAGTTGAGGAGACAGAGGGAGGAGGAGGAGGAGGAGGAGGAGGAGGAGGAGAAGTGTGATCCTCGACCTACAAATATATACATTGTGTGAATGGCTGGCGCCCGTTACCTAAACGCGTGGGGTTAAACGTTTGTGAAAACACTCGGCCCTTCTCTGGGTCGGCACATTTTCCTACGCAGGTGATGTTAAGTGTTCCACCCTGAAAAGCCTCCTTGTTGACATCACTCGCTGCCATCTTTAGTAATTCTGACCTCTTTCGGAGGAGTTCACTTTGTGCAGCGAGCAGCAGCGAGCAGAGCAGCGGCGGTGTCTGGAGCGCATGTTTCCACTTAAGACGGGAGGTCGTCCCCCTTGGCCCATGGAGACTCCTGACTATCGATGCGTAGCAGGTTCTCTGTTCTCGCCTCGCCGTGCCGAGCTCCGCCTCCTCAGCTTCTGAATCTGTCAAGTTAGTATCTGTCTGCTGCCATCCAGCCACACCTGGTTTGAATTACTACACAAAATTTTACCCTTCGACTCTCCAGGGATTTTTTTTCTTTTGACTGGCACAGTGGAGACGATTTCAGAGGTACAAAGAAAAAAAAACAGACCCTGCTTCGCTGCAGCATTTTAACTTCACTGAGCTCTCGCTCATGGAAATAATCCTGTATCACATCTTCCCCGTATCATTATGTCAAGTAGCTGAACTCAAACCTTCGGGCCTCGTGTTGCTCTGATGCTTCTTGTCGTCATTGTTCAGCCACTGACAATCAGTGACCTCTCTCCACTGTCTCTGTAGTCATGTGGAGGATCTCTGCAGCTTCTCAGCCTCTTTCCTCCATGCACCACCCAGAACTCACTATCAGAGCGTCGTGCACATCAGAGCAGTCACCTGCAGGTTCTGTTTGCAGCATCTTTAACAAATCTCTCACACAGTTTTGCACTTTTCTTTAAATGCAAAGTCCTCGGCAGGTTTACGGCTTGTCCCATCTCCTCTGTGACTTCTGTGCTAGCTTGACATTAGCTTTAGTGTTTGGTTCCCACCGTACACAAATCAACAGACCTCACAAAACTGCGGTCTACAAATCACTGTCTCTGAACTAGCTGGATCTGTTGGGTCGTTTCTTTCTAAGATGAAACCCAAACTGTGCAGCAGACACCTCATCAGACTCCTCTCTGCTGCTTTCATCTCACTTTTACATGCTGCTGTGGGCACACGGGCCTGTTTCCCATCAGGACGTTTACACCACGTCAGGAGATTGTTTTCTGCTAATCACGTCTGCTCTGCATCAAGCCGCATGCAATTAATAACAAAGGAGCTTTAAGTTGTGTTACCATGTGAAATGTTTGTTCGAACGTGGGGGTTTGCCCCTCAGTAAACACGGCACGCTCTTGTTTTCCGTCCTGTCTGCTCTGTGATGTTTTATACCGGAGGATATCAAAGCGAGAAACAGATCTGATGCTTCTCTGTGGACGAGCCGCTCTGTCAGTTTGAGGCTGTTTAGCTTTGGTTTGAGCTCAAACTCACGGTAGCTTCACCTTTTTCTTTTGTCTTTTGTTGTTTTTTGAATAGATTGTAAATAAAGTTTGAGCTCACACACGAGTAAATACTGTAAATGAATATTTGATTCAGGCTCTCCCTGACATTTCTTCAAACAGGTTCAACATCCTGTGTTGTAATGACATAAACTGACTCTCCCTCCCTCCCTCCCTCACCTCAGCTGAGACACCAGCAGGGGAGTCTGGTGATGGAGAGCGCCGTGCCATCAGACCGGGGGAACTACACCTGCGTGGTTCAGAACAAGTACGGCTCCATCACCCACACCTACCAGCTGGATGTGTTAGGTAAACGCCACCGAAACATTTACTTTCACTTCTGCTTCTGTGTAAACAACGAAAACATTACCATTCACAGCTGGTTTAAAACCCCACAAGAGCTGCTGATGGGAAAAAATCCACCTTTCCTGCAGCACATCGTTCCCGTGCTAATGACTCTCCCCTCCCCCTCTTCCTCTTTCAGAGCGCTCCCCTCACAGGCCCATCCTCCAGGCCGGACTTCCAGCCAATCAGACGGTGGTGGTGGGCAGCAACGTGGAGTTTCACTGTAAGGTTTACAGCGACGCCCAGCCGCACATCCAGTGGCTGAAACACATCGAGGTCAACGGCAGTCGCTACGGCCCCGACGGCGTCCCCTACGTCAACGTCCTGAAGGTGTGTGTGTGTGTGTGTGCGCAGCGTGCAGCCCGGCGCTCTCTAATGAGTCCCGGTCTCAGCGGAGTAGATTTGAGCCTGAGATAATTTGACTCATAATTAATCTCTCCTAAATGTCTTATTTAATGAGTTTCTACAGCAGGTGAGTCTGCAGGGCCCACAGGCTCCTTCCTTTAACTCCACACCGTCATCATGGACTTTCTGCAGCACACGCTCATTAACATAATGATATCACTGTAAATCATAGTGCAGGTCCTGAAACGTGGCACCTGCAGCGCTGCAGCTGATGCAGCTGATGACTGACAGCTGGAGAAGGAGGATCAAATTCAATTAAATCATAATTAAAGGTGGATTTGTGTTGATCCTCTCAGGTGGGAGCGTCCAGATGAGGAGCTGATGAATAGTGTGACACGAGGCCTGAAGTCATGATGAGTAGAAGTTGTGGCAGGACAATAAAGTAAATTTACTGAATTAGCTAATGAGCCAAAATGGATTCATGTTACCACAAAATCCAGTGACATTTAATCATCAGAACGGTTCAGAATTGATCAAACATCAAGAAGAAGAAAACCATGCATCTACTTTGTGAGTGACAGTAAACACAAGGAGAAGGCTCTGAAACACTTTTAGATATTTATTATGGAGCAAAGAAAATAATATTGAACGTTTATTCATCGTCTTCATTTCAACAATCTCAACATCAAATCAAAAACACAAGCTGGACTGATGAGGCTTTTAAAGGTTTCATGTCCAAGGCTCTGGCGGCTGCAGTTTTTATCTTTGCTTCGTGATGATTGACGCCGGCTGAACTCTCGAGGTTCGATGAAAACAGCAGAAAAACAAAATAACAGCTACAGATCAACAGACGAATAAATAAATAAGATAACATCTCGGAGAATCTGAGGCACGGCGGGATCTGCAACACTGGTGCGTCGCCCATGAACTGTGGGTTTTGTGCTGCGATTCTGCATCTTGTTGCACTTTGTAAAGTGACTTTTATTCACACGAGGGTCAAGTGAACGCAGCGCGGAGGCCTCAGTTCAACAAGACAGCAGCAGGAATTGCTCACCCAGAGAGGACAACACCCTAAAGCCACTGTGGGGCGGGTGGCTTCTTTATTTTTTTATTTGGGGTGAAGAGAGGAAGACTCCCATCGGGATATGTAACAAAAAAAAAAGAAGAAGAAGGAGAAGGCCTTTTGCTTCTCCTCCTCCTCCTCCTCCTTCTCTGTTTTTTTGCCTCTAGAGAGAGCGAGGGAATAAAAACATCTGGTTTGGACTAAGTTAACTGCTGTGGTGGCGGCAAAGAGAGAGAGAGAGAGAGAGACGGGCTCTGTTAACCGCCGCTGCCGTCAGATGTGCTGCGTCGCGTGGTTTGAAGGAGGAGGAGGTGGAGGAGAGAGGAGGAGAGGAAAGAGGGAAGAGGCACCCAAAAAAGCCATGGAAAAAATGAGTGGAGGAACACAAGGAAGGGCAAAGTCAGCAGGAAGAGAGAGAGAATGTGGGACAGAGTGGTTGGTGAAGATGGAGGGTGAGAGACTTATAGACACAGAGAGAGAGAGAGAGGGACAGACATGGAATATGTAACATCGTCGGCTCGGTCTATTTCCTGGGGAGATGGTTGAAAAACAGTGATACAAGACCAGAGTGCGTTCACAGACGCAGATTAATACCCAGCTCCTCTCTCTCCTCTAACTTTAACCTTTAACCCACAGCGATAGCTTCGTTATTTTTTGCGGTTTTTATGCGGAGGCAGAAAAAGATCAATGAAAACACATGAAGAGCTGAGAGAGGTGACGTTACAGAAACTTAAAGGAGTCGTTTAAAATACATTTATTCACTTTCCTGCCAAGAGTGAGATGAGAAGATTGTTACCACTCGCACATCTGCACGGCCTCTTAGCTTAGCCACAGTAGCTTCATCTAAAGGTCATTTAAAGATGCTCATTGACTTAATGTCCCTCTGCATTTAAACTTTCATTTCCTCCGTGCAGAAAATAACAAATGTATGACAGTGTTTTAAGAGACGTGAGACGTTGGCGTTGCCACCGCCGCTGTGTTCGTGGACGTCAGCAGAAAAACCGTCTGCAGCTCTCAAACATGATATCAACACAACACAGTGCCGCCGCCGCCGCCGCTGCTGCTGCCGTCACAGGATAATACAGAATATGGAGGTGACAGACTGGGGGAGGAATGGGGGTGAGATGGAGAGATGAAGGCAGGAGAGAGAAGAAGAGAGGAGAGGGGAGGAGAGCGACGGGCCAAAAGAAAGAAAGAAAGAAAGAGAGGGGGGGGGCGAGCGAGCCTGACAGCCCAGACCGCGGCTCCACGCTCTATTTTCGACTACCACATAATTGAAACAGTATTTTTACTGAGATCTGAGTGTGCCTCTCTCTCTCCCTCCCTCTCTGCGTCTGTCTATGTCTCTCTCTCTTTCTCTGGCCCCACCACAGTTCATTCAAACTCTTTGCGACATTGCATGTGTGGTATAGACTGTAGGAGTTAAATACAGCTGAGGAGGGAGGGAGGGGGGAGGAGGAGGAGGGAGGGGGTCATGCAAGATTTTTCTTTTTTTGTGTGTGTGTCTGTTTGAGAAATGCCTGAATCACTCGTTTGATGCCTGGAAAAAGAGTTAACGATGAGCGACTCGCCCAGCGTAGAGAGAGAGAGAGAGAGAGAGAGAGAGAGAGAGAGGGAGGGAGGGAGGGAGGCGTCTGGAGCCGGGCCCTGGATGTTCATTAAGCAACCATAAAACATGATATGTTTTCCCCTTTATGTGCTTTGCCCGTTTAATTATTCATCGCAGTCTCTGCTGGAGAGCCTGTCATAGGCTGTGTGTGTGTGTGTGTGTGTGTGTGTGTGTGTGTGTGTGTGTGTGAGAGAAGACTGACACACTGAAATGCCTTTAATATACCGATCGTCAGCATGTGTTACTGCGATGTACAGTGTGAATGTGTGTGTTTTGTGTGTGTGTGTGTGATCTGAAAGGCTTGACGCTGTGATGCTTTAATCTACACAGACAGACGGCTTCACCGTGTGTGTGTGTGTGTGTGTGTGTGTGTGTGTGTGTTTTACAAATAACGGCTCAACATTCAGGTTTTACTTTACAGATTAATAAATAAACAGCTTGTTAAATTCACAAATAAACCTTTAATCTGGACTCGCACAGAAAAGTGTGTGGATGCTATAAGCTAAGCTAAACGCACCCTCCTGCATCTCGGCGGCCACACGTGCGTGAGACGTATTGATCTTTTGTCACAACTCTCTTTAAACGACTTCCTGAAACAAACAAGTGTGAGCAGGAGTGAAACAGACAGACACTCAGGAGAACAGTGTTTCCTCCTCCGTTCGTCATCGTCTCCAGTGGACTGGTACCTTTTGTGACCAAATGTTTTCATTTGAACAAGAACAAGTTAATAAACAAAAACAACAGAGACAGTAACAACTAAATCATCATCATCATCATCATCATCATCATCATCATCATCATCATCATCATCATCATCTGCATCTAAATAAGGTGCAAACAAAAGGCTGAGAGAGACAGCTGACCAGTTAAAGCTGGAGCTGATAAAGTGGCCACTGCCTGTGGGATGGGAAAAGTGTGTGTGTGTGTGTGTGTGTGTTTTCTTCAGGAGTGTGTTGTAAAGGCCTCACTGTGCCTCTTGGTTCTCCCTCTCCACAGAGTGTGGTCAGTAAACACACTGAGGCCCACAGTAAGTTGAACCTGTCCAACGTGACAGAGCGAGACGCCGGGAAGTACTGGTGTCGCGCCTCCAACTTTGTAGGAAAGTCAGAGAACGCCTTCTGGCTTCAGGTTCACAGAGCAGGTAAAAACAACAGAGATCCACCTGAGCCACCTTCACCTCTGATCCTCCGCTCCTGGGTCTCCTCCTCCTCCTCCTCCTCCTCCTCCTCCTCCTCCTCCTCCTCTGCAGGGCTTCGCTTGGTTGTGGGTTTTATTGGCTTACTGGCTTTGGCTAAGAGGACAAACACTGCACACACACACATACACTTCTGGGTTCAGAGCTGGTAGGTATCATCCATTTAACACGGAGCGCCACTTTGTCTTCCTCCCGGTCAATACGAAGAACAATATCACACCTTTAATTACTGCGACGGCTTCAGAACTTCACCCTCACACCATCACACACAAACACACACATAAAAACCCTCCCACTAGTCCACACACACACACACACACACACACACACACACACACACACACACTCATAGACTGGCATTGATTTCCCCAGGAGTGCATTCTCCCGCTGTATTAATGTGCTTTTATATGAAAGCATGCAGCAGGAGCGTGATTCATGGCTCGGTCTGGATGTCACTGTTCATTACTGAGGCCTCGGAACCAGAGTCCCCCCCCCCCAACACACACACACACACCCTGTCCCCTCCCAAGCCACATCAGATACTGGATTTGAAACAGTCTCCCCTACTGGTCATAACACAAACTATTAGTCAAAGAGGGGGGGAAGCCACAACTGCAGAGCCGCTGCTGCCGCAGCTTTTCGAGTAATTTCAAGGTTATTTAGAAGAAACCAGAGTGAATCTTTATTGGGGGTGGGATGGGGGATGGGGGGGTGAAAGTAGTTTTTATCAAACAGCAGCTGCGACAACAGGGCAACAGCCCAGATCTTCATGTGAGTATGAGAAACCATAAGCAGGTAGTTGATTTGAGTTGATTAAAAAACAACTTAAAGGGATCCAGAATAGATCCTTGTGGTACGCCTAGAGGGAAAAACTAAAGACAAACAAAGGAAACCAATGGTTTTAGCTCTCATCGTCCACGTTTGCTGTCGTCACCTGTTGTTACCTCTGCAGACGAGATGTTGTGATGGATGGATCTACTTTGCTTTAGCGTCAGGTAAACTTTAAACTTACAGGTGCTGATGATGCGACTTCCCCGCCACCGTAATCAGGTTCCTTCTCTGCCTGTTTCTGACCTTTTTACAGTGTGAATATTCCACCTGCCAGGACCTTAAAGGTGGATTTATATAGAAATTAAAATGTGAGAGTTTTGCCTGTGGCCCCAGGTTGAACCATCAAAGCTTCTCTCGCAGCAGGGTGACGGTCGCTGCTCTGGGTGTTTTTGAGGTGTTGGTGGTGGTGGGAACAACATCACTGCTGACTCCTTCAGATCTTCTCCTCTGTCCTTTTTTCCCCTCCAGGGTGTGTTTGGTGTTTCTTCTAAGAAGCTTTTGGGCTCATGATATCTCCTCTCTCTCTCTCTCTTTCTCTCTCTCTCCTCTATCTTATACCTCTCTCGTCCTCCACAGACGGCTGGCATTAACACTACAGATAAGGAGCTTGAGGTTCTCCTCTTGACCAATGTGTCTTTTGAGGACGCGGGCGAGTACACTTGTCTGGCAGGGAACTCTATCGGCTTTGCTTACCACTCTGCTTGGCTGACGGTGCTTCCAGGTATACCCCCCCCCCCGTGGACTCTCATCATCCTTTTAAATGTGTTTTTTCATGTCTTTGCTCAGTAGCACAGTATTTAAGAGTCATTTCCGAACCTGATTATCACTGATTGTTACTTGTTAACACGTTTTTCTTATGCGTGTTCCAACTGTATCTCGGTCGTCCCCTTTTTAATTGAACATGTCTCCATCACACGGCATGTTTTCATCAGAGCAGATCGTCTGTTTAAATGTCTCAAGGCTACGAGGCAATTTTCAAGACATTCATGTGTGCAGCAATTCGACACAATAATTACCTCCCCGGGGGGAGGAGCAGCACATCACAGGTGCAATTACCTGCTGCAGGATAAATGTACAAGTTGATTACAGTGCAGAGTTCGAGTGCACAAAGATTTACAGACGTTAAGTTATAAACAAAAAAGAAAAGTGATCGAGGTGAAAGGTGCTACTGAGGAGAGCATGACTCTGTGATGTGACTCTGATGTGTGTATCGTGTGTGTGTGTGTGTGTGTGTGTGTGTGTGTGTGTGTGTGACCTCCTCCCATCTCATTAATCAGTGAGTCCAGAGAAGGAGGAATACTACGCCGACATCCTCATCTACGTGACGGGCTGCGTGCTCTTCATCCTCACCGTGGTCATCGTCGTCCTCTGCCGCATGAGGATGACCAATCAGAAGACGCTGCCCACGCCGCCCGTGCAAAAGCTCTCGAAGTTCCCCCTCAAGAGACAGGTAACAGAAAGTAGATACAAGATTCGTACAAGACTTTCCCCACCCCCTCCTTCTTTCCCCTTCTCTCTCTCTCTCTCTCTCTCTCTCTCTCTCTCTCTGTCTTGATTGGTTTTCGTGTTTTAGCCAATAGCGATGCAGCAGCCGACTGACTGCACCTGTAATCCCTGAGGTAGCCTCAACATTAATATTCAGCAGTTTTTCAACTCATCAGCACGTCAGCAAACTCTGTTGTCTTCCTCCGGAGGCTCAGAGACATTACAAGGATTTTCAGGAGTGCTTGAACTCCTGGAAAACTTCCAGAGGTGTATTCGTTATTTTTTCTCAAAGCGTCAAGAACTTTTTTTGGTTAAATCTGTTGCATCCGATGTTGTTTTTCCACAAAAGCAAAACAGAAGCCCAGCAGAAGTTTAGTTTATTTAGAAAAACGACCTCAACAGACAAGTGGGGAGTCACATTATTAACTGAGGAAAGAACTTCAAATTAGCTCTGGAGAGTCATGGAAAACTGGTGTAATAGTTCTGCATCAGCGCCACGAGGAGAACCCTGCAAAAGAGTTTATACTTTTAATATCTGTCTCTTCAGCTTCTGTGACTGCGACAGAGGAATCGAACTCACGCAGGACTCTGTGTAAATAAATACAGGAGGTTACTGTGCGTCTGTCTCGGTGCTGTGCCGCCGCCGCCGCTGCTGCTGCTGCTGCTGCTGCTGCCGCTGCTGCTCCGGTGACGTCGAGCACACACTGGAAGGCATCACACTGGTGACATGTGTTCACATTTATCTTGGAGCAGATTCAGCTCAGGGATATTTATGCCCTCCTGTGACTGTCAGTGTTAGTTTTAGATTTCACTCTCGGTGTAACACACACTCGCCCCCTCAACTGTTTGGAGAGAAACACGAAGTGGAGCAGCTGCAGCCTGCAGTCTGCACAGCGCCCGGCCTCTTCACGCCATTGTCTCTGAGGGACACGTTCAAGGCGACGCTTCACAAGTCAAGTCCAAGACCTGGTTCAGACCGGGACCAGACAAACCCCATCAAAGTGTCTGAATTAGCGTGAAGCTCAGGCCAGGAGCTGCTTAGCTTAGCTTAGCATAAAGACTGGAAACAGAGGGAAACAGTTAGCCTAGCTCCGTCCACCAACTTTATATTTCATTTCATTCAAACAGGAGAAGTTCAGTTATGTTTTACTTTCAGGCCCGTACAGGCCTCCAGTCTTTATGCTAAGCTGAACTAAACTCAGTCAACATCCATCAGTGGTTGGAGCGGGACACGTCTGAGGGTTGGAGTCAGACATGTCCAAGAAGGGAAGAAGGTTTTCTAAAGGCCAGACTGCAGCACCTTCCCTTATCCAGCCTTGTCTCTCTCCACACTAATGAATCTGCCCTCTCCCCTCCATCCTCCCGTCTCCTCTCTCCACTTTAGTCCCATGAAAAGACTTTTCTATCTGAGCTCCTGAGCCTCTATTTCTTTTCTTATTACTCCTCTTGTCTTATATAATCTGCAGAAAACCCATCAGGCAGAGCTGCGGCTTCACTCTTTATTCTTTGCAGTGTCCGAACCCTGGACAGTCGCTGCTCACTTTGTAACTCTCTGCTCTGGATGAATATGAAAACGTCTAAAATGCAGATGAGTTTGTTCTGATCCGTCCGGCTCCACCCGGTCGTGTGCTGGACACAGCTGCTGCTGTGTGGCTGCTCTGTGTGTGTGGCTACTGTGTGTGTGTGTGTGTGTGTGTGTGAGCTCCAGCTTCATAATTGAAGGGTTTCACTCGTCAAAATGCAAAAGTTGCATTTTTAGAAAACTGTTGTTTGAAAGTCGTGTAAATCAATTCATGGAAAACATGACGCTCCGAGGACTGAGAGCTGGAAAGGCTGCAGGACAGAGAGTCCCTGATGTTGTTGTTGTTGTTGTTGTTGTTGTTGTTGTATCAGGTAGAAAGCAGAAGCTCTGATCGTCGCGGCTGCCTTCATATACATGCTCTTATAAGGCAGCGCAGGGGAAGGTCTTATTGCATTTTTCTGTAATCTTCACTTCGTTTTTGTAAAGTTAATCTCCTGGTTCTCTCCTTTCATAACTCTGAGTAAATCTCCCATAAACCTCCTGGCATGTTCTATCAGATATTACTTTCATGCTTCTGAAGCTGTGGTCGGGGCTGTTTGCTGTTTTTTTGTTTTTTTTTTTAGCTTCACAACGTTTTTTCTCATTTTCCTCCAGTTGAGAAGTTGAGGAGAGGAAAGTCTGGTAAGTGGACATGTTTGTTTCAGGACCCCACCTGAAGGGGCCGAGCCGGCAGATCTGTCACAAACAGATTCATCAAAAGCCGGGCCACAGCCATCAGTTGCCCCCCCCCCCCCCCCCCCCCCACCCTTAGGTTTTCAGATAAATGGTGTGAGGATGTCGGGCCCACAGGCTCAGCAGCAGGACCACCGGTCTGGAAATGGAGCTCGCTGATGGATAGAGACGTCCATCCCAACCCCCACCTCCCACCTGCCCCCTCCCCTCACCACCACCACCACCTCTGCGTTCTCCCTCCTTCGTCTTTGTTAGCAGCGCCTCCTCCGGCCGGCCATTTGTATAAAAGTCACCGGCGGTGTCAGAAGTCGGAGAAACTCCTCTCTGCTCCTGTGATGTGTGATGTTTCCACAAAACAAGTCTCTGCAGCATCTTCACAAGTTTTTCAACCACTTATTATTTATACTCCAAGTTCAAACCGAGTTTAACCGACGGCAGCTTCACATCTGAGGAGGTGAAATGTTTTTTTCTGCAGTATTCAACCAGCTCATCAGAAACTGGATTGAAAGACCAGTTTTCTTGCTTTAAAGTTGTTTTTTCCTTCAATTAGTTTGACTTTAATATTTTGCAGATGAATATTTTAACTCTCTTCACAGCAACAGATTAGACTCTCGCTCAGAGATCAAGATCAAGGCAGCAGGAGCCATTTTATTCCGTCCTGTTCCCTGTTTTTCATATTTTATTCGATGACATCGGTTTCAGATTTTCCCTTCCCCTCTCTGTCTCTGTGTCTGAGCTCACATCAGCTCGTCCTTTTCAGAGACTATAACAGTTTGTTTTTTGCACCCAAGCAGGTGTCCTTGGATTCCAACTCCTCCATGAACTCCAACACGCCCTTGGTCCGGATCGCCCGCCTGTCGTCCAGCGACGGTCCGATGCTGGCCAACGTGTCGGAGCTGGAGCTGCCCTCTGACCCCAAGTGGGAGTTTCCTCGAACACGGTAAGATCTCCGTTCTTCGTCGCTGACACTTGAACGCCTCTCAGAGGAGAAACGTGGCGAGAGCTGTGCCTTTTTTTTTTCTTTCTTTCTTTCTTAACGCTGCCAAGCAACATATTTCAGAATTGACAGATACAGCGCTGTCGTCCTTGCGGCGTGATGTGCTGTGAAAACACGAGAGCCGTCAATACATCAAGGTCACTGTGACACCCGCCTGCTCGCTCATTGCACTTGGCAAACAACTCAGCTCCATTCAGAGGAGTAAATCACAGGAAACACAAATCCAGACTCTGAAGCGTTTGTGTTTTTGTTTCAGGTTGACTCTGGGTAAACCTCTTGGCGAGGGCTGCTTCGGTCAGGTGGTGATGGCCGAGGCCGTCGGCATTGACAAGGAGAAACCCAACAAGCCGCTCACTGTGGCTGTGAAAATGCTGAAAGGTGAGTGAGCGCAGAGTTAATGCAGCGACCTCGGCCGTGACAGCGAAGGACGTTTCCTGTGATTTCCTGAAGGAGCTCAGCAGCGTTGTGTCCTTCCTGCACATAATTCATCAGGTGTCACTCAGCCATCATTACATTCTCCTGACGTGCTTTTTTGTTTGTTTGTCCCAGACGACGCCACGGATAAAGATCTGTCCGACCTGGTGTCAGAGATGGAGATGATGAAGATGATCGGAAAACACAAAAACATTATCAACCTGCTGGGAGCGTGCACGCAGGACGGTGAGGTCACGGCGCATCACGAGTGAGATACTGAGGCCGGGGATGGACACTGAGTCCTGATGAGTGACGCTGTGTGTTTGTATTGTGTTGCGTTCAGGTCCTCTGTACGTCCTGGTGGAGTACGCGTCTAAAGGCAACCTGAGGGAGTACCTGCGGGCGCGGCGGCCACCGGGCATGGACTACTCCTTCGACACCTGTAAAATCCCAGACGAGCAGCTCACCTTCAAAGACCTGGTGTCCTGCGCCTACCAGGTCGCCCGCGGCATGGAGTACCTCGCCTCGCAGAAGGTCAGCCCCCACCACCACCGCCGCCATGTTTAACTGCACACACAGTGTACTGATGTTTAATGTGTGTGTGTGTGTGGTTTTAGAATCAGCAGCAGCTTCAGTTTCACTTCACATTGGTTTTTCAGTGAGTAAAATGAAGCTTTAGGTCAGTTAAAGTTAAAGGAGAGAGAGTGTGTGTGTGTGTGTGTGTGTCTGAGTGTGTGTGATGTGTTTGTGGATGTGTGTCTGATGTGTCTATCCTCTCCTTCCTCAGTGTATCCACAGAGACCTGGCCGCCCGAAACGTCCTTGTGACGGAGGACAACGTGATGAAGATCGCAGACTTCGGTCTCGCCAGAGATGTGCACAATATAGACTACTACAAAAAGACCACGAACGTGAGTCTCACTGCCTCTCTGTCTTTGTGTGTGTCTCTGTTCTCTCTCGGGTGAAGCGTCTCAGACTGTTGACGAGAGCAGGAAAAACCGATTTGTTTCTCCACAGAGAAAAAGAGCTACCGCTACTTTTGCATGTGTGTTATGACACTGTGAGGATGAGTTCAGTTCCAGTGTTTGTCTTGAATCTTTAATCCATTTTCATGACAGTAGAGAAGCCATTAGAGTTCAATATAGTGATAACACACACACACACACACACTTTGTACCGGGTGAGCTGATGTGGCTCAGGTTCCTGTCTCTGAAGTCCAAGGTGTGAGGAGCAGTTTTCTGTGGGTCCTGCTGACCAGAGCCGTCCTGTCCTGTCCTCTGTTGTTTCAGGGTCGTCTGCCCGTGAAATGGATGGCTCCGGAGGCTCTGTTCGACCGGGTCTACACGCACCAGAGCGATGTGTGAGTTTGCACAAACCTAAATGTCCGCATGCCGACAGTCCGCTCATGTGGAGCCGCCACCGCCGCCGCCGCCACGCCCCACACCGGAGGAATCCGGGTGTTGAAATATCGTGACTGAGCACGTTAGCATCAAAAGCTCCAGTTTGTGCGTGTGAATATGGAACCACGGCGTTCCCGCTCTGAAAACATCTCATCTGCGCTCTCATGATAATCCAGAGCTTCATGTGTATCAGCGGCTCCGCATTCCTCGCCGCGTTTGTTCTTTAATCTCCCGACACGACATCAGAGAGAGAGAGAAACACAACCGCCGTCGTCTTACTGTTGTTTTATCAGTGTAAATCCAACCTGGGCCCAGAGCAGGAGGAGATAAGAGGGTCAGTGGATTTATCACCAGCTGCTCCCTCGGGTGTTTTTTTCCACCACAGCCGACACAAATGCACCTTTTTACGACCTGTGATTGCTCCCATGTTGGCTGCGATCAGGAGGAGAAAGGTGCGTTTAGGCGAAGAGGTCACAAAGTCAAACACACACACACACAGACCCTCGAACGTCTCCTCACCCCCCTGCAGGCTGCAGCCAGACGCTGTGTCCCCAGCGCAGCCATCCAAGCCAAACACGGGACCCTGTCAACACTGGCTCGCAGTGTGATTACACCAGACTGGGAACGGGCCGAGAGGAGAGAATCAGTCCGCTCTGTTATTTCAGCAGGTCTGGATTACAGAGTCGACGCTCCTGCCAAACCTCCTCCTCCTCCTCCTCCTCCCTTTATACAGTAGTCGCTCCGCAGCCAGTTTACTCTCACACACCCCGGGGGACTTTGACTTTTGACCTGTGATGGTTTTTCATGAAACAGATTACACTTAAACAGACAGAGGAGGAGGAGGAGCATTAAAACACATTAAAGCTAAGTCTGACACATTCACAGTCAAACAGCAAAGATAAGAACTGAACAGTAGAAAAGTATTAAAGAGCAGCAGCTGTTGCCACAGGTCCAGATCAGTTCACACACATTCACACCTCTGTGAGCTGCTTCAGTATAAAGGGAGACGTTTGGTGTCGGTCTGTAAAAGCTGCTGTGTTTTTGTTTACAAAGCGTCTCCGGAGGTCTTTTACCTTCGTGACCTTTCGTCTCGATGGGTGAAAGTCATTCCCCGTCACCATGGAGACGTGATACGATGATTAACTGACAGAAAACCCCCAAACACACAACATTTAGTGTGTGTTCCTGTAGAGCTGTGTGCAAAAAAACAAAGTGAAACAGCAGAGTTTCATTGGCCTTAGACGACCCCCCCCCCCCATCAACACCAACACCCCCCTCCTCCTCTTCTTCACACTCTAAATGCATCTAAACTCCGACTGGAGCGCCACGACCATGCTGGCCTTCGTTCTCATTCTCATTCTGTCAGCTCTCGTTGCCGCAGGTGCCAATGAAAAATTAAGTGTTTGCGTCTTTATTGCCGGCTGCTAATAGGAGCCTAATCGCCTGTGAATATTCATCCCTGACAACTTGTGTTGAATATAAAGAGACTGGAGTCTGTGGCTGTGTTTCCTCTTGTCCCTGCTGATTCCTGAAGACCTGATCGGTTTTTATTTAGAGATCTGTTCACTCTCTGCTCAGTTTAAGTTTGTGATGTCTCTCTTTCACCACAGTCCACTCCTCTAGGCCAAACCCCCCCCCCCTCTCTCTCTGTGTTTGGATAGTGGACGAACCAGCCCGGCCAGTAGCTCCTGTTTTCCACCCTCTGGACCGGAGCGTGGATAATTAGATTAAGCCCCACTGAGCAGCGCAGCGCTGAGAGAGAGAGGGAGGGGTCTGATCCCGCTTCACTGGACGAGCAGCCGAACAATAGTACACTGGGTTAATAGCCCCCCCCCCATTATCTGATTAGCTTCCTTCATTTTTACTGTAAGCGCTGAGGAATAAAGCAGCAGCTCAGATGATGGCTTGGTTTGGGCTGTAACCGTAGATGCACTCCACCCCCCACCCCCCTTCACTGTAGGTCAGGGTGTGTTTCTACTGTACCTCTGTACAAGCTTCAAGACCAGAAGATAAAACCTCAGTTGATCTGTTGAGCAGTTTGCAGAAATAAACCGATGACAGATGAGCAACAAAACAAAACAAACAACTGATCTGAGATCAGACAGATACCACTGACCCTCCTCTTTGTTTCTGTTCCCGTCCATAAATCTCTAAACGCAACAATCACTTCCTGCCTGATCGGCTTCATTCACTCCGTCCAGACTCCATTAAAAACACGTCAGCCAGCTTCGCCGTTACACCGGCTGACATGTTGTTTTGTCACGATGAACGCGGGCGGCGCCGGTTTATTCAGACTCGATCCTGCTGTGCCTCAAACTCACTGAGCATCAAATGTGTATTAATCCACCGGTGGAAATAGTCCTCTGTCCTGTAAACGCTCCACTTCCTCCTGTGTTTGGGGGAGATTATTGAGCTGAATGATTGATCTCTTCAGTGGAAGATACGATTATTTATTGATTAGAGGTAAAGTATTGAAGATTGAGCCTGAATTCAGGTCTTTCTGATGAAGTCTGTTATCGGGCTCGTCTTCCATTTCTCACCCTCCACTCGTCTCCTCTCTGGCTTCAGGGGAGGAGATTTAGACTTTTACAAATATTGAGCCTCTGTCTGAGACAATAAGGACGTCAGATTGACTCTGAGACTGAGCACAGTTAATGTTATTAGGATCAATATCTCCTCCAAACACATCGATCAGTGCGTCTGAGGAAGGGAAGCCTCCGTGTGGAACCATGCTGCAGGCGATGAGTGTCGTTTGACCTCTAATTTGTATTCATTGTGTATTGAATTTGTGTTCATTGGTGTGTGTGTGTGTGTGTGTGTTCAGGTGGTCCTATGGTGTGTTGTTGTGGGAGATCTTCACCCTGGGGGGGTCACCGTACCCGGGGATCCCAGTAGAAGAACTCTTTAAGCTGCTGAAGGAGGGACATCGGATGGACAAGCCTGCAAACTGCACCCATGAACTGTAGGTGTTCAATGATCGATTATTGGTTTAGTATCAGGTCAGGACCTCCAGCAAATAGACCAGTACTGATGTGTGTGTGTGTGTTTCAGGTACATGATCATGAGGGAGTGCTGGCACGCGGTGCCGTCACAGCGGCCGACCTTCAGGCAGCTGGTAGAAGATCACGACCGGGTTTTATCGATGACCTCCACAGACGTACGTCTCCTCCCTGCACAGCTGCAGATAACACACACACACACATCTGGAAAACACCACACACACTGCCTCCTTCGACCTGCCGCCACCAGGCCTCACCTACATTTCTAAAACACGTGCTGCATTTAAAGGCATCAGGAAAAACGGCAATTAGAGCCACTTCCTGTTAATATGAGACGTGTTCCTGAGTGAAGTGGGACGAAGGGCTGAAGTTGAGCTCAGGATAAGAGACGTAAATGAATTCATTACATGTGTGTGTTTGAGGATCTGAGACTTAAACAGCATTTTAATGTTTCATTGGAGAAATGTCGACATAAAAAACACTGAAACATCGTATTTTCTTCTTTTAAAGAGCCGTGACTTTCACAGCTAAGACCAGGACACTGGATTAGACCTGACTGTAGGAAACCAGTCTTTTTATTGCTCGGCCTCTTTCAGATGGAAAATAATGAGGTTTTGCAGTTGTTTAAGTTTAAAGCTCCGTGGAAAATGACGGACAGACAGAGTCTTATCCTTCTAAAACCATATTCACAGTGTGAGCAGGAAATGCAGATGTTCTGTGCCGAAGTAAAAGTGATAATGAGGTTAAAATTAAATGAGTGTTCATCTAATTATGTGACAACGCTGAGGTGTTGACCCTGACACCCCCATCTGACCTTTGACCCCCTCCCCTGACAGGAGTACCTGGACCTGTCGGTGCCCTTCGAGCAGTACTCGCCCACCTGTCAGGACTCCAACTCCACCTGCTCCTCAGGAGACGACT
The DNA here is from genome assembly GCA_021432705.1 of Caranx ignobilis. Lineage (NCBI taxonomy): Eukaryota > Metazoa > Chordata > Actinopteri > Carangiformes > Carangidae > Caranx > Caranx ignobilis. The sequence goes on from JAFHLA010000091.1 coordinate 973,000, forward strand.
CGGTGTTCGCCCACGACCCGCTGCCTGACGAGCCCTGTCTTCCCAACAAACAGCTTCCCAGTAACGGGGTGATTAGGACATAAAAACAAAAGACGAGCTGGGAGAGGAGGAGGTGGGGAGGGGGAGGGGTGGACAGACACTGACCTCCTCTCACAGTCTGTGACTGATCATCACCTCAGTGACTCGAGCTCCTCAAGATATGGAAAATAAAACTCAGCATGCAATACTTCCACAGCGCTTTGATTCGTCTTAAACTCTTCGTACCGTAAGAGTTCTTCCTCCTCCTCCTCCTCCTCCTCCTCCTCCTCCTCCTCCTCCTCCTCCTCAACAGACTCTTGAACCATTGAAGGATTATTTTTTGCCGTTGAACCATGTTTGTTGTTCTTCTTTTCAGAAATGAAATTATATTTTTGTACTCGGGCCAGTCTTTTGTTACGGACAATCTGTGGGGTGAAACCATTCCGTGCCTAACTCGGATTAAACAAACAAACAAACAAAACACTGATGAAAGGAAAACAGACATGATGAATGGATCTAAAGAGGAGGTGAACGAAGGGCATTCGGTGAGTGACGCGACTGGTTGGGACCTCCGATTTTTTTTTTTTATTAAATCCTCTCGTTTTGCAGAGTAAAGATGGCGACGTGAACGATACCAGCAAACGACGGGGTTTTTCAGTAACTTGTCTTGACTCTCACAGAAGAAGAAGAAGGAGGAGATAAATTAAACATCCCAGAACAAACAGAAACAGAAAACAGAAGAGTTCAGTGATAATCATGGAACAAGCTTCAGGCCACTCAGTAAAAAGAAGAGCGAGCCGAGGTTCAGACGGTTGTTGTTGTTGTTTTGTTTTGTTTTTTTAAATGTATCTAGAAAATGATTTATTGTAAATATACAAATGCAAATATGTATCATATTGCTGTTCACAGCCTACTATGTACTTAAAAGACAAAAAATTACATTTTTTAAAAAACATATTGTTTTAGGATGGAAGCATTGCAATCTAGAAGAAGACACTGTCATGAACGTGTAAAACATTTAATCATTTAAAGTGATACAGAAAAGGTTTATTTGAATAATTAACGTGTATATTTGTAAAGATATTTATAGACTTAACATGTGGTTCTTAAGTTCGAAAGGTTTTAGTTTAGGATTTTAGTACTGTACGCAAAGATTTTTATTTCTGTTTGTTTTTTTTTTTTTTTGTAACTTATTTTACAACAAAACTGCGACGTTTATTTTCACAGCTGGCAGATTCCTGTCGTTTATGATCCATCTGGTTTTCTGTCTTTTATTTTGGGTTCGTTTACAGTTTTTTTTTTTTTTTTTTAAAGAAAATATTAAGAATGTATGACATGATATGATGATGATTTTTGAGAGCGGGTGTGATTCAGCGGCCAGAGGACGACCGACCGGGGGAACTGAAAGCTCCCGCTGAGAGGAGCTGGGTGGTTTTATTTTATTTTAGTTTTATTTTTTCATTTTTTTTTTTTTGCTGAGCTCAGAATCTGGTTTGGAAAAGTTGACGTTTGCAATATCAAAGCAACGATTAACTCTTGCTGGGCAAGAACTAGCAGCGCTTAGAGGCACGTACCAGAGAGGCCTTTTAGTACGACTTCAAGTACTTAGAGACACGTTTCAACAACACGGAGCTGTGAATCATGGGAAGCCTTCAGAGAACCTCAGAGATCCTGCTGCTGATCGGGACTCACTGCTCAGTCTCCACTCTCATGAATGAGGACGGACTGGCAGCCTGTCCGCTAATTAGTGCACTACTTTTTTACTCATGCAAAATATATGCAGTGTAATGCTCTCCAAACCCCCCACCATGTTGACAGCCGGTATGCCAGCGTTCCTTTTGGCTTAAAACACCAAATCCCACAATGCAGTGGTGCAGAAATTGGAGGTAATTCAAAGCGACACCTGTCTGAATGATGAATCATCTAATTATAAAACTGTTCTGTGTTAATTAGATCAATCAGATACCAAAGGTGAATGGCAAACTACAATTCCCAGAGTGCTTTTCTGTAGGAACCAGAGAGCACTCGTTAATGTATGATGATCAGAAACATGAAAAACAGCGACAGATTTTAAGAGCAAAAACATGTACTAAAGAAAAAGGGAAGTAAGTTTTCTATTTAGCTGCAATGCATTCTGGGATTTTGAGTCTATTTATAGGGCAGACACGTCCTCACCTCTTGATTCTGATGCTAAACTCCCCAAATAACAACCTGGACTCTTGAATTCAAAACTCTCTACAATCACTACTGTCATTTCTATCGACACTAAAGCAGGCACAGGTGGATTTTTAAAGGTTCTTCTGAAGGCCTCTGACTCGTACTGAAACAGAAAGGTCACGGGGTCAAAGGGTCTACCAAGCTGCGTTCAGTGACAGTCGGCACAAACAGCAGCCTGAAGGCAGAAAGTGTAAAAAGCTGTTGAATCTGCCCAGATGCTCGAGGTTTTATCGCTGCTCTATAGTATTAATACTGAAATGAAGGCACGCTGTGTGATCTGTGGGACGCACGGCAGAAAACGAAATATATAGACAGTATATAAAGGTTTGTTAGGGGAAACTCTGAAGTGTGTGTGGTGGATGCTTCCTCATGAAAAGTGCCAATGAGTCTTAAAAGTCTGTTTCACCGAGTTCTTCACAAACACTGCACTGTCGAATGTAGGCGGGCGGAGGTTACATGTGCAGAGGAGGATCATGGGATTGCCAAATCAACACCCCACCCCCACACTTCCCTTTTTTTTTTTATGCAGTCGTCTCTCCAGTTGACCCCCCTCCCTCCACCCCCCTAGCATAAGGTTTGCAATGTTTACAGAGTCTGTTTTTTTTTTTTTTTAAATGTTTTCTTGCAAAGTCACGAAAGGGAAAGCGACGTTCAAGTGACAACGAAAGGTTCAAAAACACAATTCACTCGCTGCTAAATGGAAACTGGTGCAAAACACTTCACTGTGCAAAGGCCTCATGTGTCGCCCCCTCCCAACAAGACTGTCAGAACTTAAGTTAACCCCCCCCCCCAGCATTTAAAGTACTTAAAAATAAAATTTTAAATATGTTTTTAGCACCAAATAATGTTTAGTTTCTTTGTTTTTTCATTGGTTTATCAGCAGAGACGAGGCCTTTGTGAAGTGAATTGTCCTTTGTTTGTTTTCAATAAAGTTTTGGCCCAAATCTACAAAGTGCCTGGAATAATTTAACCAACAAAAAAGGAGATTAATTGATTGATTCATTGATCACATTTTGAATGTATCATTGCAAAAGTGGGGAAGAAGTCAGCTGTGGTTGGAGGCAGGACGTGTAAAGTAGAAGCCTGACGTTCTTGTTGTTTGGTTTGTTTTTCTTTGAGTGAACGAGGCACTTGCTGTGTAAAGTTTGGGAGGATCTGATGAAACGATGCTGTTTGATTTTATTTATTCTTCCATGCTGGGTAAAAGCTTTCCCTATGGTGAGAGTGTTTTTATTCATAGCTATCTGCTTATCAGTGTTGTTTTTCACTAAAGAGCCAGAAGACGATGACGACGACGATGATGATGTAGATTAGTCATTATACTAGATACTGATGCCCCCCCTCCTCCCAACACCCGCCCCCCTCCCATCAGGCTTTGCTCCCTGCATAATTCATCCTGTACTTTATGTTTATGTCACTCAGACACCCCCCCCCGCCTTTTCTCTGTCTCCCTGTCAAGCTTTTTTTTAACCGACGCCCGTTAAGGTCACTGTGAGAAGGACGTGTTGTTTTTAACATGCTCCCGTACGTCGGAGGGAATTTTATATTATCACACATCTGAAAAGTGTTGCACGTCACTTTAAAGCCGCTCAGTAACTCACGTCTGATCTTCCTCCTTCGTTTAGATTCAGAGTGACTGATATTTTCTGAGGACGTTGTTGTCCCCAATATCTGCTGTTTGTCTAAATCCAGTCACCGTCGTTTTTCTGACGACATTTGAACATCACATGTCGCTAATGCTAATGCTAATGTTTTTTCTCCTTTTTCAACTAGATCATATCTAAGTCATTTACAACTAACTGTACCTCCTCAGAGCTGTAGGTAGGTACATGTGGTTCTGGTTGTTCTTGTACCTCTGATTTAAGATGCTGCTGAACTCAGATCATTCAACTGTTAGAAAACACTCGATATTAAGCTCCGATGCGAAACAGGTGGTTTATTGATCTTCATGTTAAAAACAACAGATCCTTTTCACAGGTGAGCCTGTTTTCTTAGCTGTCGTGTGAATGAGGAGGATTCTTACTGTATGTACAGTCACACCTGGGCCTTTACTCACCTGTCGTCTCCTCTCCGCTCTGACTCACTTATTTATTCTCTCTCTCGTCTGTAAAACACAAAGATCAGGATTTGAAGATGAAGCTGGGAGCAGAGCGGCGTCACCACAAACCTCTGCCTCCAGATTCATCACAAAGAAAATACACAGTTTTCACGCAGCTCTCGTTCACCCACGTTTTTCACTTTGTCGTGTGTTCATAACAACAACGGTGAGTTAGTCCAGATTAATTTATAGTTTGAAATGAAATGTGCTTTTTACGTTGCTGGTTGTTCACAGTAGAGTTTTGTGTAGCTGTGTGAGCGTAGAGAGGAAACTCGTTTTATTCATCTGGTTTTTCTGTCACATGTCATGTTGCATTCCTGCGTCAGGTTTTTATTCCTACAACAGCAACAGTGAGACAAAGTCATGTTTGTCCTTTTTTTTTTTTTTATATATCCAGTCCCACGTAATTTATTTGTCCTCCCTCTGTATTCATGTTTCTAACATAGAAAGGTGGAACTAACCATTTGGCATTATGTGATGTTTTTCTTTTCTTTTGTTTAAGTTGTAATTCATAGCCTGTTTGTTGCAGTGTACCTGTTTTGATCATGAATCCTCTGTAACATTCCTCCACAACAACCCTGATGGGCAAAAACACCTCCCACTGGGAAACAACAACTATTTCACAACTCTTCTCTCTCTCTCTCTCTCTCTCTCTCTCTCTCTCCCTCTCTCTCTCTCTCTCTCTCTGTGCCTGACAAACTATGCTGTCAAAAAAGGTTTTCAATAAACATGTTATAATAGCGTCTTCTGTCAACGCCGTGTCTGTCACTGCAACACAAACAGTTCCTGTGGTAAAAATAAGTCAAACAAACAAAACAAAAGGAAAAAAAAAATAAAAAAGACAAAAATCCAAACAGACTCACGTTGAACACAAATCTGAAATCTAGAAGTTTATGTAAAACCATGTGAAACCAGCACAGTGGAGTCAACACATCAGTCTGGTAGTGTTTCAGCCGGTCGGTTTGTTTTGTCTGAATGACGTCAATATCAGGCCTTGTTTTCCTTCCACATAAACCAAACTAACTGTTGGTTAAACTCAATACAAACAGGCTGCAGGCAAGCTAACGAGGCTAAAGAGCTGCGTCTGCACTGCAGGTTTTGGTCGGTTGTTAGCAGCAGCTACACAGTTTAGCTTCAGAGAGTTTAGAGACTGAAAAACAGTCTATAAAGGTCAAAGGTCGTGTCAGTGGAGCTGTGACTCTTCACTGTGTTGTATTGAGCTAAATGATGATAACAGTTTGTTTATAAAGCACATTTGAAAGCACAGTTGTGTACACCAACATGCTGTATATTGAAAACTTGCTAACATGATGGGGCAGCTATAACAACCGATAAAACACAACCTACATAAAGCAACTAGCATAAACATGAGCTACACATTGGATTCTTATATTTTCACTTTCCAAGTTAAAAAATGACACAAAGTTGGATAAAAATCTCAAAATCTGTAAAACGATTGATTTCACATGAGTGAGCTTTAAGTCAATCGTCTTCTCATCACTCAGGCTTCAGTTCTCTGCTGTTCTTATTGGATTTTTCCTTTTCAGTGTCCTTGGGTTAAATGAAAATCACTTTTTCAGTGTTTTATTACTGTTTCTATTTCACAGACAGAGACTAAACATGTCCTCAAATATCAAACTATTCTGTCTTTTTCAGAAATAAATCAGCCTCTAAATGTTAATGAAGAGAGCCAGTGTTACAGACGGTCTGGATGTGTGAGACCACTGCAGTGTAAACACACACACACACACACACACACACATAAATCTATTCAGATTTCTTGCCTCAGTCTGATTTATCATAATAAGCTGATTACTCGTGTGCACAGGGTTTTATGTCCAGGCTGCTCAGTAAAAAGACAAGACTATATGTGAAGTGTCATAAAAGTGGAGTCACACAGGACGCAGTGAGTGAACGTCAGTGAATACACTAAATAAACACTGAATCACGGCGTCCAGTGTTCTCCTTTAAAGCTGCGGCAGAGACTTCTTCTTCTTCTTCTTCTTCTTCTTCTTCTTCTTCTTCTTCTTCTTCTTCTTCCTCTCCAGTTCCTGTTGATTCTGTCACACAGTGAACAAATTAGCCTCTCATAGCATCTTAACTGCTCTTTAATCACGGAAAGTCTTTGCCCCTCTGTCTTTGTTTGCTGAATGCAGCTCCACGCCCTCCCTCGCCGCCTCACTGGCTGCAGCTCAGTGAACGGCTGCTAGGAGGAGGAGGAGGAGGAGGAGGAGGAGGAGAAGGAGCGGGCACGCAGGGGAGGTAGGCCTACTGCTGCTGCTGGGGGAGTTAGAGGGGTACTGAAGCCTCTGGGCCCGGGTGGGAGGGTGAAGCTGGACAGTGACAGAGAGAGAGAGGGAGAGAGAGAGGGGTCTATGTATTCAGACTTTTGGCCCTGGGCCCGTCTCAAGTGCGTCCTGAGGGGAACATCCTGCCCCTCGTTGGAACTTCCTCGGCCGGCTGAAGTGGCCCATTCACGGAGGTCTTGTGAGGGGGGCTTGTTTTCGCTGCTAAATGGATGTTTCTGTTTCAGAGGTGTTTACGTTGGTGGACGCCTTCCATTCCTCCTCCTCTTCCTCCTCCTCCTCCTCCTCCTTCCCATTCCCCCATTTCTCCTTCTCCTTTCCCCCCGTTCCCCCTCTTTCCCAACCTGCCATTGATCAAACTCTCTCTCTCTCCACTCTCCCCAGGTTGCTTCACGACCTTTAAACCACCTCTCCACCTCAGGGGAGGGGACGGGGCTACAGAGGAGGAGGGGGCGTGGCTACACATTATAGTTATGAAGTGATGGTGAAGCTGTTTGGAAAATATTATTCTTGAACTTGTTGAATGAAGACTTTATTTCAAACTTGTGAAATCAAAGTGATGATAGAAGATGCAAAGAGAGAAGATGCATTTTAGCTCAACAGCTTCCAGGTGTCAGGTCAGCTCAAAATCAGTGTAGAACAGTAGAGCTATATCCTACGGAAGAACTTTAGGGCCAACAATGGAGATTTTTTTTTTTTTTTTTAAGAAAAATGTCAGAAATTCTAACAAAAAAAGTCTGAATTTAAAAAAAAAAAAAAAAAAAAAATCAGAATTTTTGAGAAAAAACTCAAAAATTTTAAGAAAAAATTAAAAAAAAATTCTGAGAAAAAAACTGAAAATTTTTAAGAAAAAAGTCAGAATTTTAAAAAAAATCTGAATTTTTGAGAAAACTCAAAAAATTTAAGAAAAAAATATTTAAAAATTCTGAAAAAAACTCAAAATTTTTAAGAAAAAAGTCAGAATTAAAAAAAAAAAAAAAATGTCTGAATTTTAAGGAAAAAGTCAGAAATTCTGAGAAAAAAGGCTGAATTTTTTCGGAAAAAGGCAAATTCAGATTCAGTCAGAATTTCTCATTTTTAACTCAGAATCTTAAAAAAAAAAAAACTCCATTGTTGGCCCTAATGATCTGCCGTAGCACGTATGAGACACACTTCTTTTTATAACATTTTAACACTTCTCATATTTTTTGTGAATTTTTAAAATACATTTCATAATGTAAATATAAGCATTTTAGCTCAATAGCTTCCAGGTCATGTGACCTATCGGCTCACAGTCAGCATTTAAGATCATGTGTCATGAACTCTGAGATTCAGAAAACACAGAGTTTGAGCTCTTTGTTCGTCTCGTCATCTTCAAGTCTTTTTCAGGGAACAGTTTTTCCTGGAGGACTTTGGTGGCTGCAGACACAGAGGCCTCTCCCGCGCTGAAAAGCTCCGCCATTTTTATCGCCGTCTGGCTTCATGTGCTGCCAAGAGGCTCTTTAATTGTTTCCTATTCAGTCAAAACCACAAAGCGTCAGGCCTTCCAGTATATACAAACTGTCGCCCGGGTTTTTTTTTTTTTTTTTTCACTCTTCAAGCAACTGAAAATAATTGCAAGTTTCATTCTGGCTTTGGAAACGCTGCCCTGTGTGTTATTTTGGCGAGTCAACAGTCAGAGGGAAAAATCAAAGATGGCGGCTGCTGCTGCAGAGCGAGAGGCCGGACTGTTCGCCTCATCACCAGCTTCCAGTGTCTTCAGTTTCACAGCCATTGTACAGGACAGTGTGCGCGCGCGTGTGCGTGCTTGTGTGTGTGAGTGTGTGTACATGCATGAGTGTGTGTGTGTGTGTGTGTGTGTGTGTGTGTGTGTGTGCATTCTAAGTTCCTGAAACTGGACCTTGGTATGTTGTCACTGTAAGTGTGCCAAATCAGCGATTAACTGCGCTCCCAGTGAGACAGGCGTGTAGCCGAGTGACGTTCAGGAACAGGTGTGTGTAAAACAATCTGGTTTCAGCGCTCCTTGGAGAACTGCAGTCCCACTGAGCAGCAGGAATAGACCTGATGATAGTTTAGGGACCAACATAGGTTTGTTTGCTGCTTAGGTTGTAGATGCCTCTGTGACAGTGAGAAGGAGGGGGTGGGGGGGGTGGGGGGGCTTCTCCAGTGTCGGTCAGAGCAGCAACAATCAGGCCTGACCTCATGAAACTTTCTTCTTTCAAAATCAAAAAGTACAGAGTAAGATCAGATCAGAGTAAAGGTGACTTCCTGCAAGAGGCTGAGAGTAAATGAATAATCAGTGAATGAACTGGAATAAAAAATAAAACAACAACAGTGGAGAAAAGCAAAGGAAAAGAGCTCCACCTATAGAACCTCAGCTACAGGAAGTCCTTTTAAGGAGAAGAGAGAACCTCACAGTCCCGCCCCCATACTGTTTGATTGACAGGTGCAGGGCTCAGCTCCTCATCAGCAGAGTAAACACACTCCTCCACATTTTCATTTCATCCATATTTGTTAGTTTAAAAGTTTATATATGGAGAAACGTTCCTGAGCTGACGTCACGTTGTTTGTCAGCAGGACCATCAGGAGGACGCTGCATGAGCTTTCACTGTTTGTGTAACAGTGATGATGTGGTCGTGTAAACTGGAGCTACACAGGCTTTACATCTGTAACAACTGTACGGCTCAGGGTTTAGGTTTTATAACACACAGGCTGAGGAACCAAGAGGAATCTATGTCACATATAATAAAGAAAAAGAGTCGGAAAAATCTGAATATAGAAGATATTTATTGTTGTTGTTGTTGTTGTTGTTGTTGATAAGCAACATGAAACTTTTGTTTTATTTGTTTTATTATTATTTATTTGTTTCCACATGTTTAAAAACATCAGTGTAAATGATTGTGAACATGACAGTCATGCAGTTGACAGACAGAACCGTGCACATGTCTAGTATTGATGACAAGTTATCAGATGCACAAGACAGGAAGTACCAAATCAAAGACCTGGTCCTGGTCCTGGTCCTGGTCTGGAGGTAAAGAAGTCATAGAGAAGGGTCTGGGTTATTCTTTCACATCTGGACACAACCTCTGTGGTGCTGCACTGGCTCATACAAACATAAAGAAAGATTAACGTTATGTCACTTCATCATGTTTTTGGCCTCAGAAAGTTACAGAAATGATCAATAACATGTCAGAGTGTTGGGTGGGGGGGGGTGGGGGGGCTTCAGGTGACCAGCTCCACCTCCAAATCTGTCGTTCAAAGCATCTTGACCCTTTAAGCAGCGAAGCCACCTCGTCTCCTGTGACGACCGACAGTGTTATGAATTATTAGCAGAGCTCAGTTTGACCTCAGTCTGTTGCTGCTGCCTCTCTCTCTCTCTCTCGCTCTCTCTCTCCTTGCTCGTCCTCCTCGGAGAGATTAGGAATACCACCGGTGGCCAGGACTCCCTCTGCCATTCCCATTTATGGAACATCTGTTCTGTCTCTCTGGCCTTTTCTCTAATTGCTGGATTAGAGGGTGACGGGGAGGCCCTGGATGTTGAGAGTCGTCTCTGAGCTGTTTTGATGTGCGATCATGAGGGAAAAATGTCGGAGCAGGTCATGGTATCTCAGCGTTCAATAGCGTTTTGAGGGATGATTCACAGGGGAGGAGGGGAAGGGGGGGTGGAGGGGGGCTTGTTTTCTCAAACTGTCCTTCAGTGATTTACAGAGACAAAGGTCAAGCAAACAAATCATAACTCCACATGTGTTTGGTGTTGACGACACTGACCTGACATTTCCACGGTGTTCACCATCACATCACTGGTTCATCAGGGGAGCGAGTCTTTACATGACGGAGCGTGTTGGAATATGCAACATTTGCTAAGAGAGATGAAGCCACAGGGAACAGGTCATGTGACGTCGGAGCATGTGGATGCATCAATATTCATGAGAGGATCCAGTGCAGTTGGCGCACAACGAAAAAGTCTGATATTCACACATGTTCATTAAACACATCATGTTTCTCATGTTATCAATGTGACAATGGGAATACTGCAGTTAGCTTAGCTTTAGCATGAAGGCAGGAGAAACAGGGAAGGAACCGGTTTGGTTCTCTCCAAAATAAAGTACATTTATCATGTTATGATACACGTCATGTCATGTAATGCTAACGCTAGCTTTAGTGTTGTGGTCAAGACCAACTAACCTGAGACTGAGTCAAGACCAAGACCAAGGAGGAGCAAAACCAAGTCCAAGACCGAACCAATGCAGGACCATTACAGTGCCAGTACTCAGTTTTTCAGATGGTTGCACAGGCAGATACTTCTGTCCAACCATTTTTATTATCTTGAAGGTACTGAACTACATCACATAAACCAAAGGGAGGTCAGATGTCACTGCAGCTCTGGTCTTGACTGGTCTTGAGAAAAAAATCCAATGTCCAGCTCGGCCGAGACAAGACCAAGACCGGTCTGGGGTACCACAGCTCTATCAAAAACCTGCAAAGGACTGAAGTCTGCAGAAAGAGCAGCGACGGTGTCCCGACTCCACCGGACCTCTGAGCCATGCCCTCTCTGTAACATCTGAAGGCCAGACCGGCAACAACAACAAAGCGAGAGCAGCAGCAGTCGCAGGTCGATGGTCAGATAAGAAGAGGAACGTTTAAAGCTGCACTTTGACTGGAAAAGAATGTGATGTTGTCTCTGTTGCAGCAGCACAGCTTCACAAATGGAGCGAGACTCAAAGGCATCGTTGTTTGGTTTATTTGCCATGAAATTAGGCGTCATTAAAGGCGCAGGGGCAAAACGGTTCCACATGCGAAAACTGTCCTCCATCTCACGTTCAAGGTAAACAACAAAGAAAGACAGCGCTCTCTCTCTCTCGCTCACACACACACACACACACACACACACACACACTTTCTCGCTCTGTTGTTTTTCTAACCTGCAGCCTGTAGCCGGTCGCCCCGCTGAGACTGAAGTCTGACCTAGAAAGTCGCATCAATGACAAACTTAACAACATACAACACCAACAATACGTCTGTTTTCCACACACTCACATTTCACACTTCTGTTTGACCTTGCTGAGTGTTTTGATGATGCACAGCAACACACACACATACACCCACAGAAAAGCTCATACACACTTCCTCCTCCTCCTCCTCCTGCCTCCTTCCTGTCTACCTTTCTTTGTCAGCCAGAAATGAACATGACTGATGACGCTGAGTAACACAGTGCTACCGATGTGGAATCTAAAGTGCGACTGTGAGACGGAGACGCTGCTGCTGCCGCGTGGACGGGAGGCGTGAAGAGGAAGTTTGCAGTGGTGTCGGCCGCAGACGCCGACCAACCGAGGATGTTTCCACAGAGGCTGACGCACAGTGATGTCGTCGTCAGGTCAAACTGTAGCAGCTCAGTGTTGTTGACTGACATGTGGGAGACGTTTTTCTGAAGAGGCAAAAACTGGAGAATCGTGTCACAGTACCAGGGAGCTGTGGAAAAGCTGCCGGGAGCGGCTACGAAGAGAGAAAGTTAAACACCAAGTCAAACTTGTGATATGGCAAAGCAAATAACACCAGGGCCGGCGTCCTGCTGAGCCGTGTGCAGGCTCATCAGGAACCAGGAGGCTTTCAAGACAAAATACTAAACACAGGGAACAAACCGGACCACAGTCGCTTCTCTGAGAACCAGGTCGTTAAAATTCAGCCAAACCCAGACGGCGGAGATATTATCCTGCAAACAGGACGACATGAAAACATCACCCCCTGCCGTTCTCCACGATGCTGCCATCAGCCGGTTTCCTGTATGAGTGATGAAACGCACCTTATTTATGCTGCAGCGTATCAACAGGGCTCATGTATTTTTCAACAGCGTCCGGCGTTCTGCACGTTTGCAAGTCAGGCCTCTGCATCTCCTTTGGTCCTCGGCGCTTTGGAAAGTCGTCTGCAAAGCAACTCAGTCACACATGGACATGAAGCAGGAGCTGCAGCTGATGCATTCACTGCTTTACATGCATACTGTATCTTTATATTCATATAATACAGGGACTCAGACGAAGCTTTAATCCAGGAGGAAAAAAGCTTCCCACACATCATGATGTAGGAACAGTTCAAAAGTTCAGGCGCTGCCTCCTCACAGTTACTGTACATGCAATAGAAATAGAAAAGGTAAAGGTTCAGCAGTCGACAGCAGCAGCAGCAGGAGGAGGAGGAGGAGGAGGAGGAGGAGGAGGAGTGAATGTGGAGTTTACCTTTATCTGAACTTCTTCCAGACGAGATTAGTAAAGTTAACACTCAGAGCTGTTAATGCACCAGGCTTCACGTCGACGTCTCCGAAGCTTCAGGCTGACGACTGTCAGAACTTCTCTTTGTGCTTCCATCTCGTTTCTTTCTTCTTTCTGCTGTACAACGACACCTCAGCTCTTCAGCCCTGAAAGCACAACACACACCTGACTGTTTCTTCTTCACGACTTAAACTGCACAGTTGTACAACTTTCAACACAGGTGCCACCGTCTCTTTTCCTTCTTTCCTTGAATTTACCTCAGCAGCTCTCTGCTCACTTCACCAGCGCTCCGGCTGCTTTCCTTGTTTGTTTCCAACCAGGTTTGTTGTTCTGTCAGCAGCTGCAGGATCAGAGCTGAGAGCGTTTCCCTCTCTGGTCCGAGCTGCCTGTTTCTTATCGATTTACATCCTTTGTTTAAATGGATGTAAAAGCAGGGAGCGCGGTCTCCACGAGAGCTGTGCTTCATCCTGTCTGCTCCATCTCCACTTCACTCAAGTCAATTTTTGCAATAAATTCTGCAGCCATTTGACACATGTGAGTTTCAGTACGGTGGCCCTGAGGGATCAGTGCACTGCAGCTGAAGAAAAGACGTGCAAACAGACAAAACACAAGCAAATTCATAGACGTATGTGCTGCTGGCACACACAGAGCCACACAGGGTTAGGTTTAGGTTTAGGTTAGGTTTAACTCTAACCTCAATCCAAAGACAAAGGAAGTGTTTCCCCGGGGACACTTAAAAGTGATGAACCAAGCTGGAATCTGCTTTCTTTACCTGCAGTGAATTGAGCCCTCAGGGCCACCGTACAACACCTCTAATCATGATCTTTCTGCCCTCCATTAAAAAAGTACAAACAGCATCATGTCCTTATTTTAACTCGAAATCATTGTGCAGCCAACGAGACAAAACTGATACAAGATAAAAGAAGAAAAATCAAAACAACGTAACATCAAACGCCAGCAGAGGATAAAAGCCAACAACAAACTCAAAGGGATTCAAAGTCGATGATGCAAAGAAGCCAAAGAGTCCGACTGACATGGACCATCAGCCGGTCATTAGTCCTCGTGTAATGTGGTCCAGTGGACTGAGCCGGCTTTAAAACAAATGAGTGAAGACCCTGTAAACAAACAGAGAGAGAGAGAGAGAGAGAGAGAGAGGACCACCCAGTGTGTCGGTACACGATGCAGCGATGAGGGTCACAGGGATCAGAGAGCCGAGGGGTCGACAGCATCAATACGACGACAGAGAGACTTTCTCAAAGTGTCCGACCCAGACTTTGATACACACTGAATAAAGGTGGCTCCAAGTACTCCGGACCGCAAAGACCAGTTCATTTGATACAAAAAGGAGGTCCCTGGCTCGGATCATGTGCCCTCAGGTACGGTACGGAGGAGATGTGAAAGCAACCGTGCCCAAATGGCGCCCAGTGCTCTGTGCATTTGACTTCCTGTGTGGATTAATGTGTGATGGCGGACCGTAGCACACAAAATGCTCTGAGTGACTTCGTAACGGAGTCGGAACGGATCGGAGACGGAGTTGGTGGAAATTGGGGGTAACTCAGCAGCACCTGGACCAGTCGTACCGAAGCAGGAAGTACATGCACAGAGCCACTCAGCCATTGGTCATACTTTCAGGTGAAGCTTCCAGACCTCTGCACGAACCCCCCAAACTGTGGGACTGAGTTTCCCTCTTGTTAACAGACTATTCATGTTCTGCTGCTGCATGAAATGTGTGAAAGGACTCGGCTGCTTCCTCCAGCGGCCTACACTCGCCACTCGCCACGCCGGTTTTATTGACATTCAAATCTACCTATGACCCATAATTAAATTATGAGCTTGGCAAGGTCATTCAGTGTTATGACATTTATATGCATTGATCCAAACGGCGGCTGCTTCTCTGCATGTTAATGCAACACGACTCTGAAGAGAAGTCCAGTCGTCTGCTGCAAGAATTATTACTGAAACCGTCTTTTACTTGTCTGTGGGACAAACGGGTGATAACGGCAAGTAACCAGGTGAAGCAGTGGTCGGCGTGCGCATGTAAACACACCGTCTGCTGTCTCCTGTGCTGTCAGTGTGTGATGGATGAGCCGTGGAGATTAAACACTCCTCAGTGAGCGATGGCAGGTGAGTCCAGCGGCTCTGTGCTTCACGCCGCCGCTGCTGCTGCCGCCGCCAAACCTCTTGTCTGTCTCCGAACAGCATGAGGCCCCTTTGTCACGGGAGGCCGGACTACAAAGGCCCCTCAGGTCTCCATTGTTCTCCACGCGATCAATAATATGGAGGAGGTGGAGTGTTGCAGAGCACCGCGGGCACTGTTGGTGGAGTTCAATTAAAGTGATGCTGAAACATAGAGTGTGATGGCAGAGGGCTTTCATGGTATTACACATGATGGAGCGCAGCCTTATGCTTTCAACATGTACTAGCTACACTGTCTTCTACTGTGTCTCAGTGTGTTACACTTTATTATTAATGTACGACATGTTTGGAGCAGGTCGCAGAGGGAGGAGGAAACGTGTCGTATAAACATCCAATAAAAACCTGAAATACAGCTTTAAATAAACTATTACAGTAAAAGAGGAGCAACAAAACCAGCTGACCATAAGACGTCTTTTTTTCAGGCCACATCGTTCATTAGCAAGATGCTGGATAAAAACAACGTGTCAATGGAAAGTCGGTCAGTCCCTGAAAACTCCCACTTTAAATATACACAAATAAACATGTTTAGGGCCCGGTACAAAAACCTCAAGCAGAAACACAAACAGCCCAGAGTCCAAAATACTAAAAAGCAGTCCGACCAGGCAGCAGCAGACAGAATACAACAGTCTGACTCAATCTACAGACACGATGACGTTCACTGACAAACTGTGACCACAGTCTGGTAAACAACAGACTGATATACAACAAAACTGAGAAAAAGTCTGTGGCTCTTCACATGTTTAGATTCTTCTCTCTTGTGCAACATCATCCTCAGATCCGTCTGCAGCGGGACAACGACCCCCAAACTACAGCCAGTGTCAAAACTAACTGTTTTCATTCACTAGAAGAAGAACAGATGGTATAACACCACCACCACCACCATAGAGTCCGAAAGTCATGGAGTCAGTCTGAGATCACACAAAGACACAGGAGACACTGACGCTGCCTCAATCCACACAAGAAGAACTATGGAAAGTTCTCCAAGATGCTTCATAAGGTTAGTGGCAGGTGATCGGTGGTGGAGGTTGAGGCTGCAGCAGAGTCCATGACAAGCTGTTTATGTTTTACATGTAAGGCTTAAAGATGCATGAATGTGGGCGTGGCCTCTTTGAAAAGCCAGCATGCACAAGTCAGGCGCTGCCAAGATGGCGATGGCGATGGCGACACTGCAGCAGCAGAAACCTGTGGGTGCATCACATCTTCATCTTTGCGACCACAGTATCCAGTTGATGACATCTTACACTGAGGGAATGACCTCGTCCTATCAGTTCTCTCTGGGCCCGATGACACGCTGAGTTAAAGACGCAGGTCTGTTTGTATTTCACAATGTGACTGAAGTCGATCCAAAGCTTGGAGCAGCAGTTACACCACAGTGTCTCACTTGTGTAAAGATTTGATGATTTCTCACTGTTAGACATCAAAACTTTGAAAGTCTGTAAACCTAGAGATGTACTGTGTTTAGACGTCGTGATTACAGTTGGTGCTGCATCTACGACCGGTTTCATTCTGTGTTTTCTCTCCCTCCTCCATCACCTCAGTCCCACAGAGGCTGCTGCAGGTTTTTATCCATTTTGCTGCGTTCAAAGACCTGTAATCTTCCCGTGATTGAAGAGCACTTTGGAGAAACCTTTACAGGCTCTCTGGTTCTTCCTCCATTATTGAACATCACAAAATAAAACGCCTGAGTGTCAGAGGAGGATGCAGGTGCACAGTGCTGCTTGTCTGTGTGATGTACTGTTTTAACTATTCAAAGAGCTGCTGTCTGTGTAAAGCCCAGTGCTTCATGCTGATTACAGTGCATTAGTATTCCAGCTCCAATCATTCACTTCCTTTCAACATGATGGCAAATAAAAACACCACTCGAGCCTGAGCTGCTTCAGTTTAGTTTCTCCATTCAGTGACAGTGGCTGCGACTGTTTACACCAAAGCTTATCTGTGATGTAGATATGATATAAACATAAGGACGGTGGCCCTGAGAGATCAATGCACCCGAATGCACCACAACTGAGGAAACACAAAAACACTAACGAGCTGCAAAATCAGAAAACATCCTCATCGGTTCAACAAAACATGCGCTGTAACATTTAAAGCAACACGATGTAGTTTCTCAGCCTTAAAATAATGTTTCTAAACTCAATGAAGTGGCAGAAAAATGGTTCACAGGATGAATCGTGCCGCCGCTGCAGCCTGAGTCTGGGCAGGCACACAGTGCCACCGTGGCCCTGGTACACCGCAGCTCTGCTAAGATCCAGAGACTAAGCTCAAGCCCAGTCTCCCTGCTCCTCACTGGAGAGTCGACCAGCCGACCCTCCAGAGCTCCGGTGACACACAAAACCCTCTTTGCTTGGCACTGGCAACGACACCAGTACCGGCAACAACAACGGCAACGGCTCCATCAACAAACTCACACAGGCTGCTGTGCTTCTCTGGGATACAGCAGACAGTCCTATTCACAACACAGGTAGCAGACAGTTGCCCTTCACAACCTGAGCACTAAATCTTACATTGTGCTGCTATAAAAGAGAAGAAGAAGAACAAGCAGCAGCAGGTGGTGTGTGTCACTGTGCTGTGTTTGTATACAAGCTAACGTTCATGCATATATTTACAGTGTGTTGTCAAAGCAGAGCTAAATAAACAGCAGTGATCTCTCTGTTTACTTTGTGTCTCTGGTCTGAGACTGTGTTCTACATTATTTCTCAAGGAACTTGCTCACAAAAGGATCATTTTGAAATCCAGCATGTGGCCAGACGTTAAGATATCTGCACATCTGGTCAGTGCAAATTTCACTTTGACTCTCGTCGGAGCATGGACTAACAGTGACTGACAGCTGAGCACAATACAGTGACACGTGCACTGAAACCAAAGATTGTCCAGCACCTTACGGATCCTGAGCTGGGTTGAGCAGCGGTCTTCATACATTGAACGCCTGCTTCAGCGTCTTCCAGCTCCACCCACATCCTCCTAGAATAAGAAGCAAGGCCTGACCTCTGACCTCTGACCCATCTCTATAACTTCAAGATCCAGAACCAGAGGGACAAATCGTCCAATTCGAGCCCAGACGTCTCGTTCTTTGCCCTTCTTTCTTTTTCCCTCCCTCAACAACACCCTCTCTCTCTCTCTCTCTGTCTTTCTTGTTGAAAAGAAACCACAGCCTGTGGTTTATTGTATAATTACACACTGTATGTACATCACATAATTATAGTATCACATGCAGCCGTGCAGTTGCATCGTGTTTTCCTACATCACACCAAAAAGAGAGGAGCCGCCATCTGTGGCTTACAGCATAGTTTCTATATGGTGTAAGTGCAGCACACACACACACACACACACACACACACACACACACACACACAGGGGCGTTTGTTTTCATGGAGTATTTTAAAGCCGAGCAAAATAAAATCACATAAATCTCATGTTTCTGTCTTTTCTCTGCAGCAGGATAATTACACAGTAGGTTCATCTGTCTCTTTATCCCGTTCATGGTCACAGAGGGCTGCGGCCATGAGGCACATACAGTGCATACATTCAGTGTGTAATGATGCGTGTGTGCATGTGTGTGTGTGTTGCTGCAGCCTCACAGAGGAGTCACATCAAAGCGCCGACGTCTAGCTTTAATCAAAGTCCTGTATATTTGCTGTGTGAAGCAGTGAGCTCCAGGGCTGATGTCCTGTGATAATGTCCAGCTCACAGTCCCAGGAGCCCGAGGTGTCGAGGTCGGGGGATCTGCGGGGATCACAAGTCGTCCTGTTTCTAAACCGGGGGGAGAAAAAAAGTTTATTTACGTCTTTGAAACAGGAGAGGGACAAACACACAAACTGTCGACACAAAGATGGAGGCTTTGCTGTTGTCTGAAATATTTATACCTCGATGATTGTTGTGGAGCAGGAGGCTGAAACATGAAGCTGCAGTTCCTCTGCTGACCACTAGAGTCAGTCTCCACAGACTCCCGCTGTTATAACGTCCAAATGTTTCCAGCCTGGTACAGAACCAGGTTTGGTCTCATGTTGTCCTTCATGACGACTGCACAGAGGTGAACGTTTATAAAACTCACCTGTCTGAAGTTCTGCCGTTAGGTGACGACAGACAGGAACTGGTTTGTGACAAATAAAAGAGGTTATTGAAGATGAAGCTGAGTCCGACCTTCAGTAGAAGTATCTTTTACAACCTTTTTGGAAAAATATCACCCTGTAAGTGTGAAGAGTCGTGTATGGTACCTTCAGGGACCTCGATTTCCATGGGAAAAAAACTGTTGTAATCCTCCAACAATGGGCCAGGCTGCTGAGATTCAGGGCCAGGACCAGGACCACCAGAAACAAAACCAGGACCAGGACGTTGACCAGATCTGGGTCTGGGACCAGGACTGGAATCAGGACCAGGACCAGAACCACTGGTACCGAAACCGGGACCAGGACCTTGCCCAGAGCCAGAACCGGTGTCTCTTGACAAGAGGACACGTTGGACCTGGACAGAAAAGTGAGACCAGAGGTTTGGTTTTAGATTTAGTTTCTTCTCACTGGACAGTTCAGAGTGTGAAGAGAAGGTGTGTGTGTGTGTGTGTGTGTGTGTGTGTGTGATGTGAGTAAACTTGGTGAATAATAATCTGAATCTTTATTTTTCTACATTGAAAACGAAGCAAAAAGCTGAAATCACAGAAATCTTGTTGCTTCCTCTCGCGGCTGCTGCTCGCTCCATCCCGGCCAGAGGCTTTATTGTGCTGTGACACTGAGCTCGGCCAAGTAACCAGCCCACACACACACACACACACACACACACACACACATCCTCCAACAGCAGCACCACCACCACTGCTGGCTCTGGTCCGGCTTGTTTGGGCTGGAGGCGGGCAGCCCGGCAGCTCGAGGCCGGGCCGGGTCATAGAAGCTCAGCGGGAGGACAGCCAGCTCTGGCGGCTGGTGTCCCTCTCCAAGACAACTGTTGACGGGGCCAGAGGGGTCCAACTGGGCCAGAGCCGGGCCCGCTCAATAGTCCCCATTGACAGGGCACTTCCTGGAGGCAGCGGCGCGCAGAGAAATGAGCAGAGAAGAAGAGGAAGAGAGCGGAGACAGGAAGAGGAGAGGGATGTCAGAGGGACAAAAGAGACGGGAGGACGAGGAGGTAAAGAGGACGTGATAGGGAAGACAGGATTTGAAAAGAAGGTGAAGACAGTAAGATGAAGAGAAAAGGAGGAGATAAAAAAAACTGCAGATGTTTTACAGGTGAGATTTTGACTGTGTAGCCGTTAGCATGTTAGCATCATCAGAGACATTAAGGCAGAGGATGAAGCTTTGTGCTGCAGATGTTCACACACTTGAGTCTGGGTCGAGTGGACGTGACCTCGTCTACAACCAGAGCATCAGTGTGTGTCTGCAACTGAGAGAGAGAGAGAGAGAGAGAGTGGAGAGATGAAAGAAAGAGAGAGAGATGATCAAAAAGAAAGGTGAAAATAGACAAGTGGGAGATGAAAGAAGAAACAGAGAGAGGAGGAAGCAAAGAGAAGAAAGACGAAGGTTGGAGGGTTTGTGGGAGTCTGTCGACCTGTAACACACACACACACACACACACATAGCCAAGTGTGATTTACTGTTGTGACTCCTGCTGAGCACCCAGAGGTTTCTTCTTGTCCTTCCTTCCTCCTCCCTCTTTCTCTTCATGAACCATTACCACATCTGGACCGTCTGCTCTCCTGTATCAACAAACATCCAGCAGCACCTGCCCAAACCTCACATCTGTCCACAGTCAAACCGACGACGTAGTCGTCATGACGCCCACATCTGGAACCTCAACTCGTCTGCTTCACTGACGCCCAGGAACTTCAGGTGCTGACGTGCGGAGGTTATAGAGACACAAATTAAAGTTTGTCTTCCCAGGTTTTTGTCTATCGGTGGCTGATAGAGCAGATGCCTGAACGCCACATGTGGAGGCACTTTTTCCCTCCGTTGCATCAGAATCTGTTTGTGTTTTCTGCTTTTACTTTGAAAGTCATGACAGGGAGGAAAGTGATTTTAACATATTTCAAATATCAGACTTGTTTTTCTGTCCCTGACTGAACAAACATCAGTCAGTCAGTCAGTAAGAAGCCGTGAAGAGACAAGACACCGACATGTCTGATGATCATATGAAAACATCTGTATGAACCGCTGGAAGCTTTTGAGAGCTGAAACACACACACCTTTGTCTCCAGGAACTGTCACAGCATCATCATGTGTCTCTTCTGGAGACAAACTGGTCTCAGCTGTAGAGACAAACACACACTTCATGATCCATTGACAAACACAAGCGTTACACTTGTGTACAAACATGATGATGCATTCACAGACTGCTGGACATTAGAAGGCTAAACTGTCATCCATGACATGTGCTCACACATTTTACCATACGAGAGCTGGAGTGGATGTCCATGTCTTCGTGCCCTGATCTGATCCTAGGACAGGACAGAAACAGGACAGAGCCTCAGTGGCAGCACTTATTCCCTTAAACCACATTCACATGAGGCCGATTTGCATCAGAGACGGTTTTTCTTTCATTATTTTTATCCTCGTTAAGTGACACAGAAGCACAAGACTCGCTTTTTAAACATCTATCACACTTGGAAAAAATGCTTCCACTGAACACGGTCGCAGCCTCCAGTGATTTCATTACATCCAAACTGATTTGGTTAAGTAAGTTAAACAAAGGCAACTCTTTGCTTCCACTGGTCCGTTGGCTCTGTTTAGATCCACCACACACCTGACTCACTGCTTGTACTCCTGCTGCTGCTGCTGCTGCTCACCTGCCCACAGGTGACCTCACTTCATCTCTAACACACACTGCTGCCTACGACAACGTTTGTAATGACACTAAACCAACAGGCCGAGACACATCGGTGCATCACACACACCACAAACTCCAAACACATGGTATATAGACGTGTTTTTGAAGATTAGACAACATTTCCCGCTCCTGCCTGCACACCTGTCCGTCATCAGCTGATCACCTCTGCTCATCAGGCTGAGGCCATGAAGGCAGCTCTGCAGCTCTGCACACTGGGTTTGAGTTACAGGGGTTATTCAGCTAATGATCACAGGACACCGACTCAGCTGGATGTTAAAGAAGGGACCTCATATCTTCCCTTTTTCATGTATATACCAGGGGACAATGTTTAATTTGACATCCATAAATAACTTTCCATTTGATGATTGGTTCTATATGTTGACGAGGGCAGTAGGAGCGGGGCAGTAGGAGCGGGGCAGTAGGTGGCTGCCTCAGCGCCGTATCTTCCCCACTGTTTAGACTGAATTGCTTTTTGAATAATTCCATGCCTGATTTCTCACGGCTGTTAGCGCCTTGCTGTTCGTCTCTATGAGCGGAGGGAGAGAGGGCAGAGGAGGGGAAAAGAGAAAGAGAAAAGAAAAGAGAGAGAGAAACACTTTTGGCCACAAACCTAATTAGCTCAAGCTCTAAACCTGTCCACACCACGGCGGCGGTGGTGGTGGTGAACGCAGCACAGATGACGAGCTGCGTGGTAAAACGATACTCGTCCCCCTGAGGTGATAAAAAGCTCTTTGCTAAGCAGAACACCAGGTTAGTGTGTATGAGAGAGAGAGAGAGGAAGAGGAGGGAGGGGAGGAGGAAGAGGAGCAGGGGTGGGAGGGGGCACAGACTATCAGAGTAAAGTGGAGTGGGGAGAGAGAGAGTTGCCTAGCAACCAGCAGGTCTGACAGGTGCTTTGTGGGGATGGGATGTTGAGTTCATCCAGTTGTTTTTGCCTCGTCTTCTTGTTTTTTTTTGTTTTTTGATATATTTTCCCATGATCCTCTGCAGCGCCCACTGTAAAATCATCTGCCGCTCGACTGTGGAGACGTCGAACACGTTTTATATTTTCCTGCTGTTGTTCAGATGCAAATCATTCGACTGAGAATCACACAACTTTACTGAGAAAAGTTTGGTTTGGTTTGGTTTGGGGGGGGGGGGGGGGGGGGGGGGGGGGGGGGTCCCCTCCGCTTCCATGGCTGATGCCCTTTAAAGTGTAGTGACCTTGGCGTCCTGACTCCCTGCACCTGTAAAACTTAAACACACTCTGGAAATTACATTATAAAACACTTCACACACACACACACACATTCATCCATCAGTTATTCCTCTTATCTATGCAGGGTCACTGGGGGCTGCAGCCAGGCTCAGTGAGTTCACTCTGAACTGGTCACCAGTCTATTACAGGGCCGACACACAGAGACACACACACACATTCACATCTGCAGGAGATTAAAAGTCACCAGTCAATTTAATGTGCACATCTTTGGGCAGACTGGAGAGGACCCACATGCACAGGGCGAACATGCAAACTCCACACACACACACACACACACACACACACACACACACGAGGAATCCAATCAACCGCAGAACCATCTGTGAGGAAACAGATCTAACCACTGCACCACCGTGCCGCCACTTCACATCTATACAACGCTGTAAAACAGATCTTCTTTATCATACAGCGATGAGCCGTCTCATCACTCACCTTTGACCTTCACACCTGCATGAACACACACACTGAGCTCATGCTGACGCTGCACGTTGTCGTCGTCTTCTTCTCCGAGGGCGACAGACGGACGGCCTCCTCAGATCAGCAGCTTTCATCCAACCTCCTCCCCTCAAACCACTGATCCTCTGTCTTCATCAGCACAAAGGATAAAAGCTGAAAGACCTGCTGCAACACTCTTAATATTCCCCCTGTGATGAACACAACGATGCTCTCTTTGAAAGGAAAATTTAGCAACTTATGGCAGATTTCATTTTTTAAAAAGACTTGTTTCCCTCTGGGGACAGAAGAAGAAGAAGAAGAAGAAGAAGAAGAAGAAGAAGAAGAAGAAAAAAAAGAAGAAGGGGGGAATAATGGGATGATGAACTGTTAATAACCCTCGTCTGAACTTCTCAATCCCACCCACAGACATGGAGGAAAGGCTTTTTCTTTTTTTTTGGGAGCAGATGGGTATGAGTGGGGGAGAGGTGGGGGGGGGGGCTTTACAGGTGAATAGGTGGGAGGGTAGGGATTAAAAAACGCAGCAGAGGAGAAAAGCCTGGAGGTCAACTCGACTGCCAAGACACTGGCTTTCATGCTTCCTTTCATCTGCTGCTCCTGCCTGAGGAAAAAAGAGGATGGGTGGGGGGTGGGGTGGAGTGGGGGGGTGTTGGATCTCAAGGGTGAGACAGGAGGAGTGACACAACGTATGCAGAGAGAGAGGAGAGGAGTTGAATCAGTGTGTGATTGGAGACGCAGTGTTTTGATCTGCTGACTGTTTCTGCGTCGCAGTCGGAGGACGTCATGGATGTTTTTTATTTTAGGTAACATTAAAAAAAAAAAAACAGAACTAGAGCAGATGGAGAGAGTCAGAGAATATTTTCATGTGGATTAAAAACTGACCCCCACATGACCCTGAGAAGACTCCTCTCATTACAGCTGGACAGTAGCTGCTGCTGGCGGCAGCGGCGGCGTGGTCGACATATCTGCTGTGATGTGGAGGGGGAGGGGTGTCGTGGGGGGGGGGCTGGTCAACGAGGGGCACAGCTGGGCAGCTGTTGGTCAGAGCCTTGGGGGCCCTCAGGTCCTTTTTTTGTTTTTTTAAATGGGCCTTTTCATACAACGGCCACTCGACTGAGCTCAGAGAAAAACAAAGAGGACGAGTGCTGCAAAAACACGACTCAGCGTATCCGCTCCGATCTGCTTGTTTACTGGACTGTGCAGACATAAACTGTTGCTGCCTGTGTGTGTGTGTGTGTGTGTGTGTGTGTGTGGTGGAAACTTTGGTGAACACTCTGTTGTTTCAAACTGTCAACGCCGCCGCTCCAGTGGTTTTCTGTACGACAGACCAAACTGAATGAGAGGAGAGCGCGGCGTTCACTCGCAACAGGACGTCTTGGTTAAATAAACTTTGCTGTAACATTTTGAGCCAACCAAACATTTTGATTACGACGGCTATGACCTCATCACCACAGACGATTGTGTAAAAAGGTCTGAAGCCTCTAATGACCCGGGGCCGTTGACAGAGGAATAGCTCACCACTTCTTTTCTAGACTTAACTTTATCCACCCCAGTCTGGTTCACTGGAGTAACTGTGTTGGTTAAATGGCTTGTTATGGGGAGAATGGAGGCTCTCTGCCTTCCCCTCCACCTAGCATCCCCCGACCCAGTGTCACAGATCTCGTCTCGCAAGAAACATGAACGACAACAACATGAACTTTGGGTCATGGCTGACAGAATCAGATCTTGGATACGAGTGGGTTTCCTCTGCAGGGTGGTGGGCCGCTCCCTTAAAGACAGGGTGAGGAGCTTTGTCACCCGCGAGGAGCTCGGAGTAGAGCAGCTGCTCCTCCCCACATCCAAAGAAGCTGGCTGAGGTGGCGGGGGCATCTCCTCTGGGGAGGTGTTCCAGGCATGCCCCACTGGGAGAAGGCCCCAGGGATGACCCAGGAACGCATTGGGACCCTCTGGGAAGAGCTGGAGGAGGTGTCCGGGGAGAGGCAAGCCTGGGCGTCCCTGCTTAGACTGCTGCCCCCGCGACCCGTCCCCGGATAATCGGAAGAAGACGGATGGATGGACAAAAATATGCACTCCGAAACTGTAGGGGGAGCTCCGTAGAAAAAAAAGTAACCATGAGCTTCACATGCACAACATCGCTGCGAAAGACCAGGAGCTGGTCGGGTCAGAAACAGCTGCTGGAGGTCGATTACCAGCCAAGTGCATTTTAGAGCAGCAGCAAACATGACAGAGACGTGGCATCTTCTTCTTCTCCTTCTTGTTCTGTGTATTAATGAGAAAAAAGAGTGAAGAGAGTCCCAACATTTCTGTTCTGAATGTTGCTTTACCACCTCAGCCAAGTGTAAAAACTGTGTGACATTTCCAGCCATGCACATGAAAACCGACGCGTTGTAAATGAAAGATGTTCGTGCACCACAGATCTGCTCACTGTTCGGTTTTAAACAGTTGCTGAGTCAGGTGGTGGATGGACTCGGAGACCGGGCCTGCAGCAGGTCAATGGACTGGAGATATTTACTGTTCCAGGGTTCAGAGTGAGTCTGGTGTCGTGCAGGGGTCTGGAATTAAAATAAAACACACACACACACACACACACACACACACATAACAATGTGCAAAAGCAAAATCACAACTGCAATCAAACAACAGCTGTATAAGCGCAGCTGTGTCGCTCCAAAGTCATAATGTGAAATATGTAAAAGACGGCGGGGGGTGGGAAACGGATCATCCTGGATGCGAGTGAGCGAAGGAGTGTGTCGACGGAGAGAGGAGATGAGAAGGTGAAGTTTGAGGGAAGAGGAAGGAGAAGAAGGAAGCGGAGATTATGTTTATGAAGCGCCCTCATTATGTAACCTTATAGCACCACATTACAATCGTGGCCATTCCAGGAATTTCTCATGGAGGAAAAGTGGCGTCCGTTGTTTTTCTGGCTCGGCAGCTGTCGCCCCCGCTCGCCCCTGCGGTCGCTGAGGATTGTGGCCCCAATGAGGCACGACATTGTTGAGGGAGAATAAGTGCAGCAAAATGCAATACCCCAAGAATGTAAACCCCCTCCACAACACCCCCAACACAACCCCCCCCCCCCCGGTTCTGCTGCTGCTACGATTATCACACTATCACATACATCTGATCTGGAGGAGCTCAAAACTACACAACAATAAATCCACTCTGGTTCCTGTGGAGTTCATTTACCTTGTTTTGTTTTTTGTCTTGACTCATCTTGTAACCATGGCAACCTGTCGCATCCCTCATGATGCATCTGTGTTCATGATATTTTGTTAAATGATGAGATTTCCTGACTCTTTTTTTTTTTGACTCTCTTTTTTCTTGCTTTTGTAGGGTTTTCATGTGTTTCCCTGGACTTGAGTATCCTGGTTATGATCAGTTGTTGAACATCACACTTTCTGTGTTTGTGGATGGAAACATCATAGTCCGGTTTTGAGGAACCCAGGTTTTGCTACCCGGACAACTCTGCGAGAAAACAGCATACTGTGGCCTGTAAACGCCTCATCCTGGTTTCTGATGGTTGCGACTATCTGCACAGGTGGGGGCAATTAAAAACACACACACGTCATATGTCACACAGTTGCTAGATATAGGATATAAGATGAATGAGCCATATTTGCGATTGTGATCTTAGCGTTTAACAGCGCCAAACCCACACGAAGCTGCAGTGGTCTCATCTGTAGAGATTTCAATAATGGCCATAGTGTTTATCTGGTATTTATCATGTACACAGGGTTATGAATGACCAGGTTTCTCTGTGTGCATGTTAACACAGTATCCTGAATATGATCGTATGGCTGAAAACCAGGATGCTTTAAGTCCATGTAAACACACTCACTGTCGCCTGAAACTGAAATAAAACGTCTTTTTATTCAAGTCTAGTTAATTCTTTGTCTTTCTTTCCTGAACATCAGGTCCTGCAGCTCTGCAGCTTTCCACACTTCCACTCCTTTCTTTTACTCGTCTGTGTTTCAGACCTTCTTTGCGTCGACTCCCACAAACCTAAAATAAATGTGTTTTTAGATTCACGAGACCTCACTCATCAGGTCTCGGGGACATTTATCAGGAGAATTTCTGACATATTTATACTTGCAGCTACACCACATGAGAAACAGGATCTCAGATTTAACACACAGACGCAGTTGGTGACACTATAGACTGCACACACACACACACACAACGTTCACACACTCGGGCTTTCATCCCCCTGTGGTTTGCAGTGGCGCAACTTTTCATGTTGTAATGTGAAAACCATCTCACACTGAACGAATCAACAGTTTTAAAAAAAGAAAGAAATGCCTTAACTGTGGCTTGCTACATCATTAATTTCCCCATTGACTGTATAAGCAAAGGCAAACCTGTAATTTAGCCGTCAGTGATGCATGAGTCAATGCAGAGTGCATTAATGAGTGAAGCAAGGGCGCATGTTCATTTATCACACTGAACCTTTTACCAACCTGATTCGTCCACGCCGGCGTCTCCGAACACTTTTCACTCTGTTGTTTCACCTCGTCTCCAGTGAGCGGAAGGTTTGTTCCTACCTCGGGTCGTTCTGAATATAAAGCAGGAGAAGTGTGTGACTTTGGGATCCTGGAGGGAAAGGAACAGGAAGCCGTGACGGTTCAGATTGTTACAGAAATGCATGATTATATATCTGACTGTGTTTAGGCCTGTTCTCTCTGCTGCAGTTCGTCTCTACTTCACGTTTCAAAGGGAAAAGTCACTGGTAACATGCTGGAATATATATGATCAGACCAGGCGATGAGGCGCCTGTTCTCTGTATTAAAATGTCTGTTTCGATTTGTCCCAAATGTTTCCAGTTTGTTTCAAACATAAAGAAATCCACAGGTAAAGGTGCGTTTCATTTGGTCGCCTGTCGGTGGCGTCACATCCACTTTGCAACATCAAAATCGAGTCTTGACTCGTTTTAGATTTTGGTCATTTACGTTAAAATTCTTCATCTGGGTAAAATATCAGCGTGTAGGAGGGTTTACTTTAATGACAGCGAGGACAACAACTCCCATGATCCCACACTGCAATACAATGTCACTGAACTCCTCCTTAGAGAAACAGACGGTGCGTTCAAATACTTTTATGTTACATAACTGATACTGACTCTGGACCTCGAACATTTTTATTTGAGTGATTTTACATTATGATACGTTACAATATTTTATTAACACAACTTTATGTCACCTTCTTACTTCAACAGTGTGTTTGTGTGTTTTAGCACATCAGGACAAAATGGAGCTCGACAGCAACACACAGTTACAGCAGCGATGTAACACTGATCGATTAATGCAGCCTTTACATTCACCGTCATCGATCACCAACACAAACACGTTTTCAAGCCTCTGTTTGATTTTCCATGCACAGACATAAGAGGCTGTAAATCTCTCAGTATCAACCAATAATTCCTGTGCTATGCTTGTGCAAAGGGGGGGGGGGGGACTTGAACTTGTGCATCAACAGAGTCCAAGTGGACAACGCTGCAGGAATTTTGATGGATGTTTGGTGCTTCACCAGAAAACTTGCACACGACTTAAAGAGGAGGGGGCTTCAGTTTGAAGAACACACTGGTTGTGTCGTCGATGTCGTCTTGGACTAAAAGCCCTGAGTGCTCTGTGGGATATCATATGAGACCCTGCAACACTGGGCATGAGATCTGAATATATCCCACAGCCCTGAACCCCCCTCACATACCCCCACCTCTCCAAAAAGTCACAGCTAATCCTGCCCTTGCAGCCCCGCGTCAGCTGTCTGCACCCCCTTCCAGCTGTCTCCCTAATGATATAGCTAATGAGACATCTGGGGGGTCTCTCTCTCACACTGAGACAGTATGAGCTAACCGGAGGGAGGAGGTGCTGGTGGTACTGGTGGCGGAGGGGGGTGGGGGGGGTGGGCACTGTGTGAGCGCCGAGGGGGGAACACATCAACTTTCCCACGTGTCCCAGTATAGCAGTGTGACTAACTCCTCGTTGCTCTTTCATGAAATTTCATCAACTGCTCCTTGAGGTTTTTGACCTGTAGCAGCACAATTCCACAGAGAGAGATAAAGCCGAGCGTGACGTGAAGCCGGGGCGTCGGGGGTTATCCGTGAAATCAACCAATATTTGAGATTCATAAGTGCCCACGCACTTGAAAGGATAAGCCTGAGTCAATCAATCACGTCTATCCCAGTAGTTCTGCATAATGTCATGGCAAATAAGTTAAGCCTCTGGCTTTAATTCTTATTTCAGCTGAAATCTTGAGAGACTCACATGTGCTCTATTTTCAGTCAAGTGCACAGAGAGAATAAATCTACTGTACTGGACGGCTCCTGATGCTGAGAGACAGGTCCTGTTTTAACTGTCATATACTTACGTGTAATTTCCTGTTTTCTCCGTCTCTGTGTTTTCCTTTTCCTGTTTGTCAAACACATCATTAAACTTTATTAAAGCTCCATACGGTGTAAAGTTAGACGTTTGTCTTAAGCTAAGAGAGCAGAGCAGCAAAGTGTTGTCATGGGAAAATTAAGATAATATATATACTGCAAATATACCTTGTATATATGTGCTTACATTCTGCTCTTTATATCATATATATATATATAATAACAGATATATTCATGTCAGTCTATCAGTGCGTGACTGACAGAGACATGAGCTGAGATATGAGATATAATATAGATTTTAATTGCTTTCGATTTCTCACTTGATTTATATGGGACGTGATTAGTTCCAGTGTTGAAAGTTCATCTTATAGAATAAAGTGTGTGCTTCTGTAACCATCAAACATGCTCCTGTTTCCCCTTCGGAGGCTTTTTTATGCTCGTTCGCAGCCTTAAGACCACATTTCATCATCCTGCGACATGACCAGAAAACATGTGGGCAGCGGGAGTAAAACTGAGAAACAGTCAAGTCGTATTTGATTCTTCATTTAACTTTCTCTTTGATATTTTTTTTTTTCTTTATTCGGTCGATTTTGGGTTTTTTTATCCTACTTTTCCTAAAGTAACTCAGCAAATCAATCTGAAAACGACCAAGAAGAATTATTATTATTATTTTATCATTATAATCAGGTGCCGTCAGAGCAGCGTGACTGGGCCGACAGGTTCCCCCTCAGGTTGGTTGGTGTTGTCGACCAGTTGTGGTCCAGATGTTTTTACCTGCTGCTTCACATTCCTGTCACACAGTCGCCTCTGCAGCTCCACAAACCATCTCCTCCTGCCTGGTAAACATCGATGTGTTGGTCTGCAGGTCACAGCTCCTGGAGTGTGGAGAGAGAGGTTTTAAACTTCAGGATCAGACTCAAAATGACTGAGAAAGATCTAATATCTTCTCTTTTCAATCAGTCGAGCTGAGTTGAGCTGAGCAGCGCGAGTGGAAAAGGGCCAAAAGTGGGGTCCGGGGACCTCCAGGGGCCTCTGAGGGGCTGCACAGCACAAAGGTAATAGTTTACTGGCATTATTTAATGTGAAGCTGCAGCCTGTGTTTCTAATGCGATGTCCCTGTTGGAGGTTTTTCTACAGAAGCGTCACTGAAGCATGTCGGGGAATTTACTCGACACGTGTAAATTGACGGCTCCAGAGCGTCCTGTTATCCTGCTCCCAGATAAAACAACTGTCACTCTGTGCTGTTGTATTTCATTTAAGTGTCTGTCTGCCCCTGGAAACGAAAAGAAAAGAACAGAAAAGAAAAGAAATGAAGATCCTCCCCTGGGAATAAAACTATCACAGCCTGTCCACACGCAGCACAGCACATTTACTGAGAGGAGAACGGCCTGCCGCTAACTCAGGCCCTTGGGGGGGTGGTGGTTTTTTGACGGTGGCAGAAATGGAGAATTGGTTAAACTGGCCCCGGGGTGTCGCTGTGTGAGGTGTGCAGGGAGTCGTGACAATTGTCTCCTGCTGAAGTCTCACTTTAACCTCACATACCTCAGCTGCTCAGGTGGACAGGAAGAGAGGTGGTGGACAAAGTTTGAGTTCATATTTGTCTTCTCCGTGTGGACGATGACGCACTCGACAAAATCTATACCGTGCTCGCTTGTCCACCGTGTCTCCCTCTCTCTCTTATTCGGCGGAGCTTGTTTTGGCTGCGTAATGAAAACAAATGGTCGTGTAGTTTGTGCTGCAGCAGCTCTGCACGCGGCCTCATCCATCCCCATCTAAATGAGATCTATTCGCCGTCACAGTGAGAGGACGCACAGTTCCCAGAGCTCTGCTACTGCAGCGACATCAGCACCCCCACATCTTCCCCCTCCTCCTCCTCCTCCCAGACCAACCCAGCTTCCTCAAATGTGTTTAATTGAATTGATCTGGGAACTTTGCCCTAAAACTCCACAGTAGAAGTGGATCCAGACCAGGCCCACATCAGCTGCCTGCAGACAGGGAGAGAGACAGAGCTGCATCTGGAGAGTGAATGAACTTCTCCCACTTAGGTAGAGATGTTTCTATTAAAGCTCCATACAGTAAAGAGATAGACACACTCTAACATTTCTATTCACCAAAGTCTTTACACACAGATGGCAACGTCACGATTCACACATGCTCATCACGTACATGTGCAGCTATCACACATGATAATGGAGACGGCTGCAGCTGAAGACTGATCCCAGGTCAGACTATAGAAAACAACAGAAAAGTTCACTAATGAACTTTAGTCGCTCCGAAACTTTGGATCTGATATCGGAGAACAATAAGGTTCCCTGAACACATCGTGTTCATCTGGCTCCATTACAGCCTCGAGGCGACGGGTATATTGGCTCATTTGCTGCTTAGATTCAGTACTTTTTACCTGCTGGGGCCTTTAAAATTACCAATCAGCTGAGTGACGGGGGTCGCCCATGCAAAACCAAACAAAACATCGAGGAAAAAAAACTTCAAAATATGACTAAAGAGAGAGAAAGTGATGAGAGAGAGAGAGAGTCTGGATGAATAAAACAGTGCAGCAAAGACAGTGGATCACAGGAGAGCTGCAGAGCTAATGTGAAGTTTATATATCATTGGTATAACCAGTGGTCATATTCATGAGGGCAGAGCTTTGGAGTTCATTTAATGGATTTATCTAATGCACTTTAACCCTGATTAACTCTAGCTTGAACTATTATCTTGGAAGCAGACCTCCACACATGCAGTTTCAGCCCTATGTGTTATTAAATGACTTCATTACATCATAGTTTAACAACGACTATATATATATATATATATATATATATATATATGTGTGTGTGTGTGTGTGTGTGTGTGAAAAAACAGGTGTGGTACCTGAGTCCATGTCCCTGGCTTGTCCTCCTTCCAGCAGCCGGTCACAGGTGCAGGTGCAGCCGCAGCTCAGCCTCTCAGCACCGTCACCGTCGGTTGTCCTCCT
Source organism: Caranx ignobilis (assembly GCA_021432705.1). Classification (NCBI taxonomy): domain Eukaryota; kingdom Metazoa; phylum Chordata; class Actinopteri; order Carangiformes; family Carangidae; genus Caranx; species Caranx ignobilis. Next base: position 1,005,942 of record JAFHLA010000091.1, read on the forward strand.
CCTCCTCCTCCTCCTCCTCCTCCTGAAGCCCTGGTGTCTCCATGTCCTGGTCTTGCCTGGGTCTCTCCTGTCTGTCTCCGGGTCCAAAGCTGCAGTTCACCCCTCGAAACGGAGTTCAACTTCAGCTGTGAAAACGTCTGTTCACTTTTAAAGGCTACACTTGGAGTTGCTTAGCGTTAGCATTAGCGTTAGCATTAGCGTTAGCACACAGCGTAAAGAGTCTCTGAGTTTCATGTGGAAACTCCTCCCGTTGTATCAACATGCTCGGTCAGGGTTAGTCACTGTCACTTGTTTGTGTCCTTCAAACTTACAACACAACACACGCTCACTCTTTAGCGGCGGTTCCGTCAACTGTCCGTCACCCTCTAGTGTCCGTGCTGAAACACACCTGAAGCTCCTGCAGATTGTTGTTAACCTCATAAATGACAGGAAAACTTTGTGTTTTTCTCAACACACACACAAAAAAACACCATATTTTTTAAATGATCATTTTTAATCTTTTAAACTAAATCTTATTTCACCATTCGTACTTGCTCTTGGGGGCCCCCTAGTGGTCAAGGGGCCCAAACCAGGTGCTTAGTTCGCTTAGTGCTTAGCTCTGCCTTATTTAATATTTATACTATAGCATCACCAACCTTTATAGCTCTTTATTACCATCACATTTTTATTATCACCTGTGCTACTGTGCAGCATTGTGTGTATCTGATTATTTTGTGCATAGTTAATTTTAATTCAGTTTAATGTGCATGTTTTTTGTCTGCTTTAGCACATGGGTTAAGTTGCAGTGCATTGACCCCTCCAGGCCTCTGTACCTTTATTATCGAATACTGAAGACCTCATGTTAGACTGAGGTTTGGATTCCTTTGTTCTCCTTCAAGTTGAAGGTGGTAAACAAAGAGTGGAGCTGCTGTTGGTGTTGTGGGGTGGTGGTGGTGGTGGTGGTGTGTGTGTGTGTGGTGTTGGTGGGGGTGAGAGCTGGCTCAGGACTGCATCAGTCACTGTACAGGCTTCTCTCTCCCTCTCATCAACAGCAGCAGCAACCTGGCAGCTTTCCACTGTGTGTGTGTGTGTGTGTGTGTGTGTGTGTGCGCGCCCTTCAAACACACTGGACTTGGCTGTGCAAATGAAAATGCAGTTAGTCACTCAGAGAGGGAGAGAGAAGGAGCTCCACCTGTCCCCCCACCCACCCCCTACCAGAAAGTGTCAGTGGTGGAGGTGGAGGAGGGAGAGAGGGGGAGGGATGAGATGGAGTTGAGCCCCACCCCTCCACCTCCTCCAATATCTTTCCCATCCTTCACTTTCTCCTCCCCTTTTTTCCTCCCACTCCTCCATCTCGCCAGGTCCTTAAATCGGAAACTGAATGGGTAACGGCAGGAGGTGAGAGGGTGAGAGGGTGAGAGGGAGAGGGAGGGTGGGAGTCCACCTCCTCTCCCCTCCTCTCCAACCACCCACCAACCACCATCACCCTCCCTCCTTGAAACTGGGAGTTGAGGATGGAGGGATGACAGGCAGATACACAACTCTCGCTTCATCCCACCATCCTTCTGCTCACCCACCCAGCAGAGCATGTGTGTGTGGGTGAGATGGGGGGGGCTACAGAGGAGGGATATTGGGCTCTACCTCTGCACCCCCACCCCCACCCCCCAAAAAATCCAGCTCTCTGTGTGGCTGCCAAGGTGGCAGCAGGTCGTCCAGTCAAAACTGAACCAGGTCCAAACCACTAAGAAATAAATGTGTGTGTGTGTTTGTGTCATGTGCTCACCAGCCTGCAGGGGGCAGTGTGGAGCAGCTTCTGGAGAAGGCGTGTGCTGCAACAGTTGGTCAATTTACACGCGCACACACACACACACACAGAAAAATAATTCACTGCTCAGACAGAAAATGAGAAACGAGGCGACGCTGATGAAGTCGAATCCAAGTCCATCCCATAATAACCTGCAGATGACCTCATATTTCTTCACAAATTGTTTTAGTTTTATTTTGAAAGTTGCTGCTGTTTACTGTGCAGGAGTGACCCCTGACCCCTGAATATGGACGTCCATGATGTCTCACCCTGATCCAACATGGAGCCGTCGTCTTAATCAATATATTTACTCTAATTTGATGATGTATTGAGACCGTATTGATTGAGTCGTCCATGGCAACGACCTCATGGTCTCTTGGTCTTTACTGACTTTGGAGAAGTTGCTCCTCATCCTGATGTGTTTCTAACTATTGATGACAATTGAATATTGATCCTGTGGTGCTTTGAAGTCTCTGCTGCATTCGCTCCATCCTGGACCTGGTTCTGTCCCATTGGACGGTTTGGATCTGGATCTCCATCCTCCTCCTCCTCCTCCTCCCTCTCTCTCTGTGTCTCTCTCCTGTTTGTTTGGTTTTGTGTCTTGTGTGTTTGTTTAGTCTGTCCCGACTTCCAGTGATGGACCGGATCCAGTTGTTGGATTTGTTTGTCTGCTCTTTGAAACTTCTGACAGAAACCACTGAATGAAGATAATCCGTCTACGCTTCGCACAAAAAGCTCTGTGATTTGTTACCACTGCTGCCAAAAAGGTTTCCTATTTCACCCTTTTTACTCGTCTATGTGTGTGTGTGTGTGTGTGTGTGTCGGCCTGCCCGCCAGCAGACTCTCTCCAAAACCCCGATCAGCAGATTACCTTGACGTTTGACGGACAGGCCGGGAGCTGTTTCTGCTGGCGATCAGGAAATTACACCAAGACATGAGTATTGTCTTTCAGCCATAAACTGCTCCGTCATATTTGCATGGACGAAAAGCTCAGCCAGAAAGTCAGCGATCAGTCAGAGCTCTGCTCCAGTCATTCCTGAAGGTATAAGAGCTTCATTTGTGACTTTATCATTAAGGTCAAACCGCCCTTGTCACGGTTTTGCACCTTTATATTTACAACTGATGCACATTTGATTCAAGGCCTTCGAGGGAATCTGTGTATTCCAGCATCAATGTGGCCTCACATTCTTCTATAGCTTCATATAACTCCGCACTCTCACTCTCTTCTCTAATTTCAAAGCGACCATTTAGGGACGGGGACGGCCTCTCTCTCCTCTCTCCTTCGTCGGAGCCCAAGTCGAACACATCAATCACACATTTGTTTTTCATTTAACAGAGACGCTTTTAAGAAATATGGAAATATCCTCTTGGCAGCGTGTTGGTGCACTCTTCCTCTTTCAAGCCGTCTTATTTAGCTGGGTTTTTTTTTTATCCACAGCACAGCTCCCACCACATCTGTGGGGTGGTTTGGTTTGTAAAAGGAGGGAAGAGTCAGAGAGAGAGAGAGCGGGAGAGTGTGTTTGTGTGTGTTTGTGTGTGTGTGTGTGTGTGTGTGTGTGTGTGTGTGTGTGTGGGAGGCAGTCAAACTTTCACTGGTATTGAGAAAAGCAAACTAAGTTCTCCTGCAGCTCCATCACAGCTCCGGTGATTACCTGCAGGTCGGTCCTGGAGATGCACCCCAGCAGCAATAATCAAGCTTTTTCAGGACTGATGAAAATACATTAGCATGAAGGGAACTGCTGGAGGTGGGGGAAGAGCCCAGGACTGAGCTCTAGGTGAGAGTTTCTGAGAGGGAGGAGGGGTGTGGGAGAGGAGGACCGGAGCCAGAGTCATGGCATGTTTCCTGGCCGGCTGGATGCCACTTTAAAGCCTCCGTGCTGGTGGTTTTGCACGTTTCTGGCTCATTATCTATAAATCTCATGTGACCTAAGCGTGAATGATCAGATTTATTTCGTACCTGTCAGCAGCCGATGGTGCAAAACGGAGACTTGGGAGCTGAACTGGGGTCAGATTTTTATATCACAAATGCAGCAGGATCTGAATCCTCTTCACTTCACATTTGACTCCGAGCTGCAGGAAAAAAAAAGAAAGAAAAACACAAACTCTTCAGTTTCACCTTTACTTCACATTTCATGTGTGAAATCAACTCTCCTAGGAAACACACTTGACATTTCACCATCAGACAGCCATGCTCTGATATTCAGTCCTTGTATCGGTGTGTTCAGGGAACTCAGGGAATTTAAGCAGTTACTACACCACAGTAACTGCCCCCCCCCCCCCCCCCCCCCCCCGATATTTGAACTTATTTGCATCAGCAAATTGTAACTGCAACCAGATTCATTTTCTTTTGACATAATGAGAAAATATTGTTCATTTACATATTTGGCAAGATGCAAATATGTTATTCTGCTCAAATACACTGAGAATATGTCTTTTGTTTTCTGTTTCTGTTTGCTCAGGATGAAAACTGCACAGGAAGGAGAAGAAGAAGAAGAAGAAGAAGAAGAAGAAGGCTGTGAGAATTAGTGGTAATGGTGATAAAATGCCGGTGATGATGGTCTTTAAAAGTCCTCGGTGATAGAGCTGATAATTAGAGACAGGATGGTGATTAAATGAGAACAATGAAGCTTTATCTGCTTGGATACACACACACACACACACACACACACACACATCTACGGCTAAAATGTGCACTTTTATTTACAGCATACTCACACACATTCATGCCCTCAGACTTTTAGCCCTGGAGTTAAGTGGTGACCCTCAAACAGTCCTCACAAATTACCTTCATATATAATAAATCTCTATGAACCATGATCCTGATCTCCCTCCACCAACTCACTGGAACCATATTTAATATCTCTATAATGACGGATAAGACGACTATGTAACGAGAGACGGAGTCGCTCGTAATAATGAACCTGCAGAGAGCTATCAGCAGACTCTGCAGCTCCACTCAGCTCACTCACTGTTGTGTTTATGGTTCACTTTACTGTTTTGGTTCATGCTCACAGTCCTCAGAGTCATTTTCAGCCTCAGTGGGCGCCGGGTTTCTCAGGGAAGTGCAGAAAAAAAGAGGATCCACTGCAGGTTCCTGACTCAGCAGATGGACAAAGTTACAGCTCCTGAAGAACTGAGCTGCTAAAAAGACAGAAATGTACTGGAGCTGTGTGTGATGTGTTTGTGTTGTATTCAGTTTGTTCTGTTTGTCTGTACTTTCCAAACATGTCCTGATTTTACCTAGGCACACAAAAACCGTCTCAATCAATGTATTAAGAAAAGTCAAACTGGATCATGGGAGCTGTTGTCTCCAGACACTAGACTTGAAAAGACATTTGACTGAAGGAAAGTTACACATTAAGGTCTCAAACCCCCATGACGTCCATCCAATCAGTGTCCAATACAACTCTTGACAAGCACGGCAGCAGCAGCAGTCAGGTCTTTGTCTTTGTTTCTGTCAGTTGGACTCATCGATGCCACCAGACGTCAGCACCCGCAGGAACTCTTAACGAGTCTCTGAGGGACGCCCAGCTGTGCAGCGGCCAGGAAACCCAGTTTAAAATGCTACCGTTTCATCCCTGCTGCTCAGGCGCTTCGCTTCCAGACACGCCAACGCTGCAACCTGCATCAGGCCTCACCACCTGCCAGACGATGCTGCAGTCTCCCTCCCTCCATCCCTCCATTTCTTCACCCTTCCACTCATCCATCCCTCCATCTCTCTCTCTCTTCCTCTGCACTAAACCGTGAACCTGAACAGCCGGCCAAACGCTTGGCCCTCAGTCACCTGAAAACATCATCTGCATTTAAATTAAAAACTCACTTTGGTGACTCATTTTCACTGCAGAGCTTCGCCGTGTTTCATTAAGATCTGGAGTAGGAGGAAGAGGAGGAGGTGAAGGAGGATGTGTGGAGACTCACCATAAATATTTTGACTGACAGTGAGGAGAAGAAGAGTCGTTTTTTTTTGGGGGGGGGGGTTCCTGTGGTTTATCCTTGGCTGGGTTTTGATGAATGAGCTTAAAATGGGCAGCAGAGAGAGATCAGTATGCAGAGAGTGGATGCAGACTTTATGCAGAAACACAACAATAAGAGCAGGTTCATATAGACTCAGAATGAAGGAACTCCCCTGACTCTCTGGATGAAAGTCGCTCCTTTCCAAACTCAAACTTGTTTGCATCGAGATAGATTCTTCTTTGCTTTTTTTTTTATGTTTGTTGAGAATTTGGTTGTTCGACCAGGAGGGTATGCATTGATTGACAGATAGTGCTGCTTGCAGAATATGGAGCTGATTCTAACAGACAGAAATCCTGTTTATTTCAGGCTGTGGGTCATTGGTGCATTTGTCGATACATTTTGTTGCTAGGCGACATCTAGTGGTCATAGTGAATTATGACAAGAGCAAAGGGAAACGTGCCATGATGTATCATGATTATGATACAGGAGAGTGAGATCTATTGCTTCTATATCTAGCTATTATCCATGACTGTTCAACAAAGTGTGGGTTAGCTGAAACCATGGTGACACATACTGCATAACGTAGACGCACTATATTTAATTTAACCCAGATTGCGATATTTTCTCAAAACCTATTCACATCGTTCTTGTACCTCAACCAAACCAAGTCGATAACCATGGCAACAAATAAGGTAGACTGCTCTCCATACAAGAAGTGACATCATCTACGAAGGTTTGGTTCCTCAGAGATGTCGTAGACCACGAAGGTTGATCTGAAATGAGATGGTCTGGTCTATGAAAGATATACACCATAATTGTTGCTCCTAGCTGTCACCTAGAAACCTTTAGGCATAACACGTTGTTTTTATCATAAAACCTTGTGGGTTTAAGGCCTGTGAGTTGTAGGCTTACCTTTCAGCTGTTGAACTGAGATGAAACCCAGTACGTGCACAGTGAGTCTTAGAATCAGTCAGACCATGGAGGATCCACCTGTTGGTTGTGTTGGGTCGCTTTGTTGTTGAGGAAACCTCTGCAAAAGGACAGTGAAGTCCCAGTCCAGTCCAATGAAGCCTCCAAATAATGCAACCCTTGAATGAAGACACAGTTAGAGCCGGTGTGTTAGTTAATGTCACTACACTGTTTCAGGAGACCCTTCTACAGGTCCAATCAGATGTTGTTGTTCAGGGAGGAGGAGCTGTCAGGTTAAAGTGTATGCGGTGAATTAAGGACACGGTAGGAAAGCACAACCTCATCTTTGAAGGCTGAAGCTGTAACAGTTCCTCATCAAAATCTGCCACAAAGTCTGAAATAAACCTCACGACTCCGTCCATCCGTCAGAGCAGAGAAGCAGCACCACTGTGAGAAGTTTTATTACCCCTTTAAAAAAAAGGCTCCTGTATGTACCCTGGGTGACTGTGGGGCTTGTTGCTGCAGTGCTCCAAGACGTTCATCATCATCATCTCCTGCTAATACCGAATCCTGTGAGCGACCACAGAGGCTGGGTGGCCTCCGGTGACGAGCCAGGCTGCTCGCGGACGCCAGAGTGAAGGTTACTAGCTCGACGCCAGATAGCAGAGGTCACCGGCAGCCAGGGAAACGGAGATGGATTTATGTTTGGTCTGGAAGAGACACAGGCCTGAAGTCTCTCTCTCTCTCTCTGACAGAGAGGGCTCAGTATAGCTCGCCCACAAACTGACATATGAAAACTGAACTGAGTCCTACACAAAGAGCAGAGCTGTAAAGATCTATAGTTAGGAACCGTTCTGCCATTCTGCTACTTTACTTTGCTGGTCTGGTGGTTCCACATCAAAGGTGCACAGGCCAGAACATTTCTTATGTTAATTATACACTACATGGCCAAAAGTATACGGACAGTGAAACATCTCAGACTTGTAGAACCAGGCTGCAGCATCATGCATCATGTTGGGTTCTGGTTCGGACCGGTGCATCCCAACGGGGTTGAGTTGAGGACATAATCCAATACCTCCTCCTCCTCATCAAATTGTTGGGGGAACACACTTACTGAACATAGTCAGTGATTTCCCTTCAAAGATGTCCGAATTTTTTACATTCAGTGTGAGAAAATGTTGACAAAGACTTTTATCTTCACAGGTTCTGATTATAGTTTGGAGTTTGAGATAAAACGTTTGACTATGGAGAGAAAAAACATAAAAAAATAAACATCTCCAAAACGTTGACTTTTCAGGAAATCAATTCAAAAACAAAAAAACAGCTTTGAATATGAGGCGTTTCAGAGATTTATTTCTTCACCTGCAGGGAAGCAGATCTGAGAACATGTTAAGACATGACCTTAAACTGCAGTTGTACCTGTAAGTCACATGGTTATCTTTACAATGCAATATAAGTTCGCATTGTCTCTATACATGTTTATCTGATTGCATCATCCACATGTTTTCAGCTGTTTCTTGTAATAACTTTATTTAGTTACTGTTCCTGTGGCACAGCTTCACTCTCTCCTTCTGTCTGCAGCCACAAAGATGTATTTTCATACTGCAGAGTTTAACCTTGAAGGGTTCAGCTTTAGTTAGACTTTTATTTTCATTGCACAGAGCCGTGACAGTGTGGACCATCCCACTGTATCACTTACATGGAAACAGCTCAACCGAACTGATTAAAAACACTAATATTCATCATTATATCCATATGAGCAGGTTTCTATTGTTTTAAAATATATATATATGAATTTCCCTTTTAAATAAAGGAATAGATGACATCCTGCAGACTGGAGTCAGTCACTGTACATGCTGAATCACTGTGACACATATTAAAGCAAACATGCATTTTGCCAGTTTATGTATAAATGACACATTAACGACTCATTAAGAAAATCCAGTTTGAAAACCAGCTCAGTTTCATAAACCTCATTTAATGGTTTGTTTTCCTTACCCACATGCCATGGAGCTGGAGTTTGCCCTACAAGGAGAAGTAATGAGACCAGAATGGGTTCACAATCTCAGGGAAGGAAGTGGCTGAAAGTCAATTTGAGTTTTTTTTTGTTCCTCTGTGATGAACAACTCACCTGACGCAGAAAAAAAAAAACCCTGTAAAATTAAACTGACGCCCCAAATGACTCAGAACAAACAGTTTCCTACGTGTGTGTGTGACTTTGCTCAGTCTGCTCATTCATCACTGACGAGGTCGCCAAAAGATAATGCAGCCAAAAACTGTCACATACTGCCATCTAATGGTCAGACGGAGAACTGCACTGAACTGGGGGAGATGGACAGCAACAGCAAAAAGTAGCAGTAGGTCGAGATTCAAGGACTCTCACTTTATATATTTTTTATTCCAATAATAATTTTTAATTTTTTAAAACTATTTTTTAATGATTCTGAGTTTTACTCTCTCGTTTTAAGCCCCCGTCCCTACTGTACAGACTGGTACAGGAACTCACGCTGTACAGGAAGGAGGGACAGGGGCTGGCCAGCTGGGGGCCGCGGTAGGCCAAGCTCACGCCAACCTGAACGAGTCAACTACCCCACGGGCTCAACGCCAGCAAACGGGCAGACTCAGCCACACAGACAGAGGCACACGTTACACTCCCAGCCACGGGTTAGACTCCATTACATTACATTACATTACATTACATTACACTGCGTGCAGAGCCACTCGCTGCCTGACCAGGAAGCTGAGGGGCGGGGCAGCCGTGGCTCGCGGTACCCCAGCGGCTCAACGCCAGCCAACGGACAGACTCAGCCACGGGTTAGACTCCATTACATTACATTACATTACCACTGCGTGCAGGTAGCTCGCTGCCTGACCAGGAAGCGGGGGCGGGGCCAGCTGTGCTCAGCCGCTGGCTCGCGGTGTAGAGAGTAAAAAGAGCAATAGCCACGGCCGTGAAAAACTCACTCTCAGCCACCCCGCTCAACACTGGCACGGGCTATACAGAGCAGGAAGCTGAGGGGCGGGGTAGCTGGGCTCAGCCGCTGGCTCGCGGTGTAGAGAGCAAAAGAGCCACGTTGACCAGGCCGGCCGTGAAACACTCAGTCACTCAGCCAACCCGCTCAAACACTGGCACGGGCTATACAGAGCAGGAAGCTGAGGGGCGGGGGTAGCTGGGCTCAGCCGCTGGCTCGCGGTGTAGAGAGCAAGAGCCACGTTGACCGTGAAACACAGAGGGAGCACTCACTCAGCCACCCGCTCAAACACTGGCAGGGGCTATACAGAGCAGGAAGCTGAGGGGCGGGGGTAGCTGGGCTCAGCCGCTGGCTCGCGGTGTAGAGAGCAAAAGAGCCACGTTGACCAGGCCGGCCGTGAAACACTCAGTAACTCAGCCACTCAGCCAACCCGCTCAAACACTGGCACGGGCTATACAGAGCAGGAAGCTGAGGGGCGGGGGTAGCTGGGCTCAGCCGCTGGCTCGCGGTGTAGAGAGCAAAAGAGCCACGTTGACCAGGCCGGCCGTGAAACACTCAGTCACTCAGCCACTCAGCCAACCCGCTCAAACACTGGCAGGGGCTATACAGAGCAGGAAGCTGAGGGGCGGGGGTAGCTGGGCTCAGCCGCTGGCTCGCGGTGTAGAGAGCAAAAGAGCCACGTTGACCAGACCGGCCGTGAAACACTCAGTAACTCAGCCACTCAGCCAACCCGCTCAAACACTGGCACGGGCTATACAGAGCAGGAAGCTGAGGGGCGGGGTAGCTGGGCTCAGCCGCTGGCTCGCGGTTTAGAGAGCAAAAGAGCCACGTTGACCAGACCGAACGTGAAACACTCAGTCACTCAGCCAACCCGCTCAAACACTGGCAGGGGTTATACAGAGCAGGAAGCTGAGGGGCGGGGGTAGCTGGGCTCAGCCGCTGGCTCGCGGTGTAGAGAGCAAAAGAGCCACGTTGACCAGGCCGACGGTGAAACACACACTCACTCAGCAAACCCGCTCAAACACTGGCAGGGGCTATACAGAGCAGGAAGCTGAGGGGCGGGGGTAGCTGGGCTCAGCCGCTGGCTCGCGGTGTAGAGAGCAAAAGAGCCACGTTGACCAGACCGGCCGTGAAACATTCAGTCACTCAGCCAACCCGCTCAAACACTGGCACGGGCTATACAGAGCAGGAAGCTGAGGGGCGGGTAGCTGGGCTCAGCCGCTGGCTCGCGGTGTAGAGAGCAAAAGAGCCACGTTGACCAGACCGGCCGTGAAACATTCAGTCACTCAGCCAACCCGCTCAAACACTGGCACGGGATATACAGAGCAGGAAGCTGAGGGGCGGGGGTAGCTGGGCTCAGCCGCTGGCTCGCGGTGTAGAGAGCAAAAGAGCCACGTTGACCAGGCCGACGGTGAAACACACAGTCACTCAGCCAACCCGCTCAAACACTGGCAGGGCTATACAGAGCAGGAAGCTGAGGGGCGGGGGTAGCTGGGCTCAGCCGCTGGCTCGCGGTGTAGAGAGCAAAAGAGCCACGTTGACCAGGCCGGCCGTGAAACACTCAGTCACTCAGCCACTCAGCCAACCCGCTCAAACACTGGCAGGGGCTATACAGAGCAGGAAGCTGAGGGGCGGGGGTAGCTGGGATCAGCCGCTGGCTCGCGGTGTAGAGAGCAAAAGAGCCACGTTGACCAGGCCGGCGTGAAACACACACTCACTCAGCCAACCCGCTCAAACACTGGCAGGGGCTATACAGAGCAGGAAGCTGAGGGGCGGGGGTAGCTGGGCGAAGCCGCTGGCTCGCGGTGTAGAGAGCAAAAGAGCCACGTTGACCAGACCGGCCGTGAAACATTCACTCACTCAGCCAACCCGCTCAAACACTGGCACGGGGCTATACAGAGCAGGAAGCTGAGGGGCGGGGTAGCTGGGCGAAGCCGCTGGCTCGCGGTGTAGAGAGCAAAAGAGCCACGTTGACCAGGCCGGCCGTGAAACACTCAGTAACTCAGCCACTCAGCCAACCCGCTCAAACACTGGCACGGGATATACAGAGCAGGAAGCTGAGGGGCGGGGGTAGCTGGGCTCAGCCGCTGGCTCGCGGTGTAGAGAGCAAAAGAGCCACGTTGACCAGGCCGGCCGTGAAACACTCAGTCACTCAGTCCAACCCGCTCAAACACTGGCAGGGGCTATACAGAGCAGGAAGCTGAGGGGCGGGGTAGCTGGGCTCAGCCGCTGGCTCGCGGTGTAGAGAGCAAAAGAGCCACGTTGACCAGACCGGCCGTGAAACATTCAGTCACTCAGCCAACCCGCTCAAACACTGGCAGGGCTATACAGAGCAGGAAGCTGAGGGGCGGGGTAGCTGGGCTCAGCCGCTGGCTCGCGGTGTAGAGAGCAAAAGAGCCACGTTGACCAGGCCGGCCGTGAAACATTCAGTCACTCAGCCAACCCGCTCAAACACTGGCACGGGCTATACAGAGCAGGAAGCTGAGGGGCGGGGGTAGCTGGGCTCAGCCGCTGGCTCGCGGTGTAGAGAGCAAAAGAGCCACGTTGACCAGGCCGGCCGTGAAACACTCAGTAACTCAGTCACTCAGCCAACCCGCTCAAACACTGGCACGGGCTATACAGAGCAGGAAGCTGAGGGGCGGGGGTAGCTGGGCGAAGCCGCTGGCTCGCGGTGTAGAGAGCAAAAGAGCCACGTTGACCAGGCCGGCCGTGAAACACTCAGTAACTCAGCCACTCAGCCAACCCGCTCAAACACTGGCAGGGGCTATACAGAGCAGGAAGCTGAGGGGCGGGGGTAGCTGGGCGAAGCCGCTGGCTCGCGGTGTAGAGAGCAAAAGAGCCACGTTGACCAGGCCGGCCGTGAAACACTCAGTCACTCAGCCACTCAGCCAACCCGCTCAAACACTGGCAGGGGCTATACAGAGCAGGAAGCTGAGGGGCGGGGGTAGCTGGGCTCAGCCGCTGGCTCGCGGTGTAGAGAGCAAAAGAGCCACGTTGACCAGGCCGGCCGTGAAACACTCAGTACTCAGCCACTCAGCCAACCCGCTCAAACACTGGCACGGGATATACAGAGCAGGAAGCTGAGGGGCGGGGGTAGCTGGGCGAAGCCGCTGGCTCGCGGTGTAGAGAGCAAAAGAGCCACGTTGACCAGACCGGCCGTGAAACATTCAGTCACTCAGCCAACCCGCTCAAACACTGGCAGGGGCTATACAGAGCAGGAAGCTGAGGGGCGGGGTAGCTGGGCTCAGCCGCTGGCTCGCGGTGTAGAGAGCAAAAGAGCCACGTTGACCAGACCGGCCGTGAAACATTCAGTCACTCAGCCACTCAGCCAACCCGCTCAAACACTGGCAAGGGCTATACAGAGCAGGAAGCTGAGGGGCGGGGGTAGCTGGGCTCAGCCGCTGGCTCGCGGTGTAGAGAGCAAAAGAGCCACGTTGACCAGGCCGGCCGTGAAAAACTCAGTAACTCAGCCACTCAGCCAACCCGCTCAAACACTGGCACGGGATATACAGAGCAGGAAGCTGAGGGGCGGGGGTAGCTGGGCTCAGCCGCTGGCTCGCGGTGTAGAGAGCAAAAGAGCCACGTTGACCAGACCGGCCGTGAAACATTCAGTCACTCAGCCAACCCGCTCAAACACTGGCAGGGCTATACAGAGCAGGAAGCTGAGGGGCGGGGTAGCTGGGCTCAGCCGCTGGCTCGCGGTGTAGAGAGCAAAAGAGCCACGTTGACCAGGCCGGCCGTGAAACACAGTCACTCAGCAACCCGCTCAAACACTGGCAGGGGCTATACAGAGCAGGAAGCTGAGGGGCGGGGGTAGCTGGGCTCAGCCGCTGGCTCGCGGTGTAGAGAGCAAAAGAGCCACGTTGACCAGGCCGGCCGTGAAACACTCAGTAACTCAGCCACTCAGCCAACCCGCTCAAACACTGGCACGGGCTATACAGAGCAGGAAGCTGAGGGGCGGGGGTAGCTGGGCGAAGCCGCTGGCTCGCGGTGTAGAGAGCAAAAGAGCCACGTTGACCAGACCGGCCGTGAAACACTCAGTAACTCAGCCACTCAGCCAACCCGCTCAAACACTGGCACGGGATATACAGAGCAGGAAGCTGAGGGGCGGGGGTAGCTGGGCTCAGCCGCTGGCTCGCGGTGTAGAGAGCAAAAGAGCCACGTTGACCAGACCGGCCGTGAAACATTCAGTCACTCAGCCAACCCGCTCAAACACTGGCACGGGCTATACAGAGCAGGAAGCTGAGGGGCGGGGGTAGCTGGGCTCAGCCGCTGGCTCGCGGTGTAGAGAGCAAAAGAGCCACGTTGACCAGGCCGGCCGTGAAACATTCAGTCACTCAGCCAACCCGCTCAAACACTGGCAGGGCTATACAGAGCAGGAAGCTGAGGGGCGGGGGTAGCTGGGCTCAGCCGCTGGCTCGCGGTGTAGAGAGCAAAAGAGCCACGTTGACCAGACCGGCCGTGAAACATTCAGTCACTCAGCCAACCCGCTCAAACACTGGCAGGGGCTATACAGAGCAGGAAGCTGAGGGGCGGGGTAGCTGGGCTCAGCCGCTGGCTCGCGGTGTAGAGAGCAAAAGAGCCACGTTGACCAGGCCGGCGGTGAAACACACAGTCACTCAGCCAACCCGCTCAAACACTGGCAGGGGCTATACAGAGCAGGAAGCTGAGGGGCGGGGGTAGCTGGGCGAAGCCGCTGGCTCGCGGTGTAGAGAGCAAAAGAGCCACGTTGACCAGGCCGGCCGTGAACACTCAGTCACTCAGCCACTCAGCCAACCCGCTCAAACACTGGCAGGGCTATACAGAGCAGGAAGCTGAGGGGCGGGGGTAGCTGGGCTCAGCCGCTGGCTCGCGGTGTAGAGAGCAAAAGAGCCACGTTGACCAGGCCGGCGTGAAACACACACTCACTCAGCAAACCCGCTCAAACACTGGCAGGGGCTATACAGAGCAGGAAGCTGAGGGGCGGGGGTAGCTGGGCGAAGCCGCTGGCTCGCGGTGTAGAGAGCAAAAGAGCCACGTTGACCAGGCCGGCCGTGAAACACACACTCACTCAGCCAACCCGCTCAAACACTGGCACGGGCTATACAGAGCAGGAAGCTGAGGGGCGGGGGTAGCTGGGCGAAGCCGCTGGCTCGCGGTGTAGAGAGCAAAAGAGCCACGTTGACCAGGCCGGCCGTGAAACACTCAGTAACTCAGCCACTCAGCCAACCCGCTCAAACACTGGCACGGGCTATACAGAGCAGGAAGCTGAGGGGCGGGGTAGCTGGGCTCAGCCGCTGGCTCGCGGTGTAGAGAGCAAAAGAGCCACGTTGACCAGACCGGCCGTGAAACACTCAGTCACTCAGCCAACCCGCTCAAACACTGGCAGGGGCTATACAGAGCAGGAAGCTGAGGGGCGGGGGTAGCTGGGCGAAGCCGCTGGCTCGCGGTGTAGAGAGCAAAAGAGCCACGTTGACCAGACCGGCCGTGAAACATTCAGTCACTCAGCCAACCCGCTCAAACACTGGCAGGGCTATACAGAGCAGGAAGCTGAGGGGCGGGGTCAGCTGGGCTCAGCCGCTGGCTCGCGGTGTAGAGAGCAAAAGAGCCACGTTGACCAGGCCGGCCGTGAAACACTCAGTAACTCAGCCACTCAGCCAACCCGCTCAAACACTGGCAGGGCTATACAGAGCAGGAAGCTGAGGGGCGGGGGTAGCTGGGCGAAGCCGCTGGCTCGCGGTGTAGAGAGCAAAAGAGCCACGTTGACCAGGCCGGCCGTGAAACACTCAGTCTCAGCCACTCAGCCAACCCGCTCAAACACTGGCAGGGGCTATACAGAGCAGGAAGCTGAGGGGCGGGGGTAGCTGGGCGAAGCCGCTGGCTCGCGGTGTAGAGAGCAAAAGAGCCACGTTGACCAGGCCGGCCGTGAAACACTCAGTCACTCAGCCACTCAGCCAACCCGCTCAAACACTGGCAGGGGCTATACAGAGCAGGAAGCTGAGGGGCGGGGGTAGCTGGGCTCAGCCGCTGGCTCGCGGTGTAGAGAGCAAAAGAGCCACGTTGACCAGGCCGGCCGTGAAACACTCAGTCACTCAGCCACTCAGCCAACCCGCTCAAACACTGGCACGGGATATACAGAGCAGGAAGCTGAGGGGCGGGGGTAGCTGGGCTCAGCCGCTGGCTCGCGGTGTAGAGAGCAAAAGAGCCACGTTGACCAGACCGGCCGTGAAACATTCAGTCACTCAGCCAACCCGCTCAAACACTGGCAGGGCTATACAGAGCAGGAAGCTGAGGGGCGGGGGTAGCTGGGCTCAGCCGCTGGCTCGCGGTGTAGAGAGCAAAAGAGCCACGTTGACCAGACCGGCCGTGAAACACTCAGTCACTCAGCCACTCAGCCAACCCGCTCAAACACTGGCACGGGCTATACAGAGCAGGAAGCTGAGGGGCGGGGTAGCTGGGCTCAGCCGCTGGCTCGCGGTGTAGAGAGCAAAAGAGCCACGTTGACCAGACCGGCCGTGAAAAACTCAGTAACTCAGCCACTCAGCCAACCCGCTCAAACACTGGCACGGGCTATACAGAGCAGGAAGCTGAGGGGCGGGGGTAGCTGGGCTCAGCCGCTGGCTCGCGGTGTAGAGAGCAAAAGAGCCACGTTGACCAGACCGGCCGTGAAACATTCAGTCACTCAGCCAACCCGCTCAAACACTGGCAGGGGCTATGCAGAGCAGGAAGCTGAGGGGCGGGGTCAGCTGGGCTCAGCCGCTGGCTCGCGGTGTAGAGAGCAAAATAGCCACGTTGACCAGGCCGGCGGTGAAACACTCACTCACTCAGCCAACCCGCTCAAACACTGGCAGGGGCTATACAGAGCAGGAAGCTGAGGGGCGGGGGTAGCTGGGCTCAGCCGCTGGCTCGCGGTGTAGAGAGCAAAAGAGCCACGTTGACCAGGCCGGCCGTGAAACACTCAGTAACTCAGCCACTCAGCCAACCCGCTCAAACACTGGCACGGGCTATACAGAGCAGGAAGCTGAGGGGCGGGGGTAGCTGGGCGAAGCCGCTGGCTCGCGGTGTAGAGAGCAAAAGAGCCACGTTGACCAGACCGGCCGTGAAACACTCAGTAACTCAGCCACTCAGCCAACCCGCTCAAACACTGGCACGGCTATACAGAGCAGGAAGCTGAGGGGCGGGGGTAGCTGGGCTCAGCCGCTGGCTCGCGGTGTAGAGAGCAAAAGAGCCACGTTGACCAGACCGGCCGTGAAACATTCAGTCACTCAGCCAACCCGCTCAAACACTGGCACGGGCTATACAGAGCAGGAAGCTGAGGGGCGGGGTAGCTGGGCTCAGCCGCTGGCTCGCGGTGTAGAGAGCAAAAGAGCCACGTTGACCAGACCGGCCGTGAAACATTCAGTCACTCAGCCAACCCGCTCAAACACTGGCAGGGGCTATACAGAGCAGGAAGCTGAGGGGCGGGGGTAGCTGGGCGAAGCCGCTGGCTCGCGGTGTAGAGAGCAAAAGAGCCACGTTGACCAGACCGGCCGTGAAACATTCAGTCACTCAGCCAACCCGCTCAAACACTGGCAGGGGCTATACAGAGCAGGAAGCTGAGGGGCGGGGGTAGCTGGGCTCAGCCGCTGGCTCGCGGTGTAGAGAGCAAAAGAGCCACGTTGACCAGGCCGGCGTGAAACACACACTCACTCAGCCAACCCGCTCAAACACTGGCAGGGGCTATACAGAGCAGGAAGCTGAGGGGCGGGGGTAGCTGGGCGAAGCCGCTGGCTCGCGGTGTAGAGAGCAAAAGAGCCACGTTGACCAGGCCGGCCGTGAACACTCAGTCACTCAGCCACTCAGCCAACCCGCTCAAACACTGGCAGGGGCTATACAGAGCAGGAAGCTGAGGGGCGGGGGTAGCTGGGCTCAGCCGCTGGCTCGCGGTGTAGAGAGCAAAAGAGCCACGTTGACCAGGCCGGCGTGAAACACACACTCACTCAGCAAACCCGCTCAAACACTGGCAGGGGCTATACAGAGCAGGAAGCTGAGGGGCGGGGTAGCTGGGCGAAGCCGCTGGCTCGCGGTGTAGAGAGCAAAAGAGCCACGTTGACCAGGCCGGCCGTGAAACACACACTCACTCAGCCAACCCGCTCAAACACTGGCACGGGCTATACAGAGCAGGAAGCTGAGGGGCGGGGGTAGCTGGGCGAAGCCGCTGGCTCGCGGTGTAGAGAGCAAAAGAGCCACGTTGACCAGGCCGGCCGTGAAACACTCAGTAACTCAGCCACTCAGCCAACCCGCTCAAACACTGGCACGGGCTATACAGAGCAGGAAGCTGAGGGGCGGGGGTAGCTGGGCTCAGCCGCTGGCTCGCGGTGTAGAGAGCAAAAGAGCCACGTTGACCAGACCGGCCGTGAAACACTCAGTCACTCAGCAAACCCGCTCAAACACTGGCAGGGGCTATACAGAGCAGGAAGCTGAGGGGCGGGGGTAGCTGGGCGAAGCCGCTGGCTCGCGGTGTAGAGAGCAAAAGAGCCACGTTGACCAGACCGGCCGTGAAACATTCAGTCACTCAGCCAACCCGCTCAAACACTGGCACGGGCTATGCAGAGCAGGAAGCTGAGGGGCGGGGTCAGCTGGGCTCAGCCGCTGGCTCGCGGTGTAGAGAGCAAAAGAGCCACGTTGACCAGGCCGGCCGTGAAACACTCAGTAACTCAGCCACTCAGCAACCCGCTCAAACACTGGCACGGGCTATACAGAGCAGGAAGCTGAGGGGCGGGGGTAGCTGGGCGAAGCCGCTGGCTCGCGGTGTAGAGAGCAAAAGAGCCACGTTGACCAGGCCGGCCGTGAAACACTCAGTAACTCAGCCACTCAGCCAACCCGCTCAAACACTGGCAGGGGCTATACAGAGCAGGAAGCTGAGGGGCGGGGGTAGCTGGGCTCAGCCGCTGGCTCGCGGTGTAGAGAGCAAAAGAGCCACGTTGACCAGGCCGGCCGTGAAACACTCAGTCACTCAGCCACTCAGCCAACCCGCTCAAACACTGGCAGGGGCTATACAGAGCAGGAAGCTGAGGGGCGGGGGTAGCTGGGCTCAGCCGCTGGCTCGCGGTGTAGAGAGCAAAAGAGCCACGTTGACCAGGCCGGCCGTGAAACACTCAGTAACTCAGCCACTCAGCCAACCCGCTCAAACACTGGCACGGGCTATACAGAGCAGGAAGCTGAGGGGCGGGGGTAGCTGGGCTCAGCCGCTGGCTCGCGGTGTAGAGAGCAAAAGAGCCACGTTGACCAGACCGGCCGTGAAACATTCAGTCACTCAGCCAACCCGCTCAAACACTGGCAGGGGCTATACAGAGCAGGAAGCTGAGGGGCGGGGGTAGCTGGGCTCAGCCGCTGGCTCGCGGTGTAGAGAGCAAAAGAGCCACGTTGACCAGACCGGCCGTGAAACATTCAGTCACTCAGCCACTCAGCCACCCGCTCAAACACTGGCAGGGCTATACAGAGCAGGAAGCTGAGGGGCGGGGTAGCTGGGCTCAGCCGCTGGCTCGCGGTGTAGAGAGCAAAAGAGCCACGTTGACCAGGCCGGCCGTGAAAAACTCAGTAACTCAGCCACTCAGCCAACCCGCTCAAACACTGGCACGGGCTATACAGAGCAGGAAGCTGAGGGGCGGGGTAGCTGGGCTCAGCCGCTGGCTCGCGGTGTAGAGAGCAAAAGAGCCACGTTGACCAGACCGGCCGTGAAACATTCAGTCACTCAGCCAACCCGCTCAAACACTGGCACGGGCTATACAGAGCAGGAAGCTGAGGGGCGGGGTAGCTGGGCTCAGCCGCTGGCTCGCGGTGTAGAGAGCAAAAGAGCCACGTTGACCAGGCCGGCCGTGAAACATTCAGTCACTCAGCCAACCCGCTCAAACACTGGCAGGGCTATACAGAGCAGGAAGCTGAGGGGCGGGGTAGCTGGGCTCAGCCGCTGGCTCGCGGTGTAGAGAGCAAAAGAGCCACGTTGACCAGGCCGGCCGTGAAACACTCAGTAACTCAGCCACTCAGCCAACCCGCTCAAACACTGGCACGGGATATACAGAGCAGGAAGCTGAGGGGCGGGGGTAGCTGGGCGAAGCCGCTGGCTCGCGGTGTAGAGAGCAAAAGAGCCACGTTGACCAGGCCGGCCGTGAAACACTCAGTAACTCAGCCACTCAGCCAACCCGCTCAAACACTGGCACGGGCTATACAGAGCAGGAAGCTGAGGGGCGGGGGTAGCTGGGCTCAGCCGCTGGCTCGCGGTGTAGAGAGCAAAAGAGCCACGTTGACCAGACCGGCCGTGAAACATTCAGTCACTCAGCCAACCCGCTCAAACACTGGCACGGGCTATACAGAGCAGGAAGCTGAGGGGCGGGGTAGCTGGGCTCAGCCGCTGGCTCGCGGTGTAGAGAGCAAAAGAGCCACGTTGACCAGACCGGCCGTGAAACATTCAGTCACTCAGCCAACCCGCTCAAACACTGGCAGGGGCTATACAGAGCAGGAAGCTGAGGGGCGGGGGTAGCTGGGCGAAGCCGCTGGCTCGCGGTGTAGAGAGCAAAAGAGCCACGTTGACCAGACCGGCCGTGAAACATTCAGTCACTCAGCCAACCCGCTCAAACACTGGCAGGGGCTATACAGAGCAGGAAGCTGAGGGGCGGGGGTAGCTGGGCTCAGCCGCTGGCTCGCGGTGTAGAGAGCAAAAGAGCCACGTTGACCAGGCCGGCGTGAAACACACACTCACTCAGCAACCCGCTCAAACACTGGCAGGGGCTATACAGAGCAGGAAGCTGAGGGGCGGGGGTAGCTGGGCGAGCCGCTGGCTCGCGGTGTAGAGAGCAAAAGAGCCACGTTGACCAGGCCGGCCGTGAACACTCAGTCACTCAGCCACTCAGCCAACCCGCTCAAACACTGGCAGGGGCTATACAGAGCAGGAAGCTGAGGGGCGGGGTAGCTGGGCTCAGCCGCTGGCTCGCGGTGTAGAGAGCAAAAGAGCCACGTTGACCAGGCCGGCCGTGAAACACACACTCACTCAGCCAACCCGCTCAAACACTGGCAGGGGCTATACAGAGCAGGAAGCTGAGGGGCGGGGGTAGCTGGGCGAAGCCGCTGGCTCGCGGTGTAGAGAGCAAAAGAGCCACGTTGACCAGGCCGACGGTGAAACACACACTCACTCAGCCAACCCGCTCAAACACTGGCACGGGCTATACAGAGCAGGAAGCTGAGGGGCGGGGGTAGCTGGGCGAAGCCGCTGGCTCGCGGTGTAGAGAGCAAAAGAGCCACGTTGACCAGGCCGGCCGTGAAACACTCAGTAACTCAGCCACTCAGCCAACCCGCTCAAACACTGGCACGGGATATACAGAGCAGGAAGCTGAGGGGCGGGGGTAGCTGGGCTCAGCCGCTGGCTCGCGGTGTAGAGAGCAAAAGAGCCACGTTGACCAGACCGGCCGTGAAACACTCAGTCACTCAGCCAACCCGCTCAAACACTGGCAGGGGCTATACAGAGCAGGAAGCTGAGGGGCGGGGGTAGCTGGGCTCAGCCGCTGGCTCGCGGTGTAGAGAGCAAAAGAGCCACGTTGACCAGACCGGCCGTGAAACATTCAGTCACTCAGCCAACCCGCTCAAACACTGGCAAGGGCTATACAGAGCAGGAAGCTGAGGGGCGGGGTAGCTGGGCTCAGCCGCTGGCTCGCGGTGTAGAGAGCAAAAGAGCCACGTTGACCAGGCCGGCCGTGAAACACTCAGTAACTCAGCCACTCAGCCAACCCGCTCAAACACTGGCACGGGCTATACAGAGCAGGAAGCTGAGGGGCGGGGGTAGCTGGGCGAGCCGCTGGCTCGCGGTGTAGAGAGCAAAAGAGCCACGTTGACCAGGCCGGCCGTGAAACACTCAGTAACTCAGCCACTCAGCCAACCCGCTCAAACACTGGCAGGGGCTATACAGAGCAGGAAGCTGAGGGGCGGGGGTAGCTGGGCTCAGCCGCTGGCTCGCGGTGTAGAGAGCAAAAGAGCCACGTTGACCAGGCCGGCCGTGAAACACTCAGTCACTCAGCCACTCAGCCAACCCGCTCAAACACTGGCAGGGGCTATACAGAGCAGGAAGCTGAGGGGCGGGGGTAGCTGGGCTCAGCCGCTGGCTCGCGGTGTAGAGAGCAAAAGAGCCACGTTGACCAGGCCGGCCGTGAAACACTCAGTAACTCAGCCACTCAGCCAACCCGCTCAAACACTGGCACGGGCTATACAGAGCAGGAAGCTGAGGGGCGGGGGTAGCTGGGCGAAGCCGCTGGCTCGCGGTGTAGAGAGCAAAAGAGCCACGTTGACCAGACCGGCCGTGAAACATTCAGTCACTCAGCCAACCCGCTCAAACACTGGCAGGGGCTATACAGAGCAGGAAGCTGAGGGGCGGGGGTAGCTGGGCTCAGCCGCTGGCTCGCGGTGTAGAGAGCAAAAGAGCCACGTTGACCAGACCGGCCGTGAAACATTCAGTCACTCAGCCACTCAGCCAACCCGCTCAAACACTGGCAAGGGCTATACAGAGCAGGAAGCTGAGGGGCGGGGTAGCTGGGCTCAGCCGCTGGCTCGCGGTGTAGAGAGCAAAAGAGCCACGTTGACCAGGCCGGCCGTGAAAACTCAGTAACTCAGCCACTCAGCCAACCCGCTCAAACACTGGCACGGGATATACAGAGCAGGAAGCTGAGGGGCGGGGGTAGCTGGGCTCAGCCGCTGGCTCGCGGTGTAGAGAGCAAAAGAGCCACGTTGACCAGACCGGCCGTGAAACATTCAGTCACTCAGCCAACCCGCTCAAACACTGGCAGGGCTATACAGAGCAGGAAGCTGAGGGGCGGGGTCAGCTGGGCTCAGCCGCTGGCTCGCGGTGTAGAGAGCAAAAGAGCCACGTTGACCAGGCCGGCCGTGAAACACACAGTCACTCAGCAAACCCGCTCAAACACTGGCAGGGGCTATACAGAGCAGGAAGCTGAGGGGCGGGGGTAGCTGGGCTCAGCCGCTGGCTCGCGGTGTAGAGAGCAAAAGAGCCACGTTGACCAGGCCGGCCGTGAAACACTCAGTAACTCAGCCACTCAGCCAACCCGCTCAAACACTGGCACGGGCTATACAGAGCAGGAAGCTGAGGGGCGGGGGTAGCTGGGCGAAGCCGCTGGCTCGCGGTGTAGAGAGCAAAAGAGCCACGTTGACCAGACCGGCCGTGAAACACTCAGTAACTCAGCCACTCAGCCAACCCGCTCAAACACTGGCACGGGCTATACAGAGCAGGAAGCTGAGGGGCGGGGGTAGCTGGGCTCAGCCGCTGGCTCGCGGTGTAGAGAGCAAAAGAGCCACGTTGACCAGACCGGCCGTGAAACATTCAGTCACTCAGCCAACCCGCTCAAACACTGGCACGGGCTATACAGAGCAGGAAGCTGAGGGGCGGGGTAGCTGGGCTCAGCCGCTGGCTCGCGGTGTAGAGAGCAAAAGAGCCACGTTGACCAGACCGGCCGTGAAACATTCAGTCACTCAGCCAACCCGCTCAAACACTGGCAGGGGCTATACAGAGCAGGAAGCTGAGGGGCGGGGGTAGCTGGGCGAAGCCGCTGGCTCGCGGTGTAGAGAGCAAAAGAGCCACGTTGACCAGACCGGCCGTGAAACATTCAGTCACTCAGCCAACCCGCTCAAACACTGGCAGGGGCTATACAGAGCAGGAAGCTGAGGGGCGGGGGTAGCTGGGCTCAGCCGCTGGCTCGCGGTGTAGAGAGCAAAAGAGCCACGTTGACCAGGCCGGCCGTGAAACACACACTCACTCAGCCAACCCGCTCAAACACTGGCAGGGCTATACAGAGCAGGAAGCTGAGGGGCGGGGGTAGCTGGGCGAAGCCGCTGGCTCGCGGTGTAGAGAGCAAAAGAGCCACGTTGACCAGGCCGGCCGTGAACACTCAGTCACTCAGCCACTCAGCCAACCCGCTCAAACACTGGCAGGGGCTATACAGAGCAGGAAGCTGAGGGGCGGGGGTAGCTGGGCTCAGCCGCTGGCTCGCGGTGTAGAGAGCAAAAGAGCCACGTTGACCAGGCCGCCGTGAAACACACACTCACTCAGCCAACCCGCTCAAACACTGGCAGGGGCTATACAGAGCAGGAAGCTGAGGGGCGGGGGTAGCTGGGCTCAGCCGCTGGCTCGCGGTGTAGAGAGCAAAAGAGCCACGTTGACCAGGCCGGCCGTGAAACACTCACTCACTCAGCCAACCCGCTCAAACACTGGCACGGGCTATACAGAGCAGGAAGCTGAGGGGCGGGGGTAGCTGGGCTCAGCCGCTGGCTCGCGGTGTAGAGAGCAAAAGAGCCACGTTGACCAGGCCGGCCGTGAAACACTCAGTCACTCAGCCAACCCGCTCAAACACTGGCACGGGCTATACAGAGCAGGAAGCTGAGGGGCGGGGGTAGCTGGGCTCAGCCGCTGGCTCGCGGTGTAGAGAGCAAAAGAGCCACGTTGACCAGACCGGCCGTGAAACACTCAGTCACTCAGCCAACCCGCTCAAACACTGGCAGGGGCTATACAGAGCAGGAAGCTGAGGGGCGGGGGTAGCTGGGCGAAGCCGCTGGCTCGCGGTGTAGAGAGCAAAAGAGCCACGTTGACCAGACCGGCCGTGAAACATTCAGTCACTCAGCCAACCCGCTCAAACACTGGCAAGGGCTATACAGAGCAGGAAGCTGAGGGGCGGGGTCAGCTGGGCTCAGCCGCTGGCTCGCGGTGTAGAGAGCAAAAGAGCCACGTTGACCAGGCCGGCCGTGAAACACTCAGTAACTCAGCCACTCAGCCAACCCGCTCAAACACTGGCACGGGCTATACAGAGCAGGAAGCTGAGGGGCGGGGGTAGCTGGGCGAAGCCGCTGGCTCGCGGTGTAGAGAGCAAAAGAGCCACGTTGACCAGGCCGGCCGTGAAACACTCAGTAACTCAGCCACTCAGCCAACCCGCTCAAACACTGGCAGGGGCTATACAGAGCAGGAAGCTGAGGGGCGGGGGTAGCTGGGCTCAGCCGCTGGCTCGCGGTGTAGAGAGCAAAAGAGCCACGTTGACCAGGCCGGCCGTGAAACACTCAGTCACTCAGCCACTCAGCCAACCCGCTCAAACACTGGCAGGGGCTATACAGAGCAGGAAGCTGAGGGGCGGGGTAGCTGGGCTCAGCCGCTGGCTCGCGGTGTAGAGAGCAAAAGAGCCACGTTGACCAGGCCGGCCGTGAAACACTCAGTAACTCAGCCACTCAGCCAACCCGCTCAAACACTGGCACGGGCTATACAGAGCAGGAAGCTGAGGGGCGGGGTAGCTGGGCTCAGCCGCTGGCTCGCGGTGTAGAGAGCAAAAGAGCCACGTTGACCAGACCGGCCGTGAAACATTCAGTCACTCAGCCAACCCGCTCAAACACTGGCAGGGGCTATACAGAGCAGGAAGCTGAGGGGCGGGGGTAGCTGGGCTCAGCCGCTGGCTCGCGGTGTAGAGAGCAAAAGAGCCACGTTGACCAGACCGGCCGTGAAACATTCAGTCACTCAGCCACTCAGCCAACCCGCTCAAACACTGGCAAGGGCTATACAGAGCAGGAAGCTGAGGGGCGGGGTCAGCTGGGCTCAGCCGCTGGCTCGCGGTGTAGAGAGCAAAAGAGCCACGTTGACCAGGCCGGCCGTGAAACTCAGTAACTCAGCCACTCAGCCAACCCGCTCAAACACTGGCACGGGCTATACAGAGCAGGAAGCTGAGGGGCGGGGGTAGCTGGGCTCAGCCGCTGGCTCGCGGTGTAGAGAGCAAAAGAGCCACGTTGACCAGACCGGCCGTGAAACATTCAGTCACTCAGCCAACCCGCTCAAACACTGGCAAGGGCTATACAGAGCAGGAAGCTGAGGGGCGGGGTCAGCTGGGCTCAGCCGCTGGCTCGCGGTGTAGAGAGCAAAAGAGCCACGTTGACCAGGCCGACGGTGAAACACACACTCACTCAGCAAACCCGCTCAAACACTGGCAGGGGCTATACAGAGCAGGAAGCTGAGGGGCGGGGGTAGCTGGGCTCAGCCGCTGGCTCGCGGTGTAGAGAGCAAAAGAGCCACGTTGACCAGGCCGGCCGTGAAACACTCAGTAACTCAGCCACTCAGCCAACCCGCTCAAACACTGGCACGGGCTATACAGAGCAGGAAGCTGAGGGGCGGGGGTAGCTGGGCTCAGCCGCTGGCTCGCGGTGTAGAGAGCAAAAGAGCCACGTTGACCAGACCGGCCGTGAAACACTCAGTAACTCAGCCACTCAGCCAACCCGCTCAAACACTGGCACGGGCTATACAGAGCAGGAAGCTGAGGGGCGGGGGTAGCTGGGCTCAGCCGCTGGCTCGCGGTGTAGAGAGCAAAAGAGCCACGTTGACCAGACCGGCCGTGAAACATTCAGTCACTCAGCCAACCCGCTCAAACACTGGCACGGGCTATACAGAGCAGGAAGCTGAGGGGCGGGGTAGCTGGGCTCAGCCGCTGGCTCGCGGTGTAGAGAGCAAAAGAGCCACGTTGACCAGACCGGCCGTGAAACATTCAGTCACTCAGCCAACCCGCTCAAACACTGGCAGGGGCTATACAGAGCAGGAAGCTGAGGGGCGGGGGTAGCTGGGCGAAGCCGCTGGCTCGCGGTGTAGAGAGCAAAAGAGCCACGTTGACCAGACCGGCCGTGAAACATTCAGTCACTCAGCCAACCCGCTCAAACACTGGCAGGGGCTATACAGAGCAGGAAGCTGAGGGGCGGGGGTAGCTGGGCTCAGCCGCTGGCTCGCGGTGTAGAGAGCAAAAGAGCCACGTTGACCAGGCCGGCCGTGAAACACACAGTCACTCAGCCAACCCGCTCAAACACTGGCAGGGGCTATACAGAGCAGGAAGCTGAGGGGCGGGGGTAGCTGGGCTCAGCCGCTGGCTCGCGGTGTAGAGAGCAAAAGAGCCACGTTGACCAGGCCGGCCGTGAACACTCAGTCACTCAGCCACTCAGCCAACCCGCTCAAACACTGGCAGGGGCTATACAGAGCAGGAAGCTGAGGGGCGGGGTAGCTGGGCTCAGCCGCTGGCTCGCGGTGTAGAGAGCAAAAGAGCCACGTTGACCAGGCCGGCCGTGAAACACACACTCACTCAGCCAACCCGCTCAAACACTGGCAGGGCTATACAGAGCAGGAAGCTGAGGGGCGGGGGTAGCTGGGCGAAGCCGCTGGCTCGCGGTGTAGAGAGCAAAAGAGCCACGTTGACCAGGACCGGCGTGAACACACTCTCACTCAGCCAACCCGCTCAAACACTGGCACGGGCTATACAGAGCAGGAAGCTGAGGGGCGGGGGTAGCTGGGCTCAGCCGCTGGCTCGCGGTGTAGAGAGCAAAAGAGCCACGTTGACCAGGCCGGCCGTGAAACACTCAGTAACTCAGCCACTCAGCCAACCCGCTCAAACACTGGCACGGGCTATACAGAGCAGGAAGCTGAGGGGCGGGGGTAGCTGGGCTCAGCCGCTGGCTCGCGGTGTAGAGAGCAAAAGAGCCACGTTGACCAGACCGGCCGTGAAACACTCAGTCACTCAGCCAACCCGCTCAAACACTGGCAGGGCTATACAGAGCAGGAAGCTGAGGGGCGGGGTAGCTGGGCTCAGCCGCTGGCTCGCGGTGTAGAGAGCAAAAGAGCCACGTTGACCAGACCGGCCGTGAAACATTCAGTCACTCAGCCAACCCGCTCAAACACTGGCACGGGCTATACAGAGCAGGAAGCTGAGGGGCGGGGTAGCTGGGCTCAGCCGCTGGCTCGCGGTGTAGAGAGCAAAAGAGCCACGTTGACCAGCCGGCCGTGAAACACTCAGTAACTCAGCCACTCAGCCAACCCGCTCAAACACTGGCACGGGCTATACAGAGCAGGAAGCTGAGGGGCGGGGTAGCTGGGCGAAGCCGCTGGCTCGCGGTGTAGAGAGCAAAAGAGCCACGTTGACCAGGCCGGCCGTGAAACACTCAGTAACTCAGCCACTCAGCCAACCCGCTCAAACACTGGCAGGGGCTATACAGAGCAGGAAGCTGAGGGGCGGGGTAGCTGGGCTCAGCCGCTGGCTCGCGGTGTAGAGAGCAAAAGAGCCACGTTGACCAGGCCGGCCGTGAAACACTCAGTCACTCAGCCACTCAGCCAACCCGCTCAAACACTGGCAGGGGCTATACAGAGCAGGAAGCTGAGGGGCGGGGGTAGCTGGGCTCAGCCGCTGGCTCGCGGTGTAGAGAGCAAAAGAGCCACGTTGACCAGGCCGGCCGTGAAACACTCAGTAACTCAGCCACTCAGCCAACCCGCTCAAACACTGGCACGGGCTATACAGAGCAGGAAGCTGAGGGGCGGGGGTAGCTGGGCGAAGCCGCTGGCTCGCGGTGTAGAGAGCAAAAGAGCCACGTTGACCAGACCGGCCGTGAAACATTCAGTCACTCAGCCAACCCGCTCAAACACTGGCAGGGCTATACAGAGCAGGAAGCTGAGGGGCGGGGTAGCTGGGCTCAGCCGCTGGCTCGCGGTGTAGAGAGCAAAAGAGCCACGTTGACCAGACCGGCCGTGAAACATTCAGTCACTCAGCCACTCAGCCAACCCGCTCAAACACTGGCAGGGCTATACAGAGCAGGAAGCTGAGGGGCGGGGTAGCTGGGCTCAGCCGCTGGCTCGCGGTGTAGAGAGCAAAAGAGCCACGTTGACCAGGCCGGCCGTGAAACACTCAGTAACTCAGCCACTCAGCCAACCCGCTCAAACACTGGCACGGGATATACAGAGCAGGAAGCTGAGGGGCGGGGGTAGCTGGGCTCAGCCGCTGGCTCGCGGTGTAGAGAGCAAAAGAGCCACGTTGACCAGACCGGCCGTGAAACATTCAGTCACTCAGCCAACCCGCTCAAACACTGGCAGGGCTATACAGAGCAGGAAGCTGAGGGGCGGGGTAGCTGGGCTCAGCCGCTGGCTCGCGGTGTAGAGAGCAAAAGAGCCACGTTGACCAGGCCGGCCGTGAAACACACACTCACTCAGCAAACCCGCTCAAACACTGGCAGGGGCTATACAGAGCAGGAAGCTGAGGGGCGGGGGTAGCTGGGCTCAGCCGCTGGCTCGCGGTGTAGAGAGCAAAAGAGCCACGTTGACCAGGCCGGCCGTGAAACACTCAGTAACTCAGCCACTCAGCCCCCGCTCAAACACTGGCACGGGATATACAGAGCAGGAAGCTGAGGGGCGGGGGTAGCTGGGCTCAGCCGCTGGCTCGCGGTGTAGAGAGCAAAAGAGCCACGTTGACCAGACCGGCCGTGAAACACTCAGTAACTCAGCCACTCAGCCAACCCGCTCAAACACTGGCACGGGATATACAGAGCAGGAAGCTGAGGGGCGGGGGTAGCTGGGCTCAGCCGCTGGCTCGCGGTGTAGAGAGCAAAAGAGCCACGTTGACCAGACCGGCCGTGAAACATTCAGTCACTCAGCCAACCCGCTCAAACACTGGCACGGGCTATACAGAGCAGGAAGCTGAGGGGCGGGGTAGCTGGGCTCAGCCGCTGGCTCGCGGTGTAGAGAGCAAAAGAGCCACGTTGACCAGACCGGCCGTGAAACATTCAGTCACTCAGCCAACCCGCTCAAACACTGGCAGGGGCTATACAGAGCAGGAAGCTGAGGGGCGGGGGTAGCTGGGCGAAGCCGCTGGCTCGCGGTGTAGAGAGCAAAAGAGCCACGTTGACCAGACCGGCCGTGAAACATTCAGTCACTCAGCCAACCCGCTCAAACACTGGCAGGGGCTATACAGAGCAGGAAGCTGAGGGGCGGGGTAGCTGGGCTCAGCCGCTGGCTCGCGGTGTAGAGAGCAAAAGAGCCACGTTGACCAGGCCGGCGGTGAAACACACACTCACTCAGCCAACCCGCTCAAACACTGGCAGGGGCTATACAGAGCAGGAAGCTGAGGGGCGGGGGTAGCTGGGCTCAGCCGCTGGCTCGCGGTGTAGAGAGCAAAAGAGCCACGTTGACCAGGCCGGCCGTGAAACACTCAGTCACTCACCACTCAGCCAACCCGCTCAAACACTGGCACGGGCTATACAGAGCAGGAAGCTGAGGGGCGGGGGTAGCTGGGCTCAGCCGCTGGCTCGCGGTGTAGAGAGCAAAAGAGCCACGTTGACCAGGCCGGCGTGAAACACACACTCACTCAGCCAACCCGCTCAAACACTGGCAGGGGCTATACAGAGCAGGAAGCTGAGGGGCGGGGTAGCTGGGCTCAGCCGCTGGCTCGCGGTGTAGAGAGCAAAAGAGCCACGTTGACCAGGCCGGCCGTGAAACACTCAGTCACTCAGCCAACCCGCTCAAACACTGGCACGGGCTATACAGAGCAGGAAGCTGAGGGGCGGGGGTAGCTGGGCGAAGCCGCTGGCTCGCGGTGTAGAGAGCAAAAGAGCCACGTTGACCAGGCCGGCCGTGAAACACTCAGTAACTCAGCCAACCCGCTCAAACACTGGCACGGGCTATACAGAGCAGGAAGCTGAGGGGCGGGGGTAGCTGGGCTCAGCCGCTGGCTCGCGGTGTAGAGAGCAAAAGAGCCACGTTGACCAGACCGGCCGTGAAACACTCAGTCACTCAGCCAACCCGCTCAAACACTGGCAGGGGCTATACAGAGCAGGAAGCTGAGGGGCGGGGGTAGCTGGGCTCAGCCGCTGGCTCGCGGTGTAGAGAGCAAAAGAGCCACGTTGACCAGACCGGCCGTGAAACATTCAGTCACTCAGCCAACCCGCTCAAACACTGGCACGGGCTATACAGAGCAGGAAGCTGAGGGGCGGGGTCAGCTGGGCTCAGCCGCTGGCTCGCGGTGTAGAGAGCAAAAGAGCCACGTTGACCAGGCCGGCCGTGAAACACTCAGTAACTCAGCCACTCAGCCAACCCGCTCAAACACTGGCACGGGCTATACAGAGCAGGAAGCTGAGGGGCGGGGTAGCTGGGCGAAGCCGCTGGCTCGCGGTGTAGAGAGCAAAAGAGCCACGTTGACCAGGCCGGCCGTGAAACACTCAGTAACTCAGCCACTCCCAACCCGCTCAAACACTGGCAGGGGCTATACAGAGCAGGAAGCTGAGGGGCGGGGGTAGCTGGGCTCAGCCGCTGGCTCGCGGTGTAGAGAGCAAAAGAGCCACGTTGACCAGGCCGGCCGTGAAACACTCAGTCACTCAGCCACTCAGCCAACCCGCTCAAACACTGGCAGGGGCTATACAGAGCAGGAAGCTGAGGGGCGGGGTAGCTGGGCTCAGCCGCTGGCTCGCGGTGTAGAGAGCAAAAGAGCCACGTTGACCAGGCCGGCCGTGAAACACTCAGTAACTCAGCCACTCAGCCAACCCGCTCAAACACTGGCACGGGCTATACAGAGCAGGAAGCTGAGGGGCGGGGGTAGCTGGGCTCAGCCGCTGGCTCGCGGTGTAGAGAGCAAAAGAGCCACGTTGACCAGACCGGCCGTGAAACATTCAGTCACTCAGCCAACCCGCTCAAACACTGGCAGGGGCTATACAGAGCAGGAAGCTGAGGGGCGGGGGTAGCTGGGCTCAGCCGCTGGCTCGCGGTGTAGAGAGCAAAAGAGCCACGTTGACCAGACCGGCCGTGAAACATTCAGTCACTCACCACTCAGCCAACCCGCTCAAACACTGGCAGGGGCTATACAGAGCAGGAAGCTGAGGGGCGGGGTAGCTGGGCTCAGCCGCTGGCTCGCGGTGTAGAGAGCAAAAGAGCCACGTTGACCAGGCCGGCCGTGAAACACTCAGTAACTCAGCCACTCAGCCAACCCGCTCAAACACTGGCACGGGATATACAGAGCAGGAAGCTGAGGGGCGGGGGTAGCTGGGCTCAGCCGCTGGCTCGCGGTGTAGAGAGCAAAAGAGCCACGTTGACCAGACCGGCCGTGAAACATTCAGTCACTCAGCCAACCCGCTCAAACACTGGCAGGGCTATACAGAGCAGGAAGCTGAGGGGCGGGTCAGCTGGGCTCAGCCGCTGGCTCGCGGTGTAGAGAGCAAAAGAGCCACGTTGACCAGGCCGCCGTGAAACACACACTCACTCAGCAACCCGCTCAAACACTGGCAGGGGCTATACAGAGCAGGAAGCTGAGGGGCGGGGGTAGCTGGGCTCAGCCGCTGGCTCGCGGTGTAGAGAGCAAAAGAGCCACGTTGACCAGGCCGGCCGTGAAACACTCAGTAACTCAGCCACTCAGCCAACCCGCTCAAACACTGGCACGGATATACAGAGCAGGAAGCTGAGGGGCGGGGGTAGCTGGGCGAGCCGCTGGCTCGCGGTGTAGAGAGCAAAAGAGCCACGTTGACCAGACGGCCGTGAAACACTCAGTAACTCAGCCACTCAGCCAACCGCTCAAACACTGGCACGGGCTATACAGAGCAGGAAGCTGAGGGGCGGGGGTAGCTGGGCTCAGCCGCTGGCTCGCGGTGTAGAGAGCAAAAGAGCCACGTTGACCAGACCGGCCGTGAAACATTCAGTCACTCAGCCAACCCGCTCAAACACTGGCACGGGCTATACAGAGCAGGAAGCTGAGGGGCGGGGGTAGCTGGGCTCAGCCGCTGGCTCGCGGTGTAGAGAGCAAAAGAGCCACGTTGACCAGACCGGCCGTGAAACATTCAGTCACTCAGCCAACCCGCTCAAACACTGGCAGGGGCTATACAGAGCAGGAAGCTGAGGGGCGGGGGTAGCTGGGCGAAGCCGCTGGCTCGCGGTGTAGAGAGCAAAAGAGCCACGTTGACCAGACCGGCCGTGAAACATTCAGTCACTCAGCCAACCCGCTCAAACACTGGCAGGGGCTATACAGAGCAGGAAGCTGAGGGGCGGGGGTAGCTGGGCTCAGCCGCTGGCTCGCGGTGTAGAGAGCAAAAGAGCCACGTTGACCAGGCCGGCCGTGAAACACTCAGTAACTCAGCCACTCAGCCAACCCGCTCAAACACTGGCACGGGCTATACAGAGCAGGAAGCTGAGGGGCGGGTCAGCTGGGCTCAGCCGCTGGCTCGCGGTGTAGAGAGCAAAAGAGCCACGTTGACCAGGCCGGCCGTGAAACATTCAGTCACTCAGCCAACCCGCTCAAACACTGGCACGGGCTATACAGAGCAGGAAGCTGAGGGGCGGGGGTAGCTGGGCTCAGCCGCTGGCTCGCGGTGTAGAGAGCAAAAGAGCCACGTTGACCAGGCCGGCCGTGAAACACTCAGTCACTCAGCCACTCAGCCAACCCGCTCAAACACTGGCACGGGCTATACAGAGCAGGAAGCTGAGGGGCGGGGGTAGCTGGGCTCAGCCGCTGGCTCGCGGTGTAGAGAGCAAAAGAGCCACGTTGACCAGACCGGCCGTGAAACATTCAGTCACTCAGCCAACCCGCTCAAACACTGGCAGGGGCTATACAGAGCAGGAAGCTGAGGGGCGGGGGTAGCTGGGCTCAGCCGCTGGCTCGCGGTGTAGAGAGCAAAAGAGCCACGTTGACCAGGCCGGCCGTGAAACACTCAGTAACTCAGCCACTCAGCCAACCCGCTCAAACACTGGCACGGGATATACAGAGCAGGAAGCTGAGGGGCGGGGGTAGCTGGGCTCAGCCGCTGGCTCGCGGTGTAGAGAGCAAAAGAGCCACGTTGACCAGACCGGCCGTGAAACATTCAGTCACTCAGCCAACCCGCTCAAACACTGGCAGGGGCTATACAGAGCAGGAAGCTGAGGGGCGGGGTAGCTGGGCTCAGCCGCTGGCTCGCGGTGTAGAGAGCAAAAGAGCCACGTTGACCAGACCGGCCGTGAAACATTCAGTCACTCAGCCAACCCGCTCAAACACTGGCAGGGGCTATACAGAGCAGGAAGCTGAGGGGCGGGGTAGCTGGGCTCAGCCGCTGGCTCGCGGTGTAGAGAGCAAAAGAGCCACGTTGACCAGACCGGCCGTGAAACATTCAGTCACTCAGCCAACCCGCTCAAACACTGGCACGGGCTATACAGAGCAGGAAGCTGAGGGGCGGGGGTAGCTGGGCTCAGCCGCTGGCTCGCGGTGTAGAGAGCAAAAGAGCCACGTTGACCAGGCCGGCCGTGAAACACTCAGTAACTCACTCAGCCAACCCGCTCAAACACTGGCACGGGCTATACAGAGCAGGAAGCTGAGGGGCGGGGGTAGCTGGGCTCAGCCGCTGGCTCGCGGTGTAGAGAGCAAAAGAGCCACGTTGACCAGACCGGCCGTGAAACATTCAGTCACTCAGCCAACCCGCTCAAACACTGGCAGGGGCTATACAGAGCAGGAAGCTGAGGGGCGGGGTAGCTGGGCTCAGCCGCTGGCTCGCGGTGTAGAGAGCAAAAGAGCCACGTTGACCAGACCGGCCGTGAAACACTCAGTCACTCAGCCAACCCGCTCAAACACTGGCACGGGCTATACAGAGCAGGAAGCTGAGGGGCGGGGTAGCTGGGCTCAGCCGCTGGCTCGCGGTGTAGAGAGCAAAAGAGCCACGTTGACCAGACCGGCCGTGAAACATTCAGTCACTCAGCCAACCCGCTCAAACACTGGCAGGGGCTATACAGAGCAGGAAGCTGAGGGGCGGGGTAGCTGGGCTCAGCCGCTGGCTCGCGGTGTAGAGAGCAAAAGAGCCACGTTGACCAGACCGGCCGTGAAACACTCAGTCACTCAGCCAACCCGCTCAAACACTGGCACGGGCTATACAGAGCAGGAAGCTGAGGGGCGGGGGTAGCTGGGCTCAGCCGCTGGCTCGCGGTGTAGAGAGCAAAAGAGCCACGTTGACCAGGCCGGCCGTGAAACATTCAGTCACTCAGCCAACCCGCTCAAACACTGGCACGGGCTATACAGAGCAGGAAGCTGAGGGGCGGGGGTAGCTGGGCTCAGCCGCTGGCTCGCGGTGTAGAGAGCAAAAGAGCCACGTTGACCAGACCGGCCGTGAAACATTCAGTCACTCAGCCAACCCGCTCAAACACTGGCAGGGGCTATACAGAGCAGGAAGCTGAGGGGCGGGGGTAGCTGGGCTCAGCCGCTGGCTCGCGGTGTAGAGAGCAAAAGAGCCACGTTGACCAGGCCGGCCGTGAAACACTCAGTAACTCAGCCACTCAGCCAACCCGCTCAAACACTGGCACGGGCTATACAGAGCAGGAAGCTGAGGGGCGGGGGTAGCTGGGCTCAGCCGCTGGCTCGCGGTGTAGAGAGCAAAAGAGCCACGTTGACCAGGCCGGCCGTGAAAACTCAGTAACTCAGCCACTCAGCCAACCCGCTCAAACACTGGCACGGGATATACAGAGCAGGAAGCTGAGGGGCGGGGGTAGCTGGGCTCAGCCGCTGGCTCGCGGTGTAGAGAGCAAAAGAGCCACGTTGACCAGACCGGCCGTGAAACATTCAGTCACTCAGCCAACCCGCTCAAACACTGGCACGGGCTATACAGAGCAGGAAGCTGAGGGGCGGGGTAGCTGGGCTCAGCCGCTGGCTCGCGGTGTAGAGAGCAAAAGAGCCACGTTGACCAGGCCGGCCGTGAAACACACTCACTCAGCCAACCCGCTCAAACACTGGCAGGGGCTATACAGAGCAGGAAGCTGAGGGGCGGGGGTAGCTGGGCTCAGCCGCTGGCTCGCGGTGTAGAGAGCAAAAGAGCCACGTTGACCAGGCCGGCCGTGAAACACTCAACTCAGCCACTCAGCCAACCCGCTCAAACACTGGCACGGGCTATACAGAGCAGGAAGCTGAGGGGCGGGGGTAGCTGGGCTCAGCCGCTGGCTCGCGGTGTAGAGAGCAAAAGAGCCACGTTGACCAGACCGGCCGTGAAACACTCAGTAACTCACTCAGCCAACCCGCTCAAACACTGGCACGGGCTATACAGAGCAGGAAGCTGAGGGGCGGGGGTAGCTGGGCTCAGCCGCTGGCTCGCGGTGTAGAGAGCAAAAGAGCCACGTTGACCAGACCGGCCGTGAAACATTCAGTCACTCAGCCAACCCGCTCAAACACTGGCACGGGCTATACAGAGCAGGAAGCTGAGGGGCGGGGTAGCTGGGCTCAGCCGCTGGCTCGCGGTGTAGAGAGCAAAAGAGCCACGTTGACCAGACCGGCCGTGAAACATTCAGTCACTCAGCCAACCCGCTCAAACACTGGCAGGGGCTATACAGAGCAGGAAGCTGAGGGGCGGGGGTAGCTGGGCTCAGCCGCTGGCTCGCGGTGTAGAGAGCAAAAGAGCCACGTTGACCAGACCGGCCGTGAAACATTCAGTCACTCAGCCAACCCGCTCAAACACTGGCAGGGGCTATACAGAGCAGGAAGCTGAGGGGCGGGGTAGCTGGGCTCAGCCGCTGGCTCGCGGTGTAGAGAGCAAAAGAGCCACGTTGACCAGACCGGCCGTGAAACACTCAGTAACTCAGCCACTCAGCCAACCCGCTCAAACACTGGCACGGGCTATACAGAGCAGGAAGCTGAGGGGCGGGGGTAGCTGGGCTCAGCCGCTGGCTCGCGGTGTAGAGAGCAAAAGAGCCACGTTGACCAGGCCGGCCGTGAAACACTCAGTAACTCAGCCACTCAGCCAACCCGCTCAAACACTGGCACGGGCTATACAGAGCAGGAAGCTGAGGGGCGGGGGTAGCTGGGCTCAGCCGCTGGCTCGCGGTGTAGAGAGCAAAAGAGCCACGTTGACCAGACCGGCCGTGAAACATTCAGTCACTCAGCCAACCCGCTCAAACACTGGCACGGGCTATACAGAGCAGGAAGCTGAGGGGCGGGGTAGCTGGGCTCAGCCGCTGGCTCGCGGTGTAGAGAGCAAAAGAGCCACGTTGACCAGACCGGCCGTGAAACATTCAGTCACTCAGCCAACCCGCTCAAACACTGGCAGGGGCTATACAGAGCAGGAAGCTGAGGGGCGGGGGTAGCTGGGCTCAGCCGCTGGCTCGCGGTGTAGAGAGCAAAAGAGCCACGTTGACCAGACCGGCCGTGAAACATTCAGTCACTCAGCCAACCCGCTCAAACACTGGCAGGGGCTATACAGAGCAGGAAGCTGAGGGGCGGGGGTAGCTGGGCTCAGCCGCTGGCTCGCGGTGTAGAGAGCAAAAGAGCCACGTTGACCAGACCGGCCGTGAAACACTCAGTAACTCAGCCACTCAGCCAACCCGCTCAAACACTGGCACGGGCTATACAGAGCAGGAAGCTGAGGGGCGGGGGTAGCTGGGCTCAGCCGCTGGCTCGCGGTGTAGAGAGCAAAAGAGCCACGTTGACCAGGCCGGCCGTGAAACATTCAGTCACTCAGCCAACCCGCTCAAACACTGGCACGGGCTATACAGAGCAGGAAGCTGAGGGGCGGGGGTAGCTGGGCTCAGCCGCTGGCTCGCGGTGTAGAGAGCAAAAGAGCCACGTTGACCAGACCGGCCGTGAAACATTCAGTCACTCAGCCAACCCGCTCAAACACTGGCACGGGCTATACAGAGCAGGAAGCTGAGGGGCGGGGTAGCTGGGCTCAGCCGCTGGCTCGCGGTGTAGAGAGCAAAAGAGCCACGTTGACCAGGCCGGCCGTGAAACATTCAGTCACTCAGCCAACCCGCTCAAACACTGGCACGGGCTATACAGAGCAGGAAGCTGAGGGGCGGGGGTAGCTGGGCTCAGCCGCTGGCTCGCGGTGTAGAGAGCAAAAGAGCCACGTTGACCAGGCCGGCCGTGAAACACTCAGTAACTCAGCCACTCAGCCAACCCGCTCAAACACTGGCACGGGCTATACAGAGCAGGAAGCTGAGGGGCGGGGGTAGCTGGGCTCAGCCGCTGGCTCGCGGTGTAGAGAGCAAAAGAGCCACGTTGACCAGGCCGGCCGTGAAACATTCAGTCACTCAGCCAACCCGCTCAAACACTGGCAGGGGCTATACAGAGCAGGAAGCTGAGGGGCGGGGGTAGCTGGGCTCAGCCGCTGGCTCGCGGTGTAGAGAGCAAAAGAGCCACGTTGACCAGACCGGCCGTGAAACATTCAGTCACTCAGCCAACCCGCTCAAACACTGGCAGGGCTATACAGAGCAGGAAGCTGAGGGGCGGGGTCAGCTGGGCTCAGCCGCTGGCTCGCGGTGTAGAGAGCAAAAGAGCCACGTTGACCAGGCCGGCCGTGAAACACTCAGTAACTCAGCCACTCAGCCAACCCGCTCAAACACTGGCACGGGCTATACAGAGCAGGAAGCTGAGGGGCGGGGGTAGCTGGGCGAAGCCGCTGGCTCGCGGTGTAGAGAGCAAAAGAGCCACGTTGACCAGACCGGCCGTGAAACATTCAGTCACTCAGCCAACCCGCTCAAACACTGGCAGGGGCTATACAGAGCAGGAAGCTGAGGGGCGGGGGTAGCTGGGCTCAGCCGCTGGCTCGCGGTGTAGAGAGCAAAAGAGCCACGTTGACCAGGCCGGCCGTGAAACACAACTCACTCAGCAAACCCGCTCAAACACTGGCAGGGGCTATACAGAGCAGGAAGCTGAGGGGCGGGGGTAGCTGGGCTCAGCCGCTGGCTCGCGGTGTAGAGAGCAAAAGAGCCACGTTGACCAGACCGGCCGTGAAACATTCAGTCACTCAGCCAACCCGCTCAAACACTGGCAGGGGCTATACAGAGCAGGAAGCTGAGGGGCGGGGTAGCTGGGCTCAGCCGCTGGCTCGCGGTGTAGAGAGCAAAAGAGCCACGTTGACCAGACCGGCCGTGAAACATTCAGTCACTCAGCCAACCCGCTCAAACACTGGCACGGGCTATACAGAGCAGGAAGCTGAGGGGCGGGGTAGCTGGGCTCAGCCGCTGGCTCGCGGTGTAGAGAGCAAAAGAGCCACGTTGACCAGACCGGCCGTGAAACATTCAGTCACTCAGCCAACCCGCTCAAACACTGGCACGGGCTATACAGAGCAGGAAGCTGAGGGGCGGGGGTAGCTGGGCTCAGCCGCTGGCTCGCGGTGTAGAGAGCAAAAGAGCCACGTTGACCAGACCGGCCGTGAAACATTCAGTCACTCAGCCAACCCGCTCAAACACTGGCAGGGGCTATACAGAGCAGGAAGCTGAGGGGCGGGGGTAGCTGGGCTCAGCCGCTGGCTCGCGGTGTAGAGAGCAAAAGAGCCACGTTGACCAGGCCGGCCGTGAAACACTCAGTAACTCAGCCACTCAGCCAACCCGCTCAAACACTGGCACGGGCTATACAGAGCAGGAAGCTGAGGGGCGGGGTAGCTGGGCTCAGCCGCTGGCTCGCGGTGTAGAGAGCAAAAGAGCCACGTTGACCAGGCCGGCCGTGAAACATTCAGTCACTCAGCCAACCCGCTCAAACACTGGCACGGGCTATACAGAGCAGGAAGCTGAGGGGCGGGGGTAGCTGGGCTCAGCCGCTGGCTCGCGGTGTAGAGAGCAAAAGAGCCACGTTGACCAGCCGGCCGTGAAACACTCAGTACTCAGCCACTCAGCCAACCCGCTCAAACACTGGCACGGGCTATACAGAGCA
Source organism: Caranx ignobilis (assembly GCA_021432705.1). NCBI lineage: Eukaryota > Metazoa > Chordata > Actinopteri > Carangiformes > Carangidae > Caranx > Caranx ignobilis. The sequence goes on from JAFHLA010000091.1 coordinate 1,044,974, forward strand.
GGAAGCTGAGGGGCGGGGTAGCTGGGCTCAGCCGCTGGCTCGCGGTGTAGAGAGCAAAAGAGCCACGTTGACCAGGCCGGCCGTGAAACATTCAGTCACTCAGCCAACCCGCTCAAACACTGGCACGGGCTATACAGAGCAGGAAGCTGAGGGGCGGGGGTAGCTGGGCTCAGCCGCTGGCTCGCGGTGTAGAGAGCAAAAGAGCCACGTTGACCAGACCGGCCGTGAAACATTCAGTCACTCAGCCAACCCGCTCAAACACTGGCAGGGCTATACAGAGCAGGAAGCTGAGGGGCGGGGTAGCTGGGCTCAGCCGCTGGCTCGCGGTGTAGAGAGCAAAAGAGCCACGTTGACCAGGCCGGCCGTGAAACACTCAGTAACTCAGCCACTCAGCCAACCCGCTCAAACACTGGCACGGGCTATACAGAGCAGGAAGCTGAGGGGCGGGGGTAGCTGGGCTCAGCCGCTGGCTCGCGGTGTAGAGAGCAAAAGAGCCACGTTGACCAGACCGGCCGTGAAACATTCAGTCACTCAGCCAACCCGCTCAAACACTGGCACGGGCTATGCAGAGCAGGAAGCTGAGGGGCGGGGTAGCTGGGCTCAGCCGCTGGCTCGCGGTGTAGAGAGCAAAAGAGCCACGTTGACCAGGCCGGCGTGAAACACTCACTCACTCAGCCAACCCGCTCAAACACTGGCACGGGCTATACAGAGCAGGAAGCTGAGGGGCGGGGGTAGCTGGGCTCAGCCGCTGGCTCGCGGTGTAGAGAGCAAAAGAGCCACGTTGACCAGGCCGGCCGTGAAACACTCAGTAACTCAGCCACTCAGCCAACCCGCTCAAACACTGGCACGGGCTATACAGAGCAGGAAGCTGAGGGGCGGGGGTAGCTGGGCTCAGCCGCTGGCTCGCGGTGTAGAGAGCAAAAGAGCCACGTTGACCAGGCCGGCCGTGAAACATTCAGTCACTCAGCCAACCCGCTCAAACACTGGCAGGGGCTATACAGAGCAGGAAGCTGAGGGGCGGGGTAGCTGGGCTCAGCCGCTGGCTCGCGGTGTAGAGAGCAAAAGAGCCACGTTGACCAGGCCGGCGGTGAAACACACACTCACTCAGCAAACCCGCTCAAACACTGGCAGGGGCTATACAGAGCAGGAAGCTGAGGGGCGGGGGTAGCTGGGCTCAGCCGCTGGCTCGCGGTGTAGAGAGCAAAAGAGCCACGTTGACCAGGCCGGCCGTGAAACATTCAGTCACTCAGCCAACCCGCTCAAACACTGGCACGGGCTATACAGAGCAGGAAGCTGAGGGGCGGGGGTAGCTGGGCTCAGCCGCTGGCTCGCGGTGTAGAGAGCAAAAGAGCCACGTTGACCAGGCCGGCCGTGAAACACTCAGTAACTCAGCCACTCAGCCAACCCGCTCAAACACTGGCAGGGGCTATACAGAGCAGGAAGCTGAGGGGCGGGGGTAGCTGGGCTCAGCCGCTGGCTCGCGGTGTAGAGAGCAAAAGAGCCACGTTGACCAGGCCGGCCGTGAAACACTCAGTCACTCAGCCACTCAGCCAACCCGCTCAAACACTGGCACGGGCTATACAGAGCAGGAAGCTGAGGGGCGGGGGTAGCTGGGCTCAGCCGCTGGCTCGCGGTGTAGAGAGCAAAAGAGCCACGTTGACCAGACCGGCCGTGAAACATTCAGTCACTCAGCCAACCCGCTCAAACACTGGCACGGGCTATACAGAGCAGGAAGCTGAGGGGCGGGGTAGCTGGGCTCAGCCGCTGGCTCGCGGTGTAGAGAGCAAAAGAGCCACGTTGACCAGGCCGGCCGTGAAACACACAGTCACTCAGCCAACCCGCTCAAACACTGGCAGGGGCTATACAGAGCAGGAAGCTGAGGGGCGGGGGTAGCTGGGCTCAGCCGCTGGCTCGCGGTGTAGAGAGCAAAAGAGCCACGTTGACCAGACCGGCCGTGAAACATTCAGTCACTCAGCCAACCCGCTCAAACACTGGCAGGGGCTATACAGAGCAGGAAGCTGAGGGGCGGGGGTAGCTGGGCTCAGCCGCTGGCTCGCGGTGTAGAGAGCAAAAGAGCCACGTTGACCAGACCGGCCGTGAAACATTCAGTCACTCAGCCAACCCGCTCAAACACTGGCACGGGCTATACAGAGCAGGAAGCTGAGGGGCGGGGTAGCTGGGCTCAGCCGCTGGCTCGCGGTGTAGAGAGCAAAAGAGCCACGTTGACCAGACCGGCCGTGAAACATTCAGTCACTCAGCCAACCCGCTCAAACACTGGCACGGGCTATACAGAGCAGGAAGCTGAGGGGCGGGGGTAGCTGGGCTCAGCCGCTGGCTCGCGGTGTAGAGAGCAAAAGAGCCACGTTGACCAGACCGGCCGTGAAACATTCAGTCACTCAGCCAACCCGCTCAAACACTGGCAGGGGCTATACAGAGCAGGAAGCTGAGGGGCGGGGTAGCTGGGCTCAGCCGCTGGCTCGCGGTGTAGAGAGCAAAAGAGCCACGTTGACCAGGCCGGCCGTGAAACACTCAGTAACTCAGCCACTCAGCCAACCCGCTCAAACACTGGCACGGGCTATACAGAGCAGGAAGCTGAGGGGCGGGGTAGCTGGGCTCAGCCGCTGGCTCGCGGTGTAGAGAGCAAAAGAGCCACGTTGACCAGGCCGGCCGTGAAACATTCAGTCACTCAGCCAACCCGCTCAAACACTGGCACGGGCTATACAGAGCAGGAAGCTGAGGGGCGGGGGTAGCTGGGCTCAGCCGCTGGCTCGCGGTGTAGAGAGCAAAAGAGCCACGTTGACCAGGCCGGCCGTGAAACACTCAGTAACTCAGCCACTCAGCCAACCCGCTCAAACACTGGCACGGGCTATACAGAGCAGGAAGCTGAGGGGCGGGGGTAGCTGGGCTCAGCCGCTGGCTCGCGGTGTAGAGAGCAAAAGAGCCACGTTGACCAGACCGGCCGTGAAACATTCAGTCACTCAGCCAACCCGCTCAAACACTGGCAGGGGCTATACAGAGCAGGAAGCTGAGGGGCGGGGGTAGCTGGGCTCAGCCGCTGGCTCGCGGTGTAGAGAGCAAAAGAGCCACGTTGACCAGGACCGGCCGTGAAACATTCAGTCACTCAGCCAACCCGCTCAAACACTGGCAGGGGCTATACAGAGCAGGAAGCTGAGGGGCGGGGGTAGCTGGGCTCAGCCGCTGGCTCGCGGTGTAGAGAGCAAAAGAGCCACGTTGACCAGGCCGGCCGTGAAACACTCAGTAACTCAGCTCAGCCAACCCGCTCAAACACTGGCACGGGCTATACAGAGCAGGAAGCTGAGGGGCGGGGGTAGCTGGGCTCAGCCGCTGGCTCGCGGTGTAGAGAGCAAAAGAGCCACGTTGACCAGACCGGCCGTGAAACATTCAGTCACTCAGCCAACCCGCTCAAACACTGGCAGGGGCTATACAGAGCAGGAAGCTGAGGGGCGGGGGTAGCTGGGCTCAGCCGCTGGCTCGCGGTGTAGAGAGCAAAAGAGCCACGTTGACCAGGCCGGCCGTGAAACACACAGTCACTCAGCCAACCCGCTCAAACACTGGCAGGGGCTATACAGAGCAGGAAGCTGAGGGGCGGGGGTAGCTGGGCTCAGCCGCTGGCTCGCGGTGTAGAGAGCAAAAGAGCCACGTTGACCAGACCGGCCGTGAAACATTCAGTCACTCAGCCAACCCGCTCAAACACTGGCAGGGGCTATACAGAGCAGGAAGCTGAGGGGCGGGGTAGCTGGGCTCAGCCGCTGGCTCGCGGTGTAGAGAGCAAAAGAGCCACGTTGACCAGACCGGCCGTGAAACATTCAGTCACTCAGCCAACCCGCTCAAACACTGGCACGGGCTATACAGAGCAGGAAGCTGAGGGGCGGGGGTAGCTGGGCTCAGCCGCTGGCTCGCGGTGTAGAGAGCAAAAGAGCCACGTTGACCAGGCCGGCCGTGAAACACTCAGTAACTCAGCCACTCAGCCAACCCGCTCAAACACTGGCACGGGCTATACAGAGCAGGAAGCTGAGGGGCGGGGGTAGCTGGGCTCAGCCGCTGGCTCGCGGTGTAGAGAGCAAAAGAGCCACGTTGACCAGACCGGCCGTGAAACATTCAGTCACTCAGCCAACCCGCTCAAACACTGGCAGGGGCTATACAGAGCAGGAAGCTGAGGGGCGGGGTAGCTGGGCTCAGCCGCTGGCTCGCGGTGTAGAGAGCAAAAGAGCCACGTTGACCAGGCCGGCCGTGAAACACACACTCACTCAGCAACCCGCTCAAACACTGGCAGGGGCTATACAGAGCAGGAAGCTGAGGGGCGGGGGTAGCTGGGCTCAGCCGCTGGCTCGCGGTGTAGAGAGCAAAAGAGCCACGTTGACCAGGCCGGCCGTGAAACACTCAGTAACTCAGCCACTCAGCCAACCCGCTCAAACACTGGCACGGGCTATACAGAGCAGGAAGCTGAGGGGCGGGGGTAGCTGGGCTCAGCCGCTGGCTCGCGGTGTAGAGAGCAAAAGAGCCACGTTGACCAGGCCGGCCGTGAAACATTCAGTCACTCAGCCAACCCGCTCAAACACTGGCAGGGGCTATACAGAGCAGGAAGCTGAGGGGCGGGGTCAGCTGGGCTCAGCCGCTGGCTCGCGGTGTAGAGAGCAAAAGAGCCACGTTGACCAGGCCGGCCGTGAAACACAGTCACTCAGCCAACCCGCTCAAACACTGGCAGGGGCTATACAGAGCAGGAAGCTGAGGGGCGGGGGTAGCTGGGCTCAGCCGCTGGCTCGCGGTGTAGAGAGCAAAAGAGCCACGTTGACCAGGCCGGCCGTGAAACATTCAGTCACTCAGCCAACCCGCTCAAACACTGGCACGGGCTATACAGAGCAGGAAGCTGAGGGGCGGGGGTAGCTGGGCTCAGCCGCTGGCTCGCGGTGTAGAGAGCAAAAGAGCCACGTTGACCAGGCCGGCCGTGAAACACTCAGTAACTCAGCCACTCAGCCAACCCGCTCAAACACTGGCAGGGGCTATACAGAGCAGGAAGCTGAGGGGCGGGGGTAGCTGGGCTCAGCCGCTGGCTCGCGGTGTAGAGAGCAAAAGAGCCACGTTGACCAGGCCGGCCGTGAAACACTCAGTCACTCAGCCACTCAGCCAACCCGCTCAAACACTGGCAGGGGCTATACAGAGCAGGAAGCTGAGGGGCGGGGGTAGCTGGGCTCAGCCGCTGGCTCGCGGTGTAGAGAGCAAAAGAGCCACGTTGACCAGGCCGGCCGTGAAACACTCAGTAACTCAGCCACTCAGCCAACCCGCTCAAACACTGGCACGGGCTATACAGAGCAGGAAGCTGAGGGGCGGGGGTAGCTGGGCGAAGCCGCTGGCTCGCGGTGTAGAGAGCAAAAGAGCCACGTTGACCAGACCGGCCGTGAAACATTCAGTCACTCAGCCAACCCGCTCAAACACTGGCACGGGCTATACAGAGCAGGAAGCTGAGGGGCGGGGTAGCTGGGCTCAGCCGCTGGCTCGCGGTGTAGAGAGCAAAAGAGCCACGTTGACCAGGCCGGCCGTGAAACATTCAGTCACTCAGCCAACCCGCTCAAACACTGGCAGGGCTATACAGAGCAGGAAGCTGAGGGGCGGGGTAGCTGGGCTCAGCCGCTGGCTCGCGGTGTAGAGAGCAAAAGAGCCACGTTGACCAGACCGGCCGTGAAACATTCAGTCACTCAGCCAACCCGCTCAAACACTGGCAGGGGCTATACAGAGCAGGAAGCTGAGGGGCGGGGTAGCTGGGCTCAGCCGCTGGCTCGCGGTGTAGAGAGCAAAAGAGCCACGTTGACCAGACCGGCCGTGAAACATTCAGTCACTCAGCCAACCCGCTCAAACACTGGCACGGGCTATACAGAGCAGGAAGCTGAGGGGCGGGGTAGCTGGGCTCAGCCGCTGGCTCGCGGTGTAGAGAGCAAAAGAGCCACGTTGACCAGACCGGCCGTGAAACATTCAGTCACTCAGCCAACCCGCTCAAACACTGGCACGGGCTATACAGAGCAGGAAGCTGAGGGGCGGGGGTAGCTGGGCTCAGCCGCTGGCTCGCGGTGTAGAGAGCAAAAGAGCCACGTTGACCAGACCGGCCGTGAAACATTCAGTCACTCAGCCAACCCGCTCAAACACTGGCACGGGCTATACAGAGCAGGAAGCTGAGGGGCGGGGGTAGCTGGGCTCAGCCGCTGGCTCGCGGTGTAGAGAGCAAAAGAGCCACGTTGACCAGGCCGGCCGTGAAACACTCAGTCTCAGCCACTCAGCCAACCCGCTCAAACACTGGCACGGGCTATACAGAGCAGGAAGCTGAGGGGCGGGGTAGCTGGGCTCAGCCGCTGGCTCGCGGTGTAGAGAGCAAAAGAGCCACGTTGACCAGGCCGGCCGTGAAACATTCAGTCACTCAGCCAACCCGCTCAAACACTGGCACGGGCTATACAGAGCAGGAAGCTGAGGGGCGGGGGTAGCTGGGCTCAGCCGCTGGCTCGCGGTGTAGAGAGCAAAAGAGCCACGTTGACCAGGCCGGCCGTGAAACACTCAGTAACTCAGCACTCAGCCAACCCGCTCAAACACTGGCACGGGCTATACAGAGCAGGAAGCTGAGGGGCGGGGTAGCTGGGCTCAGCCGCTGGCTCGCGGTGTAGAGAGCAAAAGAGCCACGTTGACCAGACCGGCCGTGAAACATTCAGTCACTCAGCCAACCCGCTCAAACACTGGCAGGGGCTATACAGAGCAGGAAGCTGAGGGGCGGGGGTAGCTGGGCTCAGCCGCTGGCTCGCGGTGTAGAGAGCAAAAGAGCCACGTTGACCAGACCGGCCGTGAAACATTCAGTCACTCAGCCAACCCGCTCAAACACTGGCAAGGGCTATACAGAGCAGGAAGCTGAGGGGCGGGGTAGCTGGGCTCAGCCGCTGGCTCGCGGTGTAGAGAGCAAAAGAGCCACGTTGACCAGGCCGGCCGTGAAACACTCAGTAACTCAGCCACTCAGCCAACCCGCTCAAACACTGGCACGGGCTATACAGAGCAGGAAGCTGAGGGGCGGGGGTAGCTGGGCTCAGCCGCTGGCTCGCGGTGTAGAGAGCAAAAGAGCCACGTTGACCAGACCGGCCGTGAAACATTCAGTCACTCAGCCAACCCGCTCAAACACTGGCAGGGCTATACAGAGCAGGAAGCTGAGGGGCGGGGTAGCTGGGCTCAGCCGCTGGCTCGCGGTGTAGAGAGCAAAAGAGCCACGTTGACCAGGCCGGCCGTGAAACACACACTCACTCAGCCAACCCGCTCAAACACTGGCACGGGCTATACAGAGCAGGAAGCTGAGGGGCGGGGTAGCTGGGCTCAGCCGCTGGCTCGCGGTGTAGAGAGCAAAAGAGCCACGTTGACCAGGCCGGCCGTGAAACATTCAGTCACTCAGCCAACCCGCTCAAACACTGGCAGGGGCTATACAGAGCAGGAAGCTGAGGGGCGGGGTAGCTGGGCTCAGCCGCTGGCTCGCGGTGTAGAGAGCAAAAGAGCCACGTTGACCAGACCGGCCGTGAAACATTCAGTCACTCAGCCAACCCGCTCAAACACTGGCACGGGCTATACAGAGCAGGAAGCTGAGGGGCGGGGTAGCTGGGCTCAGCCGCTGGCTCGCGGTGTAGAGAGCAAAAGAGCCACGTTGACCAGGCCGGCCGTGAAACACTCAGTAACTCAGCCACTCAGCCAACCCGCTCAAACACTGGCACGGGCTATACAGAGCAGGAAGCTGAGGGGCGGGGGTAGCTGGGCTCAGCCGCTGGCTCGCGGTGTAGAGAGCAAAAGAGCCACGTTGACCAGACCGGCCGTGAAACATTCAGTCACTCAGCCAACCCGCTCAAACACTGGCAAGGGCTATGCAGAGCAGGAAGCTGAGGGGCGGGGTCAGCTGGGCTCAGCCGCTGGCTCGCGGTGTAGAGAGCAAAAGAGCCACGTTGACCAGGCCGACGGTGAAACACTCACTCACTCAGCAAACCCGCTCAAACACTGGCAGGGGCTATACAGAGCAGGAAGCTGAGGGGCGGGGGTAGCTGGGCTCAGCCGCTGGCTCGCGGTGTAGAGAGCAAAAGAGCCACGTTGACCAGGCCGGCCGTGAAACACTCAGTAACTCAGCCACTCAGCCAACCCGCTCAAACACTGGCACGGGCTATACAGAGCAGGAAGCTGAGGGGCGGGGTAGCTGGGCTCAGCCGCTGGCTCGCGGTGTAGAGAGCAAAAGAGCCACGTTGACCAGACCGGCCGTGAAACATTCAGTCACTCAGCCAACCCGCTCAAACACTGGCAGGGGCTATACAGAGCAGGAAGCTGAGGGGCGGGGTAGCTGGGCTCAGCCGCTGGCTCGCGGTGTAGAGAGCAAAAGAGCCACGTTGACCAGGCCGGCCGTGAAACACACAGTCACTCAGCCAACCCGCTCAAACACTGGCAGGGGCTATACAGAGCAGGAAGCTGAGGGGCGGGGGTAGCTGGGCTCAGCCGCTGGCTCGCGGTGTAGAGAGCAAAAGAGCCACGTTGACCAGGCCGGCCGTGAAACATTCAGTCACTCAGCCAACCCGCTCAAACACTGGCACGGGCTATACAGAGCAGGAAGCTGAGGGGCGGGGTAGCTGGGCGAAGCCGCTGGCTCGCGGTGTAGAGAGCAAAAGAGCCACGTTGACCAGGCCGGCCGTGAAACACTCAGTAACTCAGCCACTCAGCCAACCCGCTCAAACACTGGCAGGGGCTATACAGAGCAGGAAGCTGAGGGGCGGGGGTAGCTGGGCTCAGCCGCTGGCTCGCGGTGTAGAGAGCAAAAGAGCCACGTTGACCAGGCCGGCCGTGAAACACTCAGTCACTCAGCCACTCACCAACCCGCTCAAACACTGGCAGGGCTATACAGAGCAGGAAGCTGAGGGGCGGGGTAGCTGGGCTCAGCCGCTGGCTCGCGGTGTAGAGAGCAAAAGAGCCACGTTGACCAGGCCGGCCGTGAAACACTCAGTAACTCAGCCACTCAGCCAACCCGCTCAAACACTGGCACGGGCTATACAGAGCAGGAAGCTGAGGGGCGGGGGTAGCTGGGCTCAGCCGCTGGCTCGCGGTGTAGAGAGCAAAAGAGCCACGTTGACCAGACCGGCCGTGAAACATTCAGTCACTCAGCCAACCCGCTCAAACACTGGCACGGGCTATACAGAGCAGGAAGCTGAGGGGCGGGGTAGCTGGGCTCAGCCGCTGGCTCGCGGTGTAGAGAGCAAAAGAGCCACGTTGACCAGGCCGGCCGTGAAACACACAGTCACTCAGCCAACCCGCTCAAACACTGGCAGGGGCTATACAGAGCAGGAAGCTGAGGGGCGGGGGTAGCTGGGCTCAGCCGCTGGCTCGCGGTGTAGAGAGCAAAAGAGCCACGTTGACCAGACCGGCCGTGAAACATTCAGTCACTCAGCCAACCCGCTCAAACACTGGCAGGGCTATACAGAGCAGGAAGCTGAGGGGCGGGGGTAGCTGGGCTCAGCCGCTGGCTCGCGGTGTAGAGAGCAAAAGAGCCACGTTGACCAGACCGGCCGTGAAACATTCAGTCACTCAGCCAACCCGCTCAAACACTGGCACGGGCTATACAGAGCAGGAAGCTGAGGGGCGGGGTAGCTGGGCTCAGCCGCTGGCTCGCGGTGTAGAGAGCAAAAGAGCCACGTTGACCAGACCGGCCGTGAAACATTCAGTCACTCAGCCAACCCGCTCAAACACTGGCACGGGCTATACAGAGCAGGAAGCTGAGGGGCGGGGGTAGCTGGGCTCAGCCGCTGGCTCGCGGTGTAGAGAGCAAAAGAGCCACGTTGACCAGACCGGCCGTGAAACATTCAGTCACTCAGCCAACCCGCTCAAACACTGGCAGGGCTATACAGAGCAGGAAGCTGAGGGGCGGGGGTAGCTGGGCTCAGCCGCTGGCTCGCGGTGTAGAGAGCAAAAGAGCCACGTTGACCAGGCCGGCCGTGAAACACTCAGTAACTCAGCCACTCAGCCAACCCGCTCAAACACTGGCACGGGCTATACAGAGCAGGAAGCTGAGGGGCGGGGTAGCTGGGCTCAGCCGCTGGCTCGCGGTGTAGAGAGCAAAAGAGCCACGTTGACCAGCCGGCCGTGAAACATTCAGTCACTCAGCCAACCCGCTCAAACACTGGCACGGGCTATACAGAGCAGGAAGCTGAGGGGCGGGGGTAGCTGGGCTCAGCCGCTGGCTCGCGGTGTAGAGAGCAAAAGAGCCACGTTGACCAGGCCGGCCGTGAAACACTCAGTCAGCCACTCAGCCAACCCGCTCAAACACTGGCACGGGATATACAGAGCAGGAAGCTGAGGGGCGGGGGTAGCTGGGCGAAGCCGCTGGCTCGCGGTGTAGAGAGCAAAAGAGCCACGTTGACCAGACCGGCCGTGAAACATTCAGTCACTCAGCCAACCCGCTCAAACACTGGCAGGGGCTATACAGAGCAGGAAGCTGAGGGGCGGGGGTAGCTGGGCTCAGCCGCTGGCTCGCGGTGTAGAGAGCAAAAGAGCCACGTTGACCAGACCGGCCGTGAAACATTCAGTCACTCAGCCACTCAGCCAACCCGCTCAAACACTGGCAGGGCTATACAGAGCAGGAAGCTGAGGGGCGGGGTAGCTGGGCTCAGCCGCTGGCTCGCGGTGTAGAGAGCAAAAGAGCCACGTTGACCAGGCCGGCCGTGAAACACTCAGTAACTCAGCCACTCAGCCAACCCGCTCAAACACTGGCACGGGATATACAGAGCAGGAAGCTGAGGGGCGGGGGTAGCTGGGCTCAGCCGCTGGCTCGCGGTGTAGAGAGCAAAAGAGCCACGTTGACCAGACCGGCCGTGAAACATTCAGTCACTCAGCCAACCCGCTCAAACACTGGCAGGGCTATGCAGAGCAGGAAGCTGAGGGGCGGGGTAGCTGGGCTCAGCCGCTGGCTCGCGGTGTAGAGAGCAAAAGAGCCACGTTGACCAGGCCGGCCGTGAAACACACACTCACTCAGCAACCCGCTCAAACACTGGCAGGGGCTATGCAGAGCAGGAAGCTGAGGGGCGGGGGTAGCTGGGCTCAGCCGCTGGCTCGCGGTGTAGAGAGCAAAAGAGCCACGTTGACCAGGCCGGCCGTGAAACACTCAGTAACTCAGCCACTCAGCCAACCCGCTCAAACACTGGCACGGGCTATACAGAGCAGGAAGCTGAGGGGCGGGGGTAGCTGGGCTCAGCCGCTGGCTCGCGGTGTAGAGAGCAAAAGAGCCACGTTGACCAGACCGGCCGTGAAACACTCAGTAACTCAGCACTCAGCCAACCCGCTCAAACACTGGCACGGGATATACAGAGCAGGAAGCTGAGGGGCGGGGGTAGCTGGGCTCAGCCGCTGGCTCGCGGTGTAGAGAGCAAAAGAGCCACGTTGACCAGACCGGCCGTGAAACATTCAGTCACTCAGCCAACCCGCTCAAACACTGGCACGGGCTATACAGAGCAGGAAGCTGAGGGGCGGGGTAGCTGGGCTCAGCCGCTGGCTCGCGGTGTAGAGAGCAAAAGAGCCACGTTGACCAGACCGGCCGTGAAACATTCAGTCACTCAGCCAACCCGCTCAAACACTGGCAGGGGCTATACAGAGCAGGAAGCTGAGGGGCGGGGGTAGCTGGGCGAAGCCGCTGGCTCGCGGTGTAGAGAGCAAAAGAGCCACGTTGACCAGACCGGCCGTGAAACATTCAGTCACTCAGCCAACCCGCTCAAACACTGGCAGGGGCTATACAGAGCAGGAAGCTGAGGGGCGGGGGTAGCTGGGCTCAGCCGCTGGCTCGCGGTGTAGAGAGCAAAAGAGCCACGTTGACCAGGCCGGCCGTGAAACACTCAGTAACTCAGCCACTCAGCCAACCCGCTCAAACACTGGCACGGGCTATACAGAGCAGGAAGCTGAGGGGCGGGGTAGCTGGGCTCAGCCGCTGGCTCGCGGTGTAGAGAGCAAAAGAGCCACGTTGACCAGGCCGGCCGTGAAACATTCAGTCACTCAGCCAACCCGCTCAAACACTGGCACGGGCTATACAGAGCAGGAAGCTGAGGGGCGGGGGTAGCTGGGCTCAGCCGCTGGCTCGCGGTGTAGAGAGCAAAAGAGCCACGTTGACCAGGCCGGCCGTGAAACACTCAGTAACTCAGCCACTCAGCCAACCCGCTCAAACACTGGCACGGGCTATACAGAGCAGGAAGCTGAGGGGCGGGGGTAGCTGGGCTCAGCCGCTGGCTCGCGGTGTAGAGAGCAAAAGAGCCACGTTGACCAGACCGGCCGTGAAACATTCAGTCACTCAGCCAACCCGCTCAAACACTGGCAGGGGCTATACAGAGCAGGAAGCTGAGGGGCGGGGTAGCTGGGCTCAGCCGCTGGCTCGCGGTGTAGAGAGCAAAAGAGCCACGTTGACCAGGCCGCCGTGAAACACACACTCACTCAGCAAACCCGCTCAAACACTGGCAGGGGCTATACAGAGCAGGAAGCTGAGGGGCGGGGGTAGCTGGGCTCAGCCGCTGGCTCGCGGTGTAGAGAGCAAAAGAGCCACGTTGACCAGGCCGGCCGTGAAACACTCAGTAACTCAGCCACTCAGCCAACCCGCTCAAACACTGGCAGGGGCTATACAGAGCAGGAAGCTGAGGGGCGGGGGTAGCTGGGCTCAGCCGCTGGCTCGCGGTGTAGAGAGCAAAAGAGCCACGTTGACCAGGCCGGCCGTGAAACACTCAGTAACTCAGCCACTCAGCCAACCCGCTCAAACACTGGCACGGGCTATACAGAGCAGGAAGCTGAGGGGCGGGGGTAGCTGGGCTCAGCCGCTGGCTCGCGGTGTAGAGAGCAAAAGAGCCACGTTGACCAGGCCGGCCGTGAAACACTCAGTAACTCAGCCACTCAGCCAACCCGCTCAAACACTGGCACGGGCTATACAGAGCAGGAAGCTGAGGGGCGGGGGTAGCTGGGCTCAGCCGCTGGCTCGCGGTGTAGAGAGCAAAAGAGCCACGTTGACCAGACCGGCCGTGAAACATTCAGTCACTCAGCCAACCCGCTCAAACACTGGCAGGGCTATGCAGAGCAGGAAGCTGAGGGGCGGGGGTAGCTGGGCTCAGCCGCTGGCTCGCGGTGTAGAGAGCAAAAGAGCCACGTTGACCAGGCCGGCCGTGAAACACACACTCACTCAGCAACCCGCTCAAACACTGGCAGGGCTATACAGAGCAGGAAGCTGAGGGGCGGGGGTAGCTGGGCTCAGCCGCTGGCTCGCGGTGTAGAGAGCAAAAGAGCCACGTTGACCAGGCCGGCCGTGAAACACTCAGTAACTCAGCCACTCAGCCAACCCGCTCAAACACTGGCACGGGATATACAGAGCAGGAAGCTGAGGGGCGGGGGTAGCTGGGCGAAGCCGCTGGCTCGCGGTGTAGAGAGCAAAAGAGCCACGTTGACCAGACCGGCCGTGAAACATTCAGTCACTCAGCCAACCCGCTCAAACACTGGCAGGGGCTATACAGAGCAGGAAGCTGAGGGGCGGGGTAGCTGGGCTCAGCCGCTGGCTCGCGGTGTAGAGAGCAAAAGAGCCACGTTGACCAGACCGGCCGTGAAACATTCAGTCACTCAGCCAACCCGCTCAAACACTGGCAGGGGCTATACAGAGCAGGAAGCTGAGGGGCGGGGTAGCTGGGCTCAGCCGCTGGCTCGCGGTGTAGAGAGCAAAAGAGCCACGTTGACCAGACCGGCCGTGAAACATTCAGTCACTCAGCCAACCCGCTCAAACACTGGCAGGGGCTATACAGAGCAGGAAGCTGAGGGGCGGGGGTAGCTGGGCTCAGCCGCTGGCTCGCGGTGTAGAGAGCAAAAGAGCCACGTTGACCAGACCGGCCGTGAAACATTCAGTCACTCAGCCAACCCGCTCAAACACTGGCAGGGGCTATACAGAGCAGGAAGCTGAGGGGCGGGGTAGCTGGGCTCAGCCGCTGGCTCGCGGTGTAGAGAGCAAAATAGCCACGTTGACCAGGCCGGCGGTGAAACACACACACTCACTCAGCAACCCGCTCAAACACTGGCAGGGCTATGCAGAGCAGGAAGCTGAGGGGCGGGGGTAGCTGGGCTCAGCCGCTGGCTCGCGGTGTAGAGAGCAAAAGAGCCACGTTGACCAGGCCGGCCGTGAAACACTCAGTAACTCAGCCACTCAGCCAACCCGCTCAAACACTGGCACGGGCTATACAGAGCAGGAAGCTGAGGGGCGGGGGTAGCTGGGCGAAGCCGCTGGCTCGCGGTGTAGAGAGCAAAAGAGCCACGTTGACCAGACCGGCCGTGAAACACTCAGTAACTCAGCCACTCAGCCAACCCGCTCAAACACTGGCACGGGATATACAGAGCAGGAAGCTGAGGGGCGGGGGTAGCTGGGCTCAGCCGCTGGCTCGCGGTGTAGAGAGCAAAAGAGCCACGTTGACCAGACCGGCCGTGAAACATTCAGTCACTCAGCCAACCCGCTCAAACACTGGCACGGGTTACAGAGCAGGAAGCTGAGGGGCGGGGTAGCTGGGCTCAGCCGCTGGCTCGCGGTGTAGAGAGCAAAAGTGCCACGTTGACCAGACCGGCCGTGAAACATTCAGTCACTCAGCCAACCCGCTCAAACACTGGCAGGGGCTATACAGAGCAGGAAGCTGAGGGGCGGGGGTAGCTGGGCGAAGCCGCTGGCTCGCGGTGTAGAGAGCAAAAGAGCCACGTTGACCAGACCGGCCGTGAAACATTCAGTCACTCAGCCAACCCGCTCAAACACTGGCAGGGGCTATACAGAGCAGGAAGCTGAGGGGCGGGGGTAGCTGGGCTCAGCCGCTGGCTCGCGGTGTAGAGAGCAAAAGAGCCACGTTGACCAGGCCGGCCGTGAAACACTCAGTAACTCAGCCACTCAGCCAACCCGCTCAAACACTGGCACGGGCTATACAGAGCAGGAAGCTGAGGGGCGGGGTAGCTGGGCTCAGCCGCTGGCTCGCGGTGTAGAGAGCAAAAGAGCCACGTTGACCAGGCCGGCCGTGAAACATTCAGTCACTCAGCCAACCCGCTCAAACACTGGCACGGGCTATACAGAGCAGGAAGCTGAGGGGCGGGGTAGCTGGGCTCAGCCGCTGGCTCGCGGTGTAGAGAGCAAAAGAGCCACGTTGACCAGGCCGGCCGTGAAACACTCAGTCACTCAGCCACTCAGCCACCCGCTCAAACACTGGCACGGGCTATACAGAGCAGGAAGCTGAGGGGCGGGGTAGCTGGGCTCAGCCGCTGGCTCGCGGTGTAGAGAGCAAAAGAGCCACGTTGACCAGGCCGGCCGTGAAACATTCAGTCACTCAGCCAACCCGCTCAAACACTGGCAGGGCTATACAGAGCAGGAAGCTGAGGGGCGGGGGTAGCTGGGCTCAGCCGCTGGCTCGCGGTGTAGAGAGCAAAAGAGCCACGTTGACCAGGCCGGCCGTGAAACACTCACTCACTCAGCAACCCCGCTCAAACACTGGCAGGGGCTATACAGAGCAGGAAGCTGAGGGGCGGGGGTAGCTGGGCGAAGCCGCTGGCTCGCGGTGTAGAGAGCAAAAGAGCCACGTTGACCAGCCGGCCGTGAAACATTCAGTCACTCAGCCAACCCGCTCAAACACTGGCAGGGGCTATACAGAGCAGGAAGCTGAGGGGCGGGGGTAGCTGGGCTCAGCCGCTGGCTCGCGGTGTAGAGAGCAAAAGAGCCACGTTGACCAGACCGGCCGTGAAACATTCAGTCACTCAGCCACTCAGCCAACCCGCTCAAACACTGGCAGGGCTATACAGAGCAGGAAGCTGAGGGGCGGGGTAGCTGGGCTCAGCCGCTGGCTCGCGGTGTAGAGAGCAAAAGAGCCACGTTGACCAGGCCGGCCGTGAAAACTCAGTAACTCAGCCACTCAGCCAACCCGCTCAAACACTGGCACGGGATATACAGAGCAGGAAGCTGAGGGGCGGGGGTAGCTGGGCTCAGCCGCTGGCTCGCGGTGTAGAGAGCAAAAGAGCCACGTTGACCAGACCGGCCGTGAAACATTCAGTCACTCAGCCAACCCGCTCAAACACTGGCACGGGCTATGCAGAGCAGGAAGCTGAGGGGCGGGGGTAGCTGGGCTCAGCCGCTGGCTCGCGGTGTAGAGAGCAAAAGAGCCACGTTGACCAGGCCGGCGGTGAAACACACACTCACTCAGCCAACCCGCTCAAACACTGGCAGGGGCTATGCAGAGCAGGAAGCTGAGGGGCGGGGGTAGCTGGGCTCAGCCGCTGGCTCGCGGTGTAGAGAGCAAAAGAGCCACGTTGACCAGGCCGGCCGTGAAACACTCAGTAACTCAGCCACTCAGCCAACCCGCTCAAACACTGGCACGGGCTATACAGAGCAGGAAGCTGAGGGGCGGGGGTAGCTGGGCTCAGCCGCTGGCTCGCGGTGTAGAGAGCAAAAGAGCCACGTTGACCAGACCGGCCGTGAAACACTCAGTCACTCAGCCAACCCGCTCAAACACTGGCACGGGATATACAGAGCAGGAAGCTGAGGGGCGGGGTAGCTGGGCTCAGCCGCTGGCTCGCGGTGTAGAGAGCAAAAGAGCCACGTTGACCAGACCGGCCGTGAAACATTCAGTCACTCAGCCAACCCGCTCAAACACTGGCACGGGTTTTACAGAGCAGGAAGCTGAGGGGCGGGGTAGCTGGGCTCAGCCGCTGGCTCGCGGTGTAGAGAGCAAAAGAGCCACGTTGACCAGACCGGCCGTGAAACATTCAGTCACTCAGCCAACCCGCTCAAACACTGGCAGGGCTATACAGAGCAGGAAGCTGAGGGGCGGGGTAGCTGGGCTCAGCCGCTGGCTCGCGGTGTAGAGAGCAAAAGAGCCACGTTGACCAGACCGGCCGTGAAACATTCAGTCACTCAGCCAACCCGCTCAAACACTGGCAGGGGCTATACAGAGCAGGAAGCTGAGGGGCGGGGGTAGCTGGGCTCAGCCGCTGGCTCGCGGTGTAGAGAGCAAAAGAGCCACGTTGACCAGGCCGGCCGTGAAACACTCAGTAACTCAGCCACTCAGCCAACCCGCTCAAACACTGGCACGGGCTATACAGAGCAGGAAGCTGAGGGGCGGGGGTAGCTGGGCTCAGCCGCTGGCTCGCGGTGTAGAGAGCAAAAGAGCCACGTTGACCAGGCCGGCCGTGAAACATTCAGTCACTCAGCCAACCCGCTCAAACACTGGCACGGGCTATACAGAGCAGGAAGCTGAGGGGCGGGGGTAGCTGGGCTCAGCCGCTGGCTCGCGGTGTAGAGAGCAAAAGAGCCACGTTGACCAGACCGGCCGTGAAACACTCAGTAACTCAGCCACTCAGCCAACCCGCTCAAACACTGGCACGGGCTATACAGAGCAGGAAGCTGAGGGGCGGGGGTAGCTGGGCTCAGCCGCTGGCTCGCGGTGTAGAGAGCAAAAGAGCCACGTTGACCAGACCGGCCGTGAAACATTCAGTCACTCAGCCAACCCGCTCAAACACTGGCAGGGGCTATACAGAGCAGGAAGCTGAGGGGCGGGGGTAGCTGGGCTCAGCCGCTGGCTCGCGGTGTAGAGAGCAAAAGAGCCACGTTGACCAGGCCGGCCGTGAAACATTCAGTAACTCAGCCACTCAGCCAACCCGCTCAAACACTGGCACGGGCTATACAGAGCAGGAAGCTGAGGGGCGGGGGTAGCTGGGCTCAGCCGCTGGCTCGCGGTGTAGAGAGCAAAAGAGCCACGTTGACCAGACCGGCCGTGAAACATTCAGTCACTCAGCCAACCCGCTCAAACACTGGCACGGGCTATACAGAGCAGGAAGCTGAGGGGCGGGGGTAGCTGGGCTCAGCCGCTGGCTCGCGGTGTAGAGAGCAAAAGAGCCACGTTGACCAGGCCGGCCGTGAAACACTCAGTAACTCAGCCACTCAGCCAACCCGCTCAAACACTGGCACGGGCTATACAGAGCAGGAAGCTGAGGGGCGGGGGTAGCTGGGCTCAGCCGCTGGCTCGCGGTGTAGAGAGCAAAAGAGCCACGTTGACCAGGCCGGCCGTGAAACATTCAGTCACTCAGCCAACCCGCTCAAACACTGGCAGGGGCTATACAGAGCAGGAAGCTGAGGGGCGGGGTAGCTGGGCTCAGCCGCTGGCTCGCGGTGTAGAGAGCAAAAGAGCCACGTTGACCAGGCCGGCCGTGAAACATTCACTCACTCAGCCAACCCGCTCAAACACTGGCAGGGGCTATACAGAGCAGGAAGCTGAGGGGCGGGGTAGCTGGGCGAAGCCGCTGGCTCGCGGTGTAGAGAGCAAAAGAGCCACGTTGACCAGGCCGGCCGTGAAACATTCAGTCACTCAGCCAACCCGCTCAAACACTGGCACGGGCTATACAGAGCAGGAAGCTGAGGGGCGGGGGTAGCTGGGCTCAGCCGCTGGCTCGCGGTGTAGAGAGCAAAAGAGCCACGTTGACCAGGCCGGCCGTGAAACACTCAGTAACTCAGCCACTCAGCCAACCCGCTCAAACACTGGCAGGGCTATACAGAGCAGGAAGCTGAGGGGCGGGGGTAGCTGGGCTCAGCCGCTGGCTCGCGGTGTAGAGAGCAAAAGAGCCACGTTGACCAGACCGGCCGTGAAACATTCAGTCACTCAGCCAACCCGCTCAAACACTGGCAGGGGCTATACAGAGCAGGAAGCTGAGGGGCGGGGGTAGCTGGGCTCAGCCGCTGGCTCGCGGTGTAGAGAGCAAAAGAGCCACGTTGACCAGACCGGCCGTGAAACATTCAGTCACTCAGCCAACCCGCTCAAACACTGGCACGGGCTATACAGAGCAGGAAGCTGAGGGGCGGGGTAGCTGGGCTCAGCCGCTGGCTCGCGGTGTAGAGAGCAAAAGAGCCACGTTGACCAGGCCGGCCGTGAAACATTCAGTCACTCAGCCACTCAGCCAACCCGCTCAAACACTGGCACGGCTATACAGAGCAGGAAGCTGAGGGGCGGGGTAGCTGGGCTCAGCCGCTGGCTCGCGGTGTAGAGAGCAAAAGAGCCACGTTGACCAGGCCGGCCGTGAAACACTCAGTAACTCAGCCACTCAGCCAACCCGCTCAAACACTGGCACGGGATATACAGAGCAGGAAGCTGAGGGGCGGGGGTAGCTGGGCTCAGCCGCTGGCTCGCGGTGTAGAGAGCAAAAGAGCCACGTTGACCAGACCGGCCGTGAAACATTCAGTCACTCAGCCAACCCGCTCAAACACTGGCACGGGCTATGCAGAGCAGGAAGCTGAGGGGCGGGGTAGCTGGGCTCAGCCGCTGGCTCGCGGTGTAGAGAGCAAAAGCCACGTTGACCAGGCCGGCCGTGAAACATTCAGTCACTCAGCCAACCCGCTCAAACACTGGCAGGGGCTATACAGAGCAGGAAGCTGAGGGGCGGGGGTAGCTGGGCTCAGCCGCTGGCTCGCGGTGTAGAGAGCAAAAGAGCCACGTTGACCAGGCCGGCCGTGAAACACTCAGTAACTCAGCCACTCAGCCAACCCGCTCAAACACTGGCACGGGCTATACAGAGCAGGAAGCTGAGGGGCGGGGGTAGCTGGGCTCAGCCGCTGGCTCGCGGTGTAGAGAGCAAAAGAGCCACGTTGACCAGACCGGCCGTGAAACACTCAGTAACTCAGCCACTCAGCAACCCGCTCAAACACTGGCACGGGCTATACAGAGCAGGAAGCTGAGGGGCGGGGTAGCTGGGCTCAGCCGCTGGCTCGCGGTGTAGAGAGCAAAAGAGCCACGTTGACCAGGCCGGCCGTGAAACACACAGTCACTCAGCCAACCCGCTCAAACACTGGCAGGGGCTATACAGAGCAGGAAGCTGAGGGGCGGGGGTAGCTGGGCTCAGCCGCTGGCTCGCGGTGTAGAGAGCAAAAGAGCCACGTTGACCAGACCGGCCGTGAAACACTCAGTCACTCAGCCACTCAGCCAACCCGCTCAAACACTGGCACGGGCTATACAGAGCAGGAAGCTGAGGGGCGGGGGTAGCTGGGCTCAGCCGCTGGCTCGCGGTGTAGAGAGCAAAAGAGCCACGTTGACCAGGCCGGCCGTGAAACACTCAGTAACTCAGCCACTCAGCCAACCCGCTCAAACACTGGCACGGGCTATACAGAGCAGGAAGCTGAGGGGCGGGGGTAGCTGGGCTCAGCCGCTGGCTCGCGGTGTAGAGAGCAAAAGAGCCACGTTGACCAGACCGGCCGTGAAACATTCAGTCACTCAGCCAACCCGCTCAAACACTGGCAGGGGCTATACAGAGCAGGAAGCTGAGGGGCGGGGGTAGCTGGGCTCAGCCGCTGGCTCGCGGTGTAGAGAGCAAAAGAGCCACGTTGACCAGACCGGCCGTGAAACATTCAGTCACTCAGCCAACCCGCTCAAACACTGGCACGGGCTATACAGAGCAGGAAGCTGAGGGGCGGGGTAGCTGGGCGAAGCCGCTGGCTCGCGGTGTAGAGAGCAAAAGAGCCACGTTGACCAGACCGGCCGTGAAACATTCAGTCACTCAGCCACTCAGCCAACCCGCTCAAACACTGGCAGGGCTATACAGAGCAGGAAGCTGAGGGGCGGGGTAGCTGGGCTCAGCCGCTGGCTCGCGGTGTAGAGAGCAAAAGAGCCACGTTGACCAGGCCGGCCGTGAAACACTCAGTAACTCAGCCACTCACCAACCCGCTCAAACACTGGCACGGGCTATACAGAGCAGGAAGCTGAGGGGCGGGGGTAGCTGGGCTCAGCCGCTGGCTCGCGGTGTAGAGAGCAAAAGAGCCACGTTGACCAGACCGGCCGTGAAACACTCAGTAACTCAGCCACTCAGCCAACCCGCTCAAACACTGGCACGGGATATACAGAGCAGGAAGCTGAGGGGCGGGGTAGCTGGGCTCAGCCGCTGGCTCGCGGTGTAGAGAGCAAAAGAGCCACGTTGACCAGACCGGCCGTGAAACATTCAGTCACTCAGCCAACCCGCTCAAACACTGGCACGGGCTATACAGAGCAGGAAGCTGAGGGGCGGGGTAGCTGGGCTCAGCCGCTGGCTCGCGGTGTAGAGAGCAAAAGAGCCACGTTGACCAGGCCGGCCGTGAAACACTCAGTAACTCAGCCACTCAGCCAACCCGCTCAAACACTGGCACGGGCTATACAGAGCAGGAAGCTGAGGGGCGGGGTAGCTGGGCTCAGCCGCTGGCTCGCGGTGTAGAGAGCAAAAGAGCCACGTTGACCAGGCCGGCCGTGAAACATTCAGTCACTCAGCCAACCCGCTCAAACACTGGCAGGGCTATACAGAGCAGGAAGCTGAGGGGCGGGGTAGCTGGGCTCAGCCGCTGGCTCGCGGTGTAGAGAGCAAAAGAGCCACGTTGACCAGCCGGCGGTGAAACACACACTCACTCAGCAAACCCGCTCAAACACTGGCAGGGGCTATACAGAGCAGGAAGCTGAGGGGCGGGGTAG
The DNA here is from genome assembly GCA_021432705.1 of Caranx ignobilis. Lineage (NCBI taxonomy): Eukaryota > Metazoa > Chordata > Actinopteri > Carangiformes > Carangidae > Caranx > Caranx ignobilis. The sequence continues at coordinate 1,066,483 of JAFHLA010000091.1, forward strand.
CTGGGCGAAGCCGCTGGCTCGCGGTGTAGAGAGCAAAAGAGCCACGTTGACCAGACCGGCCGTGAAACATTCAGTCACTCAGCCAACCCGCTCAAACACTGGCACGGGCTATACAGAGCAGGAAGCTGAGGGGCGGGGGTAGCTGGGCTCAGCCGCTGGCTCGCGGTGTAGAGAGCAAAAGAGCCACGTTGACCAGGCCGGCCGTGAAACACTCAGTAACTCAGCCACTCAGCCAACCCGCTCAAACACTGGCAGGGGCTATACAGAGCAGGAAGCTGAGGGGCGGGGGTAGCTGGGCTCAGCCGCTGGCTCGCGGTGTAGAGAGCAAAAGAGCCACGTTGACCAGACCGGCCGTGAAACATTCAGTCACTCAGCCAACCCGCTCAAACACTGGCAGGGCTATACAGAGCAGGAAGCTGAGGGGCGGGGTCAGCTGGGCTCAGCCGCTGGCTCGCGGTGTAGAGAGCAAAAGAGCCACGTTGACCAGGCCGACGGTGAAACACACACTCACTCAGCAACCCGCTCAAACACTGGCAGGGCTATACAGAGCAGGAAGCTGAGGGGCGGGGGTAGCTGGGCTCAGCCGCTGGCTCGCGGTGTAGAGAGCAAAAGAGCCACGTGACCAGACCGGCCGGTGAAACATTCAGTCACTCAGCCACTCACCAACCCGCTCAAACACTGGCACGGGCTATACAGAGCAGGAAGCTGAGGGGCGGGGTAGCTGGGCTCAGCCGCTGGCTCGCGGTGTAGAGAGCAAAAGAGCCACGTTGACCAGGCCGGCCGTGAAACACTCAGTAACTCAGCCACTCAGCCAACCCGCTCAAACACTGGCACGGGATACAGAGCAGGAAGCTGAGGGGCGGGGTAGCTGGGCTCAGCCGCTGGCTCGCGGTGTAGAGAGCAAAAGAGCCACGTTGACCAGACCGGCCGTGAAACATTCAGTCACTCAGCCAACCCGCTCAAACACTGGCAAGGGCTATGCAGAGCAGGAAGCTGAGGGGCGGGGTCAGCTGGGCTCAGCCGCTGGCTCGCGGTGTAGAGAGCAAAAGAGCCACGTTGACCAGGCCGACGGTGAAACACACACTCACTCAGCAAACCCGCTCAAACACTGGCAGGGGCTATACAGAGCAGGAAGCTGAGGGGCGGGGGTAGCTGGGCTCAGCCGCTGGCTCGCGGTGTAGAGAGCAAAAGAGCCACGTTGACCAGGCCGGCCGTGAAACACTCAGTAACTCACCACTCAGCCAACCCGCTCAAACACTGGCACGGGATATACAGAGCAGGAAGCTGAGGGGCGGGGGTAGCTGGGCGAAGCCGCTGGCTCGCGGTGTAGAGAGCAAAAGAGCCACGTTGACCAGACCGGCCGTGAAACATTCAGTCACTCAGCCAACCCGCTCAAACACTGGCAGGGCTATACAGAGCAGGAAGCTGAGGGGCGGGGGTAGCTGGGCTCAGCCGCTGGCTCGCGGTGTAGAGAGCAAAAGAGCCACGTTGACCAGACCGGCCGTGAAACATTCAGTCACTCACCACTCAGCCAACCCGCTCAAACACTGGCAGGGCTATACAGAGCAGGAAGCTGAGGGGCGGGGTAGCTGGGCTCAGCCGCTGGCTCGCGGTGTAGAGAGCAAAAGAGCCACGTTGACCAGGCCGGCCGTGAAACACACAGTCACTCAGCCAACCCGCTCAAACACTGGCAGGGGCTATACAGAGCAGGAAGCTGAGGGGCGGGGGTAGCTGGGCTCAGCCGCTGGCTCGCGGTGTAGAGAGCAAAAGAGCCACGTTGACCAGGCCGGCCGTGAAACACTCAGTAACTCAGCCACTCAGCCAACCCGCTCAAACACTGGCACGGGCTATACAGAGCAGGAAGCTGAGGGGCGGGGGTAGCTGGGCTCAGCCGCTGGCTCGCGGTGTAGAGAGCAAAAGAGCCACGTTGACCAGACCGGCCGTGAAACATTCAGTCACTCAGCCAACCCGCTCAAACACTGGCACGGGCTATACAGAGCAGGAAGCTGAGGGGCGGGGTAGCTGGGCTCAGCCGCTGGCTCGCGGTGTAGAGAGCAAAAGAGCCACGTTGACCAGACCGGCCGTGAAACATTCAGTCACTCAGCCAACCCGCTCAAACACTGGCAGGGGCTATACAGAGCAGGAAGCTGAGGGGCGGGGGTAGCTGGGCGAAGCCGCTGGCTCGCGGTGTAGAGAGCAAAAGAGCCACGTTGACCAGACCGGCCGTGAAACATTCAGTCACTCAGCCAACCCGCTCAAACACTGGCAGGGCTATACAGAGCAGGAAGCTGAGGGGCGGGGGTAGCTGGGCTCAGCCGCTGGCTCGCGGTGTAGAGAGCAAAAGAGCCACGTTGACCAGGCCGGCCGTGAAACACTCAGTAACTCAGCCACTCAGCCAACCCGCTCAAACACTGGCACGGGCTATACAGAGCAGGAAGCTGAGGGGCGGGGTAGCTGGGCTCAGCCGCTGGCTCGCGGTGTAGAGAGCAAAAGAGCCACGTTGACCAGGCCGGCCGTGAAACATTCAGTCACTCAGCCAACCCGCTCAAACACTGGCACGGGTATACAGAGCAGGAAGCTGAGGGGCGGGGGTAGCTGGGCTCAGCCGCTGGCTCGCGGTGTAGAGAGCAAAAGAGCCACGTTGACCAGGCCGGCCGTGAACACTCAGTAACTCAGCCACTCAGCCAACCCGCTCAAACACTGGCACGGGCTATACAGAGCAGGAAGCTGAGGGGCGGGGTAGCTGGGCTCAGCCGCTGGCTCGCGGTGTAGAGAGCAAAAGAGCCACGTTGACCAGACCGGCCGTGAAACATTCAGTCACTCAGCCAACCCGCTCAAACACTGGCAGGGGCTATACAGAGCAGGAAGCTGAGGGGCGGGGGTAGCTGGGCTCAGCCGCTGGCTCGCGGTGTAGAGAGCAAAAGAGCCACGTTGACCAGGCCGGCCGTGAAACATCAGTAACTCAGCCACTCAGCCAACCCGCTCAAACACTGGCACGGGATATACAGAGCAGGAAGCTGAGGGGCGGGGGTAGCTGGGCTCAGCCGCTGGCTCGCGGTGTAGAGAGCAAAAGAGCCACGTTGACCAGACCGGCCGTGAAACATTCAGTCACTCAGCCAACCCGCTCAAACACTGGCACGGGCTATACAGAGCAGGAAGCTGAGGGGCGGGGGTAGCTGGGCTCAGCCGCTGGCTCGCGGTGTAGAGAGCAAAAGAGCCACGTTGACCAGGCCGGCCGTGAAACACTCAGTAACTCAGCCACTCAGCCAACCCGCTCAAACACTGGCACGGGCTATACAGAGCAGGAAGCTGAGGGGCGGGGTAGCTGGGCTCAGCCGCTGGCTCGCGGTGTAGAGAGCAAAAGAGCCACGTTGACCAGGCCGGCCGTGAAACATTCAGTCACTCAGCCAACCCGCTCAAACACTGGCAGGGGCTATACAGAGCAGGAAGCTGAGGGGCGGGGTAGCTGGGCTCAGCCGCTGGCTCGCGGTGTAGAGAGCAAAAGAGCCACGTTGACCAGGCCGGCGGTGAAACACACAGTCACTCAGCCAACCCGCTCAAACACTGGCAGGGGCTATACAGAGCAGGAAGCTGAGGGGCGGGGGTAGCTGGGCTCAGCCGCTGGCTCGCGGTGTAGAGAGCAAAAGAGCCACGTTGACCAGGCCGGCCGTGAAACACTCAGTAACTCAGCCACTCAGCCAACCCGCTCAAACACTGGCACGGGCTATACAGAGCAGGAAGCTGAGGGGCGGGGGTAGCTGGGCTCAGCCGCTGGCTCGCGGTGTAGAGAGCAAAAGAGCCACGTTGACCAGACCGGCCGTGAAACATTCAGTCACTCAGCCAACCCGCTCAAACACTGGCACGGGCTATACAGAGCAGGAAGCTGAGGGGCGGGGTAGCTGGGCTCAGCCGCTGGCTCGCGGTGTAGAGAGCAAAAGAGCCACGTTGACCAGACCGGCCGTGAAACATTCAGTCACTCAGCCAACCCGCTCAAACACTGGCAGGGCTATACAGAGCAGGAAGCTGAGGGGCGGGGGTAGCTGGGCTCAGCCGCTGGCTCGCGGTGTAGAGAGCAAAAGAGCCACGTTGACCAGACCGGCCGTGAAACATTCAGTCACTCAGCCAACCCGCTCAAACACTGGCAGGGGCTATACAGAGCAGGAAGCTGAGGGGCGGGGGTAGCTGGGCTCAGCCGCTGGCTCGCGGTGTAGAGAGCAAAAGAGCCACGTTGACCAGGCCGGCCGTGAAACACTCAGTCACTCAGCCACTCAGCCAACCCGCTCAAACACTGGCACGGGGCTATACAGAGCAGGAAGCTGAGGGGCGGGGGTAGCTGGGCTCAGCCGCTGGCTCGCGGTGTAGAGAGCAAAAGAGCCACGTTGACCAGACCGGCCGTGAAACATTCAGTCACTCAGCCAACCCGCTCAAACACTGGCACGGGCTATACAGAGCAGGAAGCTGAGGGGCGGGGGTAGCTGGGCTCAGCCGCTGGCTCGCGGTGTAGAGAGCAAAAGAGCCACGTTGACCAGGCCGGCCGTGAAACACTCAGTAACTCAGCCACTCAGCCAACCCGCTCAAACACTGGCACGGGCTATACAGAGCAGGAAGCTGAGGGGCGGGGTAGCTGGGCTCAGCCGCTGGCTCGCGGTGTAGAGAGCAAAAGAGCCACGTTGACCAGGCCGGCCGTGAAACATTCAGTCACTCAGCCAACCCGCTCAAACACTGGCAGGGGCTATACAGAGCAGGAAGCTGAGGGGCGGGGTAGCTGGGCTCAGCCGCTGGCTCGCGGTGTAGAGAGCAAAAGAGCCACGTTGACCAGGCCGGCGGTGAAACACACACTCACTCAGCAAACCCGCTCAAACACTGGCAGGGGCTATACAGAGCAGGAAGCTGAGGGGCGGGGGTAGCTGGGCTCAGCCGCTGGCTCGCGGTGTAGAGAGCAAAAGAGCCACGTTGACCAGGCCGGCCGTGAAACATTCAGTCACTCAGCCAACCCGCTCAAACACTGGCACGGGATATACAGAGCAGGAAGCTGAGGGGCGGGGGTAGCTGGGCTCAGCCGCTGGCTCGCGGTGTAGAGAGCAAAAGAGCCACGTTGACCAGACCGGCCGTGAAACACTCAGTCACTCAGCTCAGCCAACCCGCTCAAACACTGGCAGGGGCTATACAGAGCAGGAAGCTGAGGGGCGGGGTAGCTGGGCTCAGCCGCTGGCTCGCGGTGTAGAGAGCAAAAGAGCCACGTTGACCAGACCGGCCGTGAAACATTCAGTCACTCAGCCAACCCGCTCAAACACTGGCAAGGGCTATGCAGAGCAGGAAGCTGAGGGGCGGGAGCTGGGCTCAGCCGCTGGCTCGCGGTGTAGAGAGCAAAAGAGCCACGTTGACCAGGCCGGCCGTGAAACACTCAGTCACTCAGCAAACCCGCTCAAACACTGGCAGGGGCTATACAGAGCAGGAAGCTGAGGGGCGGGGGTAGCTGGGCTCAGCCGCTGGCTCGCGGTGTAGAGAGCAAAAGAGCCACGTTGACCAGGCCGGCCGTGAAACACTCAGTAACTCAGCCACTCAGCCAACCCGCTCAAACACTGGCACGGGCTATACAGAGCAGGAAGCTGAGGGGCGGGGTAGCTGGGCTCAGCCGCTGGCTCGCGGTGTAGAGAGCAAAAGAGCCACGTTGACCAGACCGGCCGTGAAACATTCAGTCACTCAGCCAACCCGCTCAAACACTGGCACGGGCTATACAGAGCAGGAAGCTGAGGGGCGGGGTAGCTGGGCTCAGCCGCTGGCTCGCGGTGTAGAGAGCAAAAGAGCCACGTTGACCAGACCGGCCGTGAAACATTCAGTCACTCAGCCAACCCGCTCAAACACTGGCAGGGGCTATACAGAGCAGGAAGCTGAGGGGCGGGGGTAGCTGGGCGAAGCCGCTGGCTCGCGGTGTAGAGAGCAAAAGAGCCACGTTGACCAGACCGGCCGTGAAACATTCAGTCACTCAGCCAACCCGCTCAAACACTGGCAGGGGCTATACAGAGCAGGAAGCTGAGGGGCGGGGTAGCTGGGCTCAGCCGCTGGCTCGCGGTGTAGAGAGCAAAAGAGCCACGTTGACCAGGCCGGCCGTGAAACACTCAGTACTCAGCCACTCAGCCAACCCGCTCAAACACTGGCACGGGCTATACAGAGCAGGAAGCTGAGGGGCGGGGGTAGCTGGGCTCAGCCGCTGGCTCGCGGTGTAGAGAGCAAAAGAGCCACGTTGACCAGACCGGCCGTGAAACATTCAGTCACTCAGCCAACCCGCTCAAACACTGGCACGGGCTATACAGAGCAGGAAGCTGAGGGGCGGGGGTAGCTGGGCTCAGCCGCTGGCTCGCGGTGTAGAGAGCAAAAGAGCCACGTTGACCAGGCCGGCCGTGAAACACTCAGTAACTCAGCCACTCAGCAACCCGCTCAAACACTGGCACGGGCTATACAGAGCAGGAAGCTGAGGGGCGGGGTAGCTGGGCTCAGCCGCTGGCTCGCGGTGTAGAGAGCAAAAGAGCCACGTTGACCAGGCCGGCCGTGAAACATTCAGTCACTCAGCCAACCCGCTCAAACACTGGCAGGGCTATGCAGACCAGGAAGCTGAGGGGCGGGGTCAGCTGGGCTCAGCCGCTGGCTCGCGGTGTAGAGAGCAAAAGAGCCACGTTGACCAGGCCGACGGTGAAACACACACTCACTCAGCAAACCCGCTCAAACACTGGCAGGGGCTATACAGAGCAGGAAGCTGAGGGGCGGGGGTAGCTGGGCGAAGCCGCTGGCTCGCGGTGTAGAGAGCAAAAGAGCCACGTTGACCAGGCCGGCCGTGAAACATTCAGTCACTCAGCCAACCCGCTCAAACACTGGCACGGGCTATACAGAGCAGGAAGCTGAGGGGCGGGGGTAGCTGGGCTCAGCCGCTGGCTCGCGGTGTAGAGAGCAAAAGAGCCACGTTGACCAGGCCGGCCGTGAAACACTCAGTAACTCAGCCACTCAGCAACCCGCTCAAACACTGGCAGGGGCTATACAGAGCAGGAAGCTGAGGGGCGGGGGTAGCTGGGCTCAGCCGCTGGCTCGCGGTGTAGAGAGCAAAAGAGCCACGTTGACCAGACCGGCCGTGAAACATTCAGTCACTCAGCCAACCCGCTCAAACACTGGCAGGGCTATACAGAGCAGGAAGCTGAGGGGCGGGGTCAGCTGGGCTCAGCCGCTGGCTCGCGGTGTAGAGAGCAAAAGAGCCACGTTGACCAGGCCGGCCGTGAAACACACACTCACTCAGCAAACCCGCTCAAACACTGGCAGGGGCTATACAGAGCAGGAAGCTGAGGGGCGGGGGTAGCTGGGCTCAGCCGCTGGCTCGCGGTGTAGAGAGCAAAAGAGCCACGTTGACCAGGCCGGCCGTGAAACATTCAGTCACTCAGCCCTCAGCCAACCCGCTCAAACACTGGCAGGGGCTATACAGAGCAGGAAGCTGAGGGGCGGGGTAGCTGGGCTCAGCCGCTGGCTCGCGGTGTAGAGAGCAAAAGAGCCACGTTGACCAGGCCGGCCGTGAAACACTCAGTAACTCAGCCACTCAGCCAACCCGCTCAAACACTGGCACGGGTATACAGAGCAGGAAGCTGAGGGGCGGGGGTAGCTGGGCTCAGCCGCTGGCTCGCGGTGTAGAGAGCAAAAGAGCCACGTTGACCAGACCGGCCGTGAAACATTCAGTCACTCAGCCAACCCGCTCAAACACTGGCAGGGCTATACAGAGCAGGAAGCTGAGGGGCGGGGTAGCTGGGCTCAGCCGCTGGCTCGCGGTGTAGAGAGCAAAAGAGCCACGTTGACCAGGCCGACGGTGAAACACACACTCACTCAGCAAACCCGCTCAAACACTGGCAGGGGCTATACAGAGCAGGAAGCTGAGGGGCGGGGGTAGCTGGGCTCAGCCGCTGGCTCGCGGTGTAGAGAGCAAAAGAGCCACGTTGACCAGGCCGGCCGTGAAACACTCAGTAACTCAGCCACTCAGCCAACCCGCTCAAACACTGGCACGGGATATACAGAGCAGGAAGCTGAGGGGCGGGGGTAGCTGGGCTCAGCCGCTGGCTCGCGGTGTAGAGAGCAAAAGAGCCACGTTGACCAGACCGGCCGTGAAACATTCAGTCACTCAGCCAACCCGCTCAAACACTGGCAGGGGCTATACAGAGCAGGAAGCTGAGGGGCGGGGGTAGCTGGGCTCAGCCGCTGGCTCGCGGTGTAGAGAGCAAAAGAGCCACGTTGACCAGACCGGCCGTGAAACATTCAGTCACTCAGCCACTCAGCCAACCCGCTCAAACACTGGCAGGGCTATGCAGAGCAGGAAGCTGAGGGGCGGGGTCAGCTGGGCTCAGCCGCTGGCTCGCGGTGTAGAGAGCAAAAGAGCCACGTTGACCAGGCCGGCCGTGAAAAACTCAGTAACTCAGCCACTCAGCCAACCCGCTCAAACACTGGCACGGGCTATACAGAGCAGGAAGCTGAGGGGCGGGGGTAGCTGGGCGAAGCCGCTGGCTCGCGGTGTAGAGAGCAAAAGAGCCACGTTGACCAGACCGGCCGTGAAACATTCAGTCACTCAGCCAACCCGCTCAAACACTGGCACGGGATATACAGAGCAGGAAGCTGAGGGGCGGGGGTAGCTGGGCTCAGCCGCTGGCTCGCGGTGTAGAGAGCAAAAGAGCCACGTTGACCAGACCGGCCGTGAAACATTCAGTCACTCAGCCAACCCGCTCAAACACTGGCACGGGCTATACAGAGCAGGAAGCTGAGGGGCGGGGTAGCTGGGCTCAGCCGCTGGCTCGCGGTGTAGAGAGCAAAAGAGCCACGTTGACCAGACCGGCCGTGAAACATTCAGTCACTCAGCCAACCCGCTCAAACACTGGCAGGGGCTATACAGAGCAGGAAGCTGAGGGGCGGGGGTAGCTGGGCGAAGCCGCTGGCTCGCGGTGTAGAGAGCAAAAGAGCCACGTTGACCAGACCGGCCGTGAAACATTCAGTCACTCAGCCAACCCGCTCAAACACTGGCAGGGGCTATACAGAGCAGGAAGCTGAGGGGCGGGGGTAGCTGGGCGAAGCCGCTGGCTCGCGGTGTAGAGAGCAAAAGAGCCACGTTGACCAGACCGGCCGTGAAACACTCAGTAACTCAGCCACTCAGCCAACCCGCTCAAACACTGGCACGGGCTATACAGAGCAGGAAGCTGAGGGGCGGGGGTAGCTGGGCTCAGCCGCTGGCTCGCGGTGTAGAGAGCAAAAGAGCCACGTTGACCAGGCCGGCCGTGAAACATTCAGTCACTCAGCCAACCCGCTCAAACACTGGCACGGGCTATACAGAGCAGGAAGCTGAGGGGCGGGGGTAGCTGGGCTCAGCCGCTGGCTCGCGGTGTAGAGAGCAAAAGAGCCACGTTGACCAGACCGGCCGTGAAACATTCAGTCACTCAGCCAACCCGCTCAAACACTGGCACGGGCTATGCAGAGCAGGAAGCTGAGGGGCGGGGTCAGCTGGGCTCAGCCGCTGGCTCGCGGTGTAGAGAGCAAAAGAGCCACGTTGACCAGGCCGAACGTGAAACATTCAGTCACTCAGCCAACCCGCTCAAACACTGGCACGGGTTTTACAGAGCAGGAAGCTGAGGGGCGGGGGTAGCTGGGCTCAGCCGCTGGCTCGCGGTGTAGAGAGCAAAAGAGCCACGTTGACCAGGCCGGCCGTGAAACACTCAGTAACTCAGCCACTCAGCCAACCCGCTCAAACACTGGCACGGGATATACAGAGCAGGAAGCTGAGGGGCGGGGTAGCTGGGCGAAGCCGCTGGCTCGCGGTGTAGAGAGCAAAAGAGCCACGTTGACCAGACCGCCGTGAAACATTCAGTCACTCAGCCAACCCGCTCAAACACTGGCAGGGGCTATACAGAGCAGGAAGCTGAGGGGCGGGGTAGCTGGGCTCAGCCGCTGGCTCGCGGTGTAGAGAGCAAAAGTGCCACGTTGACCAGACCGGCCGTGAAACATTCAGTCACTCAGCCACTCAGCCAACCCGCTCAAACACTGGCAAGGGCTATACAGAGCAGGAAGCTGAGGGGCGGGGTCAGCTGGGCTCAGCCGCTGGCTCGCGGTGTAGAGAGCAAAAGAGCCACGTTGACCAGGCCGGCCGTGAAACACTCAGTAACTCAGCACTCAGCCAACCCGCTCAAACACTGGCACGGGCTATACAGAGCAGGAAGCTGAGGGGCGGGGTAGCTGGGCAAGCCGCTGGCTCGCGGTGTAGAGAGCAAAAGAGCCACGTTGACCAGACCGGCCGTGAAACATTCAGTCACTCAGCCAACCCGCTCAAACACTGGCAAGGGCTATACAGAGCAGGAAGCTGAGGGGCGGGGTCAGCTGGGCTCAGCCGCTGGCTCGCGGTGTAGAGAGCAAAAGAGCCACGTTGACCAGGCCGACGGTGAAACACACACTCACTCAGCAAACCCGCTCAAACACTGGCAGGGGCTATACAGAGCAGGAAGCTGAGGGGCGGGGTAGCTGGGCTCAGCCGCTGGCTCGCGGTGTAGAGAGCAAAAGAGCCACGTTGACCAGGCCGGCCGTGAAACACTCAGTAACTCAGCACTCAGCCAACCCGCTCAAACACTGGCAGGGGCTATACAGAGCAGGAAGCTGAGGGGCGGGGGTAGCTGGGCGAAGCCGCTGGCTCGCGGTGTAGAGAGCAAAAGAGCCACGTTGACCAGACCGGCCGTGAAACACTCAGTAACTCAGCCACTCAGCCAACCCGCTCAAACACTGGCACGGGCTATACAGAGCAGGAAGCTGAGGGGCGGGGTAGCTGGGCTCAGCCGCTGGCTCGCGGTGTAGAGAGCAAAAGAGCCACGTTGACCAGCCGGCCGTGAAACATTCAGTCACTCAGCCAACCCGCTCAAACACTGGCACGGTTACAGAGCAGGAAGCTGAGGGGCGGGGGTAGCTGGGCTCAGCCGCTGGCTCGCGGTGTAGAGAGCAAAAGAGCCACGTTGACCAGACCGGCCGTGAAACATTCAGTCACTCAGCCAACCCGCTCAAACACTGGCACGGGCTATGCAGAGCAGGAAGCTGAGGGGCGGGGTAGCTGGGCTCAGCCGCTGGCTCGCGGTGTAGAGAGCAAAAGAGCCACGTTGACCAGCCGGCCGTGAAACATTCAGTCACTCAGCCAACCCGCTCAAACACTGGCACGGGATATACAGAGCAGGAAGCTGAGGGGCGGGGGTAGCTGGGCTCAGCCGCTGGCTCGCGGTGTAGAGAGCAAAAGAGCCACGTTGACCAGACCGGCCGTGAAACACTCAGTCTCAGTCCACTCAGCCAACCCGCTCAAACACTGGCACGGGCTACAGAGCAGGAAGCTGAGGGGCGGGGTAGCTGGGCTCAGCCGCTGGCTCGCGGTGTAGAGAGCAAAAGAGCCACGTTGACCAGGCCGGCCGTGAAACATTCAGTCACTCAGCCAACCCGCTCAAACACTGGCAGGGCTATACAGAGCAGGAAGCTGAGGGGCGGGGGTAGCTGGGCTCAGCCGCTGGCTCGCGGTGTAGAGAGCAAAAGAGCCACGTTGACCAGACCGGCCGTGAAACATTCAGTCACTCAGCACTCAGCCAACCCGCTCAAACACTGGCACGGGCTATACAGAGCAGGAAGCTGAGGGGCGGGTCAGCTGGGCTCAGCCGCTGGCTCGCGGTGTAGAGAGCAAAAGAGCCACGTTGACCAGGCCGGCCGTGAAACACTCAGTAACTCAGCCACTCAGCCAACCCGCTCAAACACTGGCACGGGTATACAGAGCAGGAAGCTGAGGGGCGGGGTAGCTGGGCTCAGCCGCTGGCTCGCGGTGTAGAGAGCAAAAGAGCCACGTTGACCAGACCGGCCGTGAAACATTCAGTCACTCAGCCAACCCGCTCAAACACTGGCAAGGGCTATACAGAGCAGGAAGCTGAGGGGCGGGGTAGCTGGGCTCAGCCGCTGGCTCGCGGTGTAGAGAGCAAAAGAGCCACGTTGACCAGGGCCGGCGTGAAACACACAGTCACCTCAGCAAACCCTCAAAAACACTGGCAGGGGCTAGCAGAGCAGGAAGCTGAGGGGCGGGGGTAGCTGGGCTCAGCCGCTGGCTCGCGGTGTAGAGAGCAAAAGAGCCACGTTGACCAGGCCGGCCGTGAAACACTCAGTACTCAGCCACTCAGCCAACCCGCTCAAACACTGGCACGGGCTATACAGAGCAGGAAGCTGAGGGGCGGGGTAGCTGGGCTCAGCCGCTGGCTCGCGGTGTAGAGAGCAAAAGAGCCACGTTGACCAGACCGGCCGTGAAACATTCAGTCACTCAGCCAACCCGCTCAAACACTGGCAGGGGCTATACAGAGCAGGAAGCTGAGGGGCGGGGGTAGCTGGGCTCAGCCGCTGGCTCGCGGTGTAGAGAGCAAAAGAGCCACGTTGACCAGACCGGCCGTGAAACATTCAGTCACTCAGCCACTCAGCCAACCCGCTCAAACACTGGCAAGGGCTATACAGAGCAGGAAGCTGAGGGGCGGGGTAGCTGGGCTCAGCCGCTGGCTCGCGGTGTAGAGAGCAAAAGAGCCACGTTGACCAGGCCGACGGTGAAACACAGTCACTCAGCCAACCCGCTCAAACACTGGCAGGGCTATACAGAGCAGGAAGCTGAGGGCGGGGGTAGCTGGGCTCAGCCGCTGGCTCGCGGTGTAGAGAGCAAAAGAGCCACGTTGACCAGGCCGGCCGTGAAACACTCAGTCACTCACTCAGCCAACCCGCTCAAACACTGGCACGGGCTATACAGAGCAGGAAGCTGAGGGGCGGGGGTAGCTGGGCTCAGCCGCTGGCTCGCGGTGTAGAGAGCAAAAGAGCCACGTTGACCAGACCGGCCGTGAAACTTCAGTCACTCAGCCAACCCGCTCAAACACTGGCACGGGCTATACAGAGCAGGAAGCTGAGGGGCGGGGGTAGCTGGGCTCAGCCGCTGGCTCGCGGTGTAGAGAGCAAAAGAGCCACGTTGACCAGACCGGCCGTGAAACATTCAGTCACTCAGCCAACCCGCTCAAACACTGGCAGGGGCTATACAGAGCAGGAAGCTGAGGGGCGGGGTAGCTGGGCTCAGCCGCTGGCTCGCGGTGTAGAGAGCAAAAGAGCCACGTTGACCAGACCGGCCGTGAAACATTCAGTCACTCAGCCAACCCGCTCAAACACTGGCAGGGCTATACAGAGCAGGAAGCTGAGGGGCGGGGGTAGCTGGGCTCAGCCGCTGGCTCGCGGTGTAGAGAGCAAAAGAGCCACGTTGACCAGCCGGCCGTGAAACACTCAGTAACTCAGCCACTCAGCCAACCCGCTCAAACACTGGCACGGGCTATACAGAGCAGGAAGCTGAGGGGCGGGGTCAGCTGGGCTCAGCCGCTGGCTCGCGGTGTAGAGAGCAAAAGAGCCACGTTGACCAGGCCGGCCGTGAAACATTCAGTCACTCAGCCAACCCGCTCAAACACTGGCAGGGGCTATACAGAGCAGGAAGCTGAGGGGCGGGGTAGCTGGGCTCAGCCGCTGGCTCGCGGTGTAGAGAGCAAAAGAGCCACGTTGACCAGGCCGGCCGTGAAACACTCAGTAACTCAGCCACTCAGCCAACCCGCTCAAACACTGGCACGGTATTACAGAGCAGGAAGCTGAGGGGCGGGGTAGCTGGGCAAGCCGCTGGCTCGCGGTGTAGAGAGCAAAAGAGCCACGTTGACCAGACCGGCCGTGAAAACATTCAGTCACTCAGCCAACCCGCTCAAACACTGGCAGGGCTATACAGAGCAGGAAGCTGAGGGGCGGGGGTAGCTGGGCTCAGCCGCTGGCTCGCGGTGTAGAGAGCAAAAGAGCCACGTTGACCAGGCCGGCCGTGAAACATTCAGTAACTCAGCCACTCAGCCAACCCGCTCAAACACTGGCACGGGCTATACAGAGCAGGAAGCTGAGGGGCGGGGTAGCTGGGCTCAGCCGCTGGCTCGCGGTGTAGAGAGCAAAAGAGCCACGTTGACCAGGCCGGCCGTGAAACATTCAGCACTCAGCCAACCCGCTCAAACACTGGCACGGGCTATACAGAGCAGGAAGCTGAGGGGCGGGGGTAGCTGGGCTCAGCCGCTGGCTCGCGGTGTAGAGAGCAAAAGAGCCACGTTGACCAGCCGGCCGTGAAACACTCATAACTCAGCCACTCAGCCAACCCGCTCAAACACTGGCACGGGCTATACAGAGCAGGAAGCTGAGGGGCGGGGTAGCTGGGCTCAGCCGCTGGCTCGCGGTGTGTAGAGAGCAAAAGAGCCACGTTGACCAGGCCGGCCGTGAAACATCAGTCACTCAGCCAACCCGCTCAAACACTGGCAGGGGCTATGCAGAGCAGGAAGCTGAGGGGCGGGGTAGCTGGGCTCAGCCGCTGGCTCGCGGTGTAGAGAGCAAAAGAGCCACGTTGACCAGGCCGGCGGTGAAACACTCAGTCACTCAGCAACCCGCTCAAACACTGGCAGGGGCTATACAGAGCAGGAAGCTGAGGGGCGGGGTAGCTGGGCTCAGCCGCTGGCTCGCGGTGTAGAGAGCAAAAGAGCCACGTTGACCAGGCCGGCCGTGAAACACTCAGTAACTCAGCCACTCAGCCAACCCGCTCAAACACTGGCACGGTATACAGAGCAGGAAGCTGAGGGGCGGGGTAGCTGGGCTCAGCCGCTGGCTCGCGGTGTAGAGAGCAAAAGAGCCACGTTGACCAGACCGGCCGTGAAACATTCAGTCACTCAGCCAACCCGCTCAAACACTGGCACGGGCTATACAGAGCAGGAAGCTGAGGGGCGGGGTAGCTGGGCTCAGCCGCTGGCTCGCGGTGTAGAGAGCAAAAGAGCCACGTTGACCAGACCGGCCGTGAAACATTCAGTCACTCAGCCAACCCGCTCAAACACTGGCAGGGGCTATACAGAGCAGGAAGCTGAGGGGCGGGGGTAGCTGGGCGAAGCCGCTGGCTCGCGGTGTAGAGAGCAAAAGAGCCACGTTGACCAGACCGGCCGTGAAACATTCAGTCACTCAGCCAACCCGCTCAAACACTGGCAGGGGCTATACAGAGCAGGAAGCTGAGGGGCGGGGGTAGCTGGGCTCAGCCGCTGGCTCGCGGTGTAGAGAGCAAAAGCCACGTTGACCAGGCCGGCCGTGAAACACTCAGTAACTCAGCCACTCAGCCAACCCGCTCAAACACTGGCACGGGCTATACAGAGCAGGAAGCTGAGGGGCGGGGTAGCTGGGCTCAGCCGCTGGCTCGCGGTGTAGAGAGCAAAAGAGCCACGTTGACCAGACCGGCCGTGAAACATTCAGTCACTCAGCCAACCCGCTCAAACACTGGCACGGGCTATACAGAGCAGGAAGCTGAGGGGCGGGGGTAGCTGGGCTCAGCCGCTGGCTCGCGGTGTAGAGAGCAAAAGAGCCACGTTGACCAGGCCGGCCGTGAAACACTCAGTAACTCAGCCACACACCAACCGCTCAAACACTGGCACGGGCTATACAGAGCAGGAAGCTGAGGGGCGGGGTAGCTGGGCTCAGCCGCTGGCTCGCGGTGTAGAGAGCAAAGAGCCACGTTGACCAGGCCGGCCGTGAAACATTCAGTCACTCAGCCAACCCGCTCAAACACTGGCAGGGGCTATGCAGAGCAGGAAGCTGAGGGGCGGGGTAGCTGGGCTCAGCCGCTGGCTCGCGGTGTAGAGAGCAAAGAGCCACGTTGACCAGGCCGGCCGTGAAACACTCAGTCACTCAGCAACCCCCTCTCAAACACTGGCAGGGCTATACAGAGCAGGAAGCTGAGGGGCGGGGGTAGCTGGGCGAAGCCGCTGGCTCGCGGTGTAGAGAGCAAAAGAGCCACGTTGACCAGGCCGGCCGTGAAACATTCAGTCACTCAGCCAACCCGCTCAAACACTGGCACGGGCTATACAGAGCAGGAAGCTGAGGGGCGGGGGTAGCTGGGCTCAGCCGCTGGCTCGCGGTGTAGAGAGCAAAAGAGCCACGTTGACCAGACCGGCGTGAAACACTCAGTACTCAGCCACTCAGCCAACCCGCTCAAACACTGGCAGGGCTATACAGAGCAGGAAGCTGAGGGGCGGGGGTAGCTGGGCTCAGCCGCTGGCTCGCGGTGTAGAGAGCAAAAGAGCCACGTTGACCAGACCGGCCGTGAAACATTCAGTCACTCAGCCAACCCGCTCAAACACTGGCACGGGCTATGCAGAGCAGGAAGCTGAGGGGCGGGGTCAGCTGGGCTCAGCCGCTGGCTCGCGGTGTAGAGAGCAAAAGAGCCACGTTGACCAGGCCGGCCGTGAAACACACACTCACTCAGCCAACCCGCTCAAACACTGGCAGGGGCTATACAGAGCAGGAAGCTGAGGGGCGGGGGTAGCTGGGCTCAGCCGCTGGCTCGCGGTGTAGAGAGCAAAAGAGCCACGTTGACCAGACCGGCCGTGAAACATTCAGTCACTCAGCCACTCAGCCAACCCGCTCAAACACTGGCAGGGGCTATACAGAGCAGGAAGCTGAGGGGCGGGGTAGCTGGGCTCAGCCGCTGGCTCGCGGTGTAGAGAGCAAAAGAGCCACGTTGACCAGGCCGGCCGTGAAAAACTCAGTACTCAGCCACTCAGCCAACCCGCTCAAACACTGGCACGGGATATACAGAGCAGGAAGCTGAGGGGCGGGGTAGCTGGGCTCAGCCGCTGGCTCGCGGTGTAGAGAGCAAAAGAGCCACGTTGACCAGGACCGGCCGTGAAACATTCAGTCACTCAGCCAACCCGCTCAAACACTGGCAGGGCTATACAGAGCAGGAAGCTGAGGGGCGGGGGTAGCTGGGCTCAGCCGCTGGCTCGCGGTGTAGAGAGCAAAAGAGCCACGTTGACCAGGCCGGCCGTGAAACACACAGTCACTCAGCAAACCCGCTCAAACACTGGCAGGGGCTATACAGAGCAGGAAGCTGAGGGGCGGGGGTAGCTGGGCTCAGCCGCTGGCTCGCGGTGTAGAGAGCAAAAGAGCCACGTTGACCAGGCCGGCCGTGAAACACTCAGTAACTCAGCCACTCAGCCAACCCGCTCAAACACTGGCACGGGATATACAGAGCAGGAAGCTGAGGGGCGGGGGTAGCTGGGCTCAGCCGCTGGCTCGCGGTGTAGAGAGCAAAAGAGCCACGTTGACCAGACCGGCCGTGAAACATTCAGTCACTCAGCCAACCCGCTCAAACACTGGCAGGGGCTATACAGAGCAGGAAGCTGAGGGGCGGGGTAGCTGGGCTCAGCCGCTGGCTCGCGGTGTAGAGAGCAAAAGAGCCACGTTGACCAGACCGGCCGTGAAACATTCAGTCACTCAGCCACTCAGCCAACCCGCTCAAACACTGGCAGGGGCTATGCAGAGCAGGAAGCTGAGGGGCGGGGTAGCTGGGCTCAGCCGCTGGCTCGCGGTGTAGAGAGCAAAAGAGCCACGTTGACCAGGCCGGCCGTGAAAACATCAGTACTCAGCACACTCAGCCAACCCGCTCAAACACTGGCACGGGCTATACAGAGCAGGAAGCTGAGGGGCGGGGGTAGCTGGGCGAAGCCGCTGGCTCGCGGTGTAGAGAGCAAAAGAGCCACGTTGACCAGACCGGCCGTGAAACATTCAGTCACTCAGCCAACCCGCTCAAACACTGGCACGGGATATACAGAGCAGGAAGCTGAGGGGCGGGGTAGCTGGGCTCAGCCGCTGGCTCGCGGTGTAGAGAGCAAAAGAGCCACGTTGACCAGACCGGCCGTGAAACATTCAGTCACTCAGCCAACCCGCTCAAACACTGGCACGGGTTTTACAGAGCAGGAAGCTGAGGGGCGGGGGTAGCTGGGCTCAGCCGCTGGCTCGCGGTGTAGAGAGCAAAAGAGCCACGTTGACCAGACCGGCCGTGAAACATTCAGTCACTCAGCCAACCCGCTCAAACACTGGCAGGGGCTATACAGAGCAGGAAGCTGAGGGGCGGGGGTAGCTGGGCGAAGCCGCTGGCTCGCGGTGTAGAGAGCAAAAGAGCCACGTTGACCAGACCGGCCGTGAAACATTCAGTCACTCAGCCAACCCGCTCAAACACTGGCAGGGGCTATACAGAGCAGGAAGCTGAGGGGCGGGGGTAGCTGGGCTCAGCCGCTGGCTCGCGGTGTAGAGAGCAAAAGAGCCACGTTGACCAGCCGGCCGTGAAACACTCAGTAACTCAGCCACTCAGCCAACCCGCTCAAACACTGGCACGGGATATACAGAGCAGGAAGCTGAGGGGCGGGGTAGCTGGGCTCAGCCGCTGGCTCGCGGTGTAGAGAGCAAAAGAGCCACGTTGACCAGGCCGGCCGTGAAACATTCAGTCACTCAGCCAACCCGCTCAAACACTGGCACGGGCTATACAGAGCAGGAAGCTGAGGGGCGGGGTAGCTGGGCTCAGCCGCTGGCTCGCGGTGTAGAGAGCAAAAGAGCCACGTTGACCAGACCGGCCGTGAAACATTCAGTCACTCAGCCAACCCGCTCAAACACTGGCACGGGCTATGCAGAGCAGGAAGCTGAGGGGCGGGTCAGCTGGGCTCAGCCGCTGGCTCGCGGTGTAGAGAGCAAAAGAGCCACGTTGACCAGGACCGAACGTGA
Organism: Caranx ignobilis; assembly: GCA_021432705.1. Taxonomy (NCBI): domain Eukaryota; kingdom Metazoa; phylum Chordata; class Actinopteri; order Carangiformes; family Carangidae; genus Caranx; species Caranx ignobilis. Next base: position 1,085,134 of record JAFHLA010000091.1, read on the forward strand.
AACATTCAGTCACTCAGCAACCCGCTCAAACACTGGCAGGGGCTTACAGAGCAGGAAGCTGAGGGGCGGGGTAGCTGGGCTCAGCCGCTGGCTCGCGGTGTAGAGAGCAAAAGAGCCACGTTGACCAGGCCGGCCGTGAAACACTCAGTAACTCAGCCACTCACCAACCCCTCAAACACTGGCACGGGCTATACAGAGCAGGAAGCTGAGGGGCGGGGTAGCTGGGCTCAGCCGCTGGCTCGCGGTGTAGAGAGCAAAAGAGCCACGTTGACCAGACCGGCCGTGAAACATTCAGTCACTCAGCCAACCCGCTCAAACACTGGCAGGGGCTATACAGAGCAGGAAGCTGAGGGGCGGGGGTAGCTGGGCTCAGCCGCTGGCTCGCGGTGTAGAGAGCAAAAGAGCCACGTTGACCAGACCGGCCGTGAAACATTCAGTCACTCA